>JAWNPR010000142.1:26707500-27307500 GCA_035047405.1 Drosophila stalkeri | reverse complement strand
AATGAATGAACACTCGCCGGGCCGCAGCGCTCACGTTGACGACATAAATTGTAAATAATGTGAACAAACAAGATGTGGATAGAAGTAATCGGAGAAGTAAACATTTTATAGAATCAACAAAAATATTATCAGAGTTTTTGAAGAGTTAGATAAAGTTGGAGTAGAAGTATAGAAAGATATATCTATTATACTTAGTTATAGCCACTACTACTACTACTACTATATCAATTAAGAATAAAAAAAAACTTATTCGATAACAATTCAATTCTTTGGAGAAAACTAAAATTGGAACTACAACGCAGTTTTTTAACTTAGGTCATAAATAGATTGGGACTTTGAGGACCAACATTAAACTGTAGTTTAAGAATCTGACAAACCAGACAAACTGAATCTGGGCTGATATCAAAAATGATCTCTTCTAAGAGAATTCCCACCCAACAGCTGATTTTTCCTATCTTAAAAGTCTGTTACCAAATATAAAAGCTTCCACTAGACATTGAACTAGACCCTATGAGAAACAGCGCCCCTGCTCCGTTTAGTTCATATAAACAGTAGCGCCAACTGATAAATTTCAATCCGATAACAATAAAAACCAAAAGTAGGAGCGTGTCTTATGATGCTGATGATTCTGTTTATATGGCCGGCCTTATCGCTGCGTCAAATGAGATGAATGCTTAGATAAGTCCCAGCCCAGATTGTCGCATTCGGGGTGCGCAGCAACCTGTATTGGCTCCAAAAGGAAAACGATCGCAGAGAAAGTCAGAGCAGAGCACAAAGTGACGCCAGAGTTAATATTTGATTAGAATTTGTGCAGATTATGCGTTTGGGCTGGCAACGAAAGTAAACGCGAATTAATAGTGATCCAATTTCGCATTGGATCACACTGAAAGCAAGGTGCATATAACTCTCAGTAAAGACTCAAATAACATAAACATTCTACTCTTATTGCTTACAGCCGAGAGCTGAATCGAACCCAAACAAGAGTTGAGTTTAATCAAAACTCAATATCAGCCAGTGTCAGATATCAAGAAACTGGTCTATAAATTTCAGCTGCTGATATTGGAAAGTTTTTGGTTGGTTTATTTGCAACGTACGCAAGTGCAGCCAGACGATTGGGTTTTTGAATTTGTGCGCATATTTGCGCGTTTTAATTGCAAACAACAACAACTGCAAGTGCAACTGCAACTGCACCAGCAACAACAACAACAGCAACAACAACAACTTCAACTGCAGGTGAAACGAGAAGCCAGCAAGGTCTGTTCGTCGCTTTCGTGGTCGTCATGGAGAATCTGGGCTACAAGGAGGGCAGCACGAAGCCGCGTCGTATGACACGTTCCATCAGCGTCGTTACCAAGACCGAAGTGGAGCAGCCACTCAATGAAAATAATGCGAATAACCGGTAAGTGTCAGTTGTGCCCAAAGGCCAGCATTTAGCCCATTCAGTTGTTATTTTTACCCAAAACGTGTGCATAACGAAGATAAACGCCCGTCGATAATAAAAAATAATAAAAACCAATAAACACAAAAGTGAGAGCGCAGGAGAAGGAGAAAAAAGTAAAACTTAACATAGGATCGCTTTTTGGGTGGGGCCAGCAGATAAATCAGTTGGCGGCGAGGCGTGAACTGGCAGGTGACGATAAAAATGCAAGTTTACAGTTAGCTGATGCAGGTTCGAGAAGAATTTAACCATGCAACCGATGACAACGAATAGTTATCTAGATCAGCTACATTATTCCCACGCTTGCGAGCTCATGGAATAAAAATCACATTAGAATTGTGATCGCGCATCGCTGGTAAATGGCAGGTAAAATTAATTAAATTAGCATCAATTGGCAAAGGTGCCATTTCAAGTTGGCCGTAACAAATTTTAAAAATATTTTAAGTTTGCATAATAATCTACATTAAAAACCCTCATTATACGAATCATACAAATAATTTGTTTCGTCACGCATTGTTTAATTAGATTTGCACGCTGGTTTTCTTTTAGCCTCTTCTATAAGTCATTTAATTGATATTGTGCCAGCCGCTGTCGCAGACTTTGTAACATTCCACACTTGTCTCTATACAATCCAACTCATTCCTACTCCCACTCCCGCTAGACTCTCGCTCTTTTGTGGAAGCTAGTTTTAATAATAATTTTTTTTTTTTTTTGGCAATCGCTCTCACAGCTCTTAACTCTCTCGCTAATGTGTATTATGTGTGTGTGTGTGAGTATTTGGCATTTTAAGCTCGATCGGACTGGCTGGCATTGAGCGGCGCTTAACGCTTTCCATCAGTCGGAATCGAAACAACAATGCAGGCGGTCGCGTTTTAGTCGCTGGCTAAAAGAGAAAAAACATATTCGACAAAAACGCGTTCGCAGTTCGTAGTTCGTCAGTCATAATAAAAAAACAACAACAACAACAATAACAACAACCGAAACGGAAGTGAAAAATTCGCGTTTTCACACAACATTTTGCATTTTTCCGCCCGTTAGACACAGATTATAAAAGCACCACAAAAGGCAACCATTGTTAGCCACTTGGCCCGTCTCTGACTGTCTTATTGTCTGCCCGTCTCTATCGGATCGGTCTGTAGATGGGTCACCCAGTCAGTGGACAGGTCGGGCTCTCCTATGTGTGTGTAACCGCTCAATCGCATTTTGGAAATGAAATTAGAAATTGAAAATAGTTCATTAGCGAATTGGCATCATCCGTGGATATGGCTACAAACGGTGTACGTACATCAGGCATATGAATAGACTCACACACACACACACACACACACACACACTATCACATATAAGCAGCTAAGTGCAGAACAATGAAAAGTTTAGAAAATATACGTCCCTGGATTCAATGTGCTTACTACCTGAAATTATGCAAAACTGCATTAGTAATTATCAACAGCAACTGCAATTGGAATTGCGATAAATCGCAACAGTCTGAACCGGCGGCAATTGCTGCAGCTGTGCCGTGTAGTTCCTGGCAGACGTGGAAGAGATTTAACATAGTGCATAAATTATTTATAAATACAGAAAAATAAAATATATTTATGTACAAATATACATACATATATGCTTAACTCCGCGCTTTTGCATAACTTAACATATTATGCTGATAAACTGCTTCTCCATTATACATATGCATGCCTCAAAGTCAGCAAACGTGCAGCGGCCGCACATTCAGTGTCATTCGAAACAATAATAAAAATAACAATAAAATGTGAAAAATGTTCAAACAAATAGAAACAAACAAATTACAGAAACTCGAGCATGTTAACGAAACTTCAATACGCTTGCGAAAAGAAATCAATAAATTAAAGAAAATATTTAAACTACAAAATATATATAATATATTGTGCTCAAGTTTGGCTTTCAAGGATTGCCTATACTTTATTGGAGTTTGACTTTCTCTGTTTAATATGCATACCAAATATTAAATACAAATATATATATAATCTCGGTTACTATAAGAGTGATGCACAAATATGACAAGGCCTATTCAAAGGATGACTGTGCCTTCAGAGTGAAACAGAAAAATATATTGATAAAATATAATTGAATTCAGTGAAACTTTGAAAGACCAAATTTAATTTTTAATTACGATTTTTATTCCATTTCTATCGTAAATATGACATGAGGATATTTCTTGGAGATCATAAATTACATTTATATATTCTGAGGATACTCGACAATCTGCTACATTAACTATATCGTACAGCAATGTTTATCAAATATGAAAAAGATATTTACAGTTAAGATTCTTTCTATATTGCATCAAATTAGAAATTTTTTGGGTTTAGGGTATAACAATAAACTGGATAAAGAGAGCAGCTATTTGATATATGACTATTTTTCAATTGCGTAATCATTGATCTGGATATATTTCATTTCTATCAAGATTTTCTTTAAACGTTCTCTATATGTGTTCAATAATTTAGTCTGTGATTAATTAGTTAGCAAACTACATTAAAATGCGTTTTGATGAGACATACCAAATTCCAAACAGATGCTAAAATTAATGACAAACTGTTCTTATTGTTGTACTTGAAATAGTTTCAAATCGATTCCACCCAATCTAATGGTGCGATGGCGCAATAACACTGACGCCATGATCGAAGCTCAGTATCCGACAACTGGTGAATTTGAATACATGGAGTGTGGACCATCGCCGCCGGCGGAGAGTGCGCCGAGCATGTACGATAGCTTTGAGGAGCCAACTAGCGAGCTGAGCGTGCAGATCTGCAATGATACGCTGAGGATTAGTCTCATCGACCAGATGAAGAGTGCCGCTGGCCGAGTGCGTCTATTTGAGGACATCGAGCAGGGCAATGTGGTGGCCGAGAGTCTGGCTGCTCATTTCGAAACGGCTTCCAAGCTCGAGAAGAATCTGTGCTATTTGTGGGCGGCTTTTCTCAAGCGCTGGGATCTGCTCGAGGGCCTGCTGAAAGCTGGAGCCGATCTGCATTTTTGCGACCAGAACGGAATTTCAGCATTGCATTTGAGCGCATTCAGCGGATGTCTGGCCACGCTGAACCTTCTAGTGGCCAAGGGCATCAATGTCAACTTGCAGCCCAAGTGCTACACTCCACTACACTGCGCGGCGTTTGGTAATGCCGCTGAGGCAGCCAAGTTCCTCATCAACAGTGGAGCCCTCATCACCAAAGACACCAACAAGCCCAACTGCGAGGAGAGTCTCCTCCACTGCGCCGTTCGCTCGAATGCGCTCGAGTGCTTGCAGCTCTTCATTGGCGAGGGAGCCGACGTCAATTCGCTGAAGCCCAATGGCACCAATGCTATACACCTGGCCGCAGATCTGGGCCACCTGCAGTGCCTGGAGGCGCTGTTGAATGCACCCAATGCCGACGCCAATGTCCGCATCTGCATTCGCGAAAAGGAGTCGACTGCACTGCATCTGGCAGCCGATGAGGGCAATGTGGAATGTGTTGATCTATTGCTCTCCAAAGGTGCTGATGCCAAGCTGAAGAATCATCGCGGCTTCACCCCCCTCCACCTAGCAGCGCGAACTTCTAGCTTGGAGTGCGTGGAGTCGCTGCTGCGCAATGGCAATGCGGACGCCAACGCTGAGGACTTTGATCATCGGACACCGCTGCATGCGGCCGTCGGCAAGTCCGAGAATGCCTACGATATCATGGAGACGCTCATCCAGTGGGGCGCCAATGTGAACCATAAGGATATCTATGGCTTCACCGCTCTGCACTTGGCCGCCCTCGACGGACTCGTCCAGTGCGTCGAGATGCTCATTTACCATGGCGCCGATGTCACAACGAAATCTAAGAAGGGCACATCTGCTTTAAACGTCATTACACGAAAGACACCTGCATCGGTGGCCATGATTCGTCAGAAGTTGGATGCGGCTATTACCCTGCATCATTCCCAGGTAAGTTGATCCTAAATGAAACATTTCTCGACTGCTAATCTTTTCTTCTCTGTGCCCGAACAGGATCCCGTGAATCGCGAGGTGGAACTGGAGCTGGACTTTCGCCAGTTGTTGCAGCATTGCCATCCACGCGAGATTAGCTATTTGAACACGTTCGTGGACGAGGGACAAAAGGAGATACTGGAGCATCCGCTATGCTCCTCCTTTTTGTACATCAAGTGGGGCAAGATACGAAAGTACTACATCGGCCGCCTGATCTTCTGCTTCAGCTTTGTGCTCTTCCTGACGCTCTACGTGCTGACTGCACTGGCGCACAACTGTTACAACGGCAGCAAGGACGACAACACCACAATACAGGCCCAGGAGCTCTGCCAGAAGCAGTCCATACTCGGCGATATGCTGCGCAATAATCCGTTTGTCATGGAAATGCAGTGGTGGGTGCTAGTGGCTATAACTATAGTTGAGATATTTCGAAAGCTTTACGGGATTACGGGCTACTCCTCGTTTCGACACTATGTGACGCAAGTGGAGAACATTATGGAGTGGTTTGTCATCACTAGCGTCTTTGTCATCTCGTACATCTACACGAAGCAGACGTATACGTTCCAGAACCACATTGGCGCATTTGCCGTGCTGCTCGGCTGGACCAATTTGATGCTGATGATTGGCCAGTTGCCCGTATTCGATGTCTACGTGGCCATGTATACGCGGGTGCAGGGCGAGTTCGCCAAGCTGTTCATGGCCTATTCGTGTATGCTGATTGGATTCACAATTAGTTTTTGCGTTATCTTTCCATCGTCGTCGTCATTCGCCAACCCATTTATGGGCTTTATCACTGTGCTGGTGATGATGATTGGGGAACAAGATCTGTCGCTATTAATCAACGATCCGGATGGCAAGGATCCGCCTTTTCTGCTGGAGGTCAGCGCTCAGATTACGTTTGTGCTCTTTCTGTTGTTCGTGACGATCATTCTGATGAATTTGCTGGTGGGCATTGCGGTGCACGACATACAGGGACTGAAGAAGACAGCCGGACTCTCGAAGCTAGTGCGACAAACGAAGCTTATTAGCTACATTGAGTCAGCATTGTTTAATGGCTATTTGCCCACATGGTTGCGAAATCTGCTACACTACACGGCGCTCGTCTCGCCACAGGCATATCGCGTGGTTCTCTGCGTAAAGCCTTTGAATCCCAGCGAAAAGCGATTGCCACGCGACATACTTATGAAGGCTTACGAGGTGGGAAAAATGCGTAAACACTTCGGTCACACAATCTCGTCGAAAAACCCGGCCGAAAATTATCTATCGTACAAGAACAAGTACAACAATAACAACGGCTGCGTGAACACAGCATATGTGTTGCCCGATCCTGATCCAGAATCCACACAGCTAACGACGCTAACAAGTAAAATCGACGACAATGCAGATCGCATTGAGTTTCTCACCCAGGAGATCCAGGAATTGAAGCAGGCGCTCATATCGCAGCAGCAGCAGGCCAGCAAAGTGATCGACAAGCTGCTGATCGTAATCTCCAACCAACAGAAACAGCAACTGCGTAAATAAATGCTGCACGATGCCATTTACTATTATTGCTATCATTATTATTATTATTATTATTATCTTTTATAATCATCCGAATCATGGAATTCTTAGCCCTTAGATACTTCTTGATTGTGCAGACCATTGAGTATGCACCCAAGAGCCCGAAAATTGTTGATATTATATTGTAGTTAGCATATTAAACATTGCAGCGTCTAACGCTCTACCTAATAATGCTATTTAGCTCTATACTATACTATACCATATATGTATTTAACCTACAATATATATATATATATATATATATATATATATATATATATATATATATATATATATATATATATATATATATATATATACATAAATAAACACTAGTTGATAGGTCTTAGAGGTGAGAAGCTGGCAGGTTTGATTTTGTCTGTGTCTGGATTTAGGCTGTGTCTTTGTTGTTTGGCGTTGTCGTAAGAAGAGCGTTTAAATAATGAATAAATATGAAAGTTATATGTTTTATAATATTGATAATAAACCATTTAATACATCTATTATTTTAAATATCTATCGAACACTAGTTTGGTTTATATCTGTCAAATGGCTATATGGACAAACTATTTTTGAGATTCTGCAAAGTTGTACTACAGCTATTATTACAGGTCTGACATCCATAAACCATTACGAAATGGTACTAAATATATATTCAAATCGAATCTGTTTCGAATTGCCGTGATAATATGCATAATTTGGTGTTAAGGCATTTTAAACAGTTTTTAATGATTTCCAGAAAAATACAAAATTGGACTTACCTGTTCTCTGCACTCCTCCGAGCTGAAGTACGAGATATCCTGGCCATTGATAGTTATCTTTCCTGTGCCGGGCAGACGTACAGTGACATCGGCACGCGCAGTTTTGCGCAGGCACTCATAAGTTGTTATGTACTGGCGACCCTGCTCATCGATCTTTGGCTTGGGCACCTCCAGTTGCTTTGATTGATCAATCAAGGGCTTCAAATAGCGCTCAATAAATGCTTTGCTTTTATACGAATATGGTGAGGCAATTAACCGATCCATGGCATTGGTAAAATTCTGATATTCAATATCGGCAATCTTTTCCACGAGAACGCGCTCCAGTTGATCCTTCGGCAGCAGCTGAAAGCCAGCTGTTTCGCTAAGGTATATATGTAATGTAAGCTACAGGTATTATACAAGTATAGATTGTGGTTAACATACATCTTTTGGTTTTCATCTGGCTTGTTTCCACGCCTCAGCATACGCTCTTCCAGCTCATACAGCTTGTTTGTTTCCTCAACAATGTCCTATCAAAAAGTTTTACCAGAGATTAGCCAATTTTATGGTACACAACATAAAACATACGTGTAGCAGCTGAAAGAAGTTCGGCTTGCCCGTGTAGAACATGCTGTGGAAGGGACGACCCGTCTCATCAAACTCGGCTGCCTTGCGTGCTGGGAACACGTCTTCAGGCGATCGCATGGCGGGACGAGCACGCTTGTCAAACAGACCAGAGGGAAAAAGATACGCGATGGCTTCCTGAATGTTATATTTGGTTCTTCAATGCAACTCATATTTTTATCATTCAACATACTCACATCAATGTCTTCTTGCGTAAAGGTTTCTGCGTCGGCGCCCATCATATTTGCCAAATGTCGTTTGCCAATTTGAAACTCTATGTCTTGGGTTTTCATGAACTCATCGTGTTCATTAGCTCGCTCAAGGTAGGCTTTCATGGCTTTGCTCACCTTTTGCTTTTGAACAGCAGCCGGTGCGGCCTGAACAGTTACCTGTGTAGCGTACGGCGCCACCGCTAGCTGAAATGTTATGCAAACCAATAAGTGAGTTATTGATTCAACCTAAATTAACTCTATAATTAATTAAATGGGATCGATTTACTTACAGCTTGGATATTAGGCGTCCCACTATTTCTAACAACATTCTGAAGGAAATTTCTGTTATTTTTTAATAAATTTAAGCTTAAAACACGCAGTGACATTATTTTCGTCTTGGCGCACGGTGAGGCAGAAAGAGGAAGACAATAATCAGCTGTTTTGTGGCATGTCTGTTGGGAAGTGGCACAAAAGCAAGTTGGCAGCACCGAACTGAATATATATAATGCGCTAAATTTAAAATTAAGTATTTCTGGCTGCATAGCTCATGGGCAATGAACACAAATCTTATCAAGCTGATATTACCTCAAATTTGATGACATTCAGAGTGCACTTTAAAAATAAATTGAAATATCTTTTTAATTATAGATGCATAAATAGAAATCTAACACAAACAAAACAATTATCATTGCTCTTGATTATCTTTTGCATGTGCTTTTTGTAATTACTTTAGCTTTACGACACAAATAAAACTCATCAATTTACCATTGTCCTTACAAATGTTTTTTATTGACTAATTTGAAAACACAATTTCAATGCTGATATTTTGATCTATGGAAAGTAAACACAAAACGAAACAAAAAAAATGAAATGAGAACTTTTTTCAACAGCTAATTACTTGTTTGTACGCTATATATATTTAATTATAAATAATTGCCTAAGCTTAGAGAAAAAAATTGTTATCAATTGCATTATTAGGTAAAATGCAGCTACTACAATTCATTCTCCGCCGTCTACTCCACTTTTCTTCTTGTTATTATTTTTGGTCGTAGTACAATTTATATAAAGCAATTACATATTCATAATAGGGCCACTTCTATTTCCACGCCTGTTTGAGTAGCTTACGAGACGCTAAGTGCCTAACAATCAAAGAGCCGGAAGTTAGAACGACCAGTACTATTGAAATTAATATGTAGTCGAAATCCTCTTTAAGCAAATCAAACGTTTTTGAGGGCGCAACACGCGTAACAAATATATCTAAGCCCGTGGCTACGACTAGACAGGTACTCTCCAAGCCGCTGGGAGCGGTATAGATATTACGCAAACGTGCAACTGTTTGATTATAATTTATGTAATTCTCAGTTGTCAAAGGCAGCTCCGGTATATAGGGAATAGCACCTTCTTCACGTCCCTGTGTTGTGGATGATATTGGACGACGTGGATCCAGCAAATGCCACGACATTTCTACAATGCCACCACTAGCAGTACCAACTATACAATGAGTAGAAAAGTACAATTAAATCTGTTGGCAAGGATAATTATAAAAAGATTTAGTCGTACTTAGGACATGCTTGTTGGTAATGCCGCGTTCGGTGATTGTCTCCCGCATTGCCTCCACTATTGTGGGTATGATATAAGACTGGCGCTCCACGAGCGGCATGGACGGTGCCTGCAAGGAACTCCAAACGCTGTTGTTGGCCTGCGCACTACCCTCATATAGTTCAATTGTAGCTGTTGTAAAAATCAACATATTCAATAAGCACGTACGAATCATTTTGCATTCAAATCTCTTACTGATTTCAGTGCGTCGCACTTTATCGTTGAAATACGAGTAGGCTAGCCAGTTCTCGGAGTGCACAATGTGCAGCGGAGCGCGCACCTTGCGATGCGTCATCGAGAAGATGACCGATCCGGACACAACATCAATTAAATACATATTGAGCACAGCTGCATTAAAAGAAAAATGATTAAAACGGAGTTCTTTTTCGATTGAGCTAACTTACATTTGTGAGTGGCATCTGGAGCCTGTGTAACGAAGGCAACTAGGTTAGGATTAATGTACTTATATAGTACTGACCGATCACCAAGTACACGGCCCTGGGAGTGAACGTGCTCAATAGGATTTTTGCTAGCAACGCTAATAATTTGTTGTTCTGAATTATGACCACCCAGACGAACATTCCAAATGGGCATAGTTGACAACTCCTATAAAAAAAAAATAAAAAACGGTTGATTAGTACTTAATACCCCAGTTATCGAGCTTGTTACTTACGCCGCCCGCATATTTCACATAGAAGCCTTCGAGTTCAGCGGTCTTTACATCAGCCGTGTACAAATACATACCATGCGCCTGAAATGATTAAGAGAAATGAGGGTTAACTCATATTCAATTTATTTTCTAATTTGGATTTACCAATGACGTCGCATGCTTAGGCTCCACATGAACTTGGTTGGTGCCATCCAAGATCAGAATGCCTTTAACATAATCTTCCTCTGTTTCGGGTAGAAGAGCCAACTGCTTGATTTTATAGTTCAGTTGGAGTAGTCCGCCCTCGGCAGCCTGTCCTGTGATGGGATTGAACCGAAATAGTACGCCATTGCCATTATTCTAAAAAAGAGGATATGATTGATGTGTTTCTTGAAATGAGTACAATGCCCATTCAAACTCACAACAGATTTAGCTACAATAGCGCATAGCGGCTGTAGTGGGAAGTGTTTGGAGCTTCGCTGTACAATCAGACGCATCTGTTCGGCATTCTCGAAGCCCGCCACATTCGGCAAATAGAGTTTCCAATGAATTTTGCCGACAATGTTATCAATGCCAAAGATTTTGCCTGTCCTTGTCAACAAAACCAGCATCTTGTGGAGTCCAAAGGAATCGCGCACAAGTCCAGCACGTTGCGTGGCCGTTGGCGGGGGACCCAGCCCGATGACATGCAAAAATAGGCTCTTAATTTGCAGCGCTTGCGTGGTAATGCGACGCAGGAAAGCCGTGACGATGTCACCTAAGATATCAGGAAAACAAAATTAGTAATTACATATATACTTGCACTATTTCTAAGACTACAAATTTATGAATGTGTGTGTTAGTAATGTGTTAAATGGTTAATTCATGAGCAACTTACGCTTTAAACTGTTTGAATCCACTTTGGTAAGCAATAATAAAATATATGAATCGGATTTTGTTTAATGTTAGCGAGAACGTTAAGGCTTACCTGCTTTGCCCCTCATCTCATTTTCTAGTGTACCCTCTGTGTCCGCCAAGGGCAGGTCTAGAAATTGTGTATCAATCACATTTGCCAAGGATTCCTCACGTGCCCAACGTACTCGACCTTGCTGTACAGCAACAATGGATTCTGCGCTGGTGGCAAAAAGAAACAGGCAATTCTTTCCATCGCTATTGCGCTTCGATTTACAGTCAAAGGAGCGAAGACTGGGAGTTCCATAGTGCTCGGCAAAGACAACACTTTGATGCAGTTCAGGCACAGGACTGCAGTCCTCCAAGTAAACGGCATTAATATTAAGGTTCTGAAAAGCCCCAATTGATTAAAATCATCTTCATAATTTTTAGTTGTTAATTCTTACGCTATTTATCAAATCGGCGTAGATAATAACTTTGCGGCTATTAAAGCTGCCGACCAAATAGCTATCACTTTTAAGGTCTGGGCACACAGCGTGATCCTTGCTAACACTGACGAGTTTTTTATCGACAATCAACGCGCCATTTAAGCCCTGCAATTATATTATCTTAAATAATGATGTAGTTATTATTTGATTTCAACTTACTGGTAAGCTATGGATTTTGCTATTCGGTTGGGCTCCCAGAGATGTAGCAATCACCTGCGTGCTCTTGGCCAGTAGATCCAAGCTGATGAGCTGCTGGCCATCCAGGCACACATAAAACGATCCACTGAGCAAACAATTCTCTGGATTTATCCAAGCAGCCATTATCTTGCTTGTTGTGCCTGTTGTGTGCCCGGATGTGGCAAAGTATGAGGTGACCTCAATATGACTACGCCATGCAGGCACCACATGATGCACTACAGAATTGCTGTAGAACCAAACCGCGTCCTGAGCCCTTTCTGTATTCAACGGCATTATGGACCATTCCCATTCGATTGTACCAATGTTCGTATTCCAGCCTCGCACCAGAGCTGGTGCATGACCCTGCACTGTCAACATGTCGAATCCCAAATGCGATCCCATAGGGGCAGCCGCTGTGTCACTGCTATCGTCAGCGAAACCGCTTACCTGTAGCAGCTTTATATCACCTCGTGGCTTCTGTTCAAGAACCTGCCGCCAGATAATTTCACCGGTCTTTGGACATAATGATCCAATCACTTGTTCATGCGTACTTAATAGCACACGAGGCTGAAAGTGGTTAAGATCCACATAAGCATGCTTAAGACTGCCAATATGCACGCTTCTCCTGTTAAGAGACGAAATCTTAGCAAATGGTCAATGTTCATTATTTTTCTCACTACTTGCCAGTCAAATTTTTTAATCTGGTCCTCGTACAGCCCAGAGCAGGTGCTCAGCAGCAGCAGCAACGAGAGCAGCGAAATAAGCGTACCGGCTGAAGACTGTAGGAAATCCATTTGCGTGCGGTTCGCTGTGAAACCTCTTTGAAAATGTATTAGGCACGAATTGTGCAGAGACCGACACGTTTTTAAGTTATAAATTAATGAAAACGTCAGTAATTTGTGTTTTCCGTCATAGTAAAAGGGGGATGAGACGACAATTTTTGCAGGGCTGCAATTACCTAGTTGTATCGTTATCAATTCAATTAATAGACGTTGCTCAACACTGTTTTTATGCTATGAGAAAAATATCGAATAATTTAGAAGTTTACTAACGGCTTTAAATGGATTTAATAAATACATTTTTATTTATATATATTTTTTGTAGTTTTGTATGCTTGGGTTCATTTTGGAAAATGTCTAATTTAAATTAGAAAATTAAAAAAAAATTAAAATATACCTACATTATTTTTTATTTATTAAAAAACAAAAAAAAAAAATATATATATATATATATATATATATATATATATATATATATATATATATATATATATATATATATATATATTGTTGTAACTTTAAGTCTTGAATCTATTTAACTTAATCAGCTTTACTGTTTGTTACATTTACAGATTTTCAGTGTTATCACCTGCAACAGACATCAAGTCTGTTTGAAATCTATGCCGATCTAGATTTGAACTGATGTGTGACAATTGCTGAGCACCTTGTATTGTATTATTAAGTTGCAGTCGAGATGCTTGTGCTAAATGTCTTTTATTATTGGCATTCATAATTTATGATGCTATAAAATAATTAGTAACAATGTATAATATTTGGCCATTCCGTGGCAATTTTGATGGCTATTTCGTTTGTACAATAATTGTCATATTTGTAGGGAATGAGTGCTCTTCACTGAAAAGCTACTGCATATATGTATATATATATATATATATATATATATATATATATATATATATATATATATATATATATATATATAAATTAGTATAAGGTGTAAAATTTGAGCTTACGAATTACTTTGTGAAAATGAAGTAAATTGAAATGAATACATGCCCCATATGTGAGGCGTTAAATGCAAAAGTGCAACTACATAATTTGTGACAGTAATATTGAGCGCTCCTTGGCTTTATACTGCAATGTTTTTTTAGTTTTAATTTTTGTTGAGGCTGGGAAAACATTCACCAGCTTAGTTCGTCAGGCAATCCGCCAGGATATTCGCCTGTTAAGCAGGCGGTGCAATGACCTGTCGGCTTGCCAGACGCTACATGCTTGCGTTGTACTGTTTGTACCAAGCCGGCTACACTCAGGTAAGCCAGACTGTCGGCGCCTACGTGACGGGCAAGTTGCTTGGCGTTCAACCTGTTGGCGATAAGCTCTTCGCGCGTGGGTATGTTGATGCCCATGTAGCAGGGATACTGCAGCGGGGGGCTGGCTATGCGAATGTGCACCTCCAGGGCCCCGGCGTCACGCAGCAGCTTAATAATGGGGCCAATCGTATTGCCACGTACAATTGAGTCGTCTATGAGCACCAGTCGTTTGCCGGCTACATTCTCAGACAGTGCTCCAAATTTCTTAGCAACGCCCAGCTGCCGCAGACGAGTTGAAGGTTGAATGAACGTGCGACCCACATAGCGGTTTCGGCATAGAACCTCAGCAAACTCTAAATTTGACTCCCGTGCATAACCATGAGCTGCGGCAGTGCCCGACTCTGGCACTGAGCTCACAATATCCGCTTCAACGGGCGCCTCGCGCCACAGCTGACGTCCGCACTCCAAGCGCACCGAGTACACCATTTGACCCTCGAAGATGCTGTCGCCTCGAGCGAAGTAAACGTACTCAAAGATGCAAAAAGCCATGCGCTTAAAATCTGGACGCTCCACAATGTCCACAGTGCGATAGCCTTCACGCGTCAGCTCAACAATCTCGCCGGGCCCAACTTCGCGCACATAGCGTGCGCCAATAGACAAGAAGCCGCAGCTCTCGCTTGACACTACCCAACCATCTGCCGGAGTCTCAGTGCTGTTGCCTGCATGACCAGAGTTGATGGGCACAATTTTACCGATGCATAGCGGCCGATTGCCATAGGTGTCTCGTACGGCATAGATCTTGTCCTTCAGCATAATGACCAGCGAATAGGACAATGGGGCAAACATCATAAAGTGCCTGATGCGAGCCGGCCAATTGGGTCCCTCATGCTCAGACACGCCGTCTGGTGTGCAGCAAAGGGATTGCGCTATCAACTCACTGTCACTGTGCGTGGACAAGCCGACACCCCGGCCCAACACTTCGCGACGCAGAGATTCATTGTTGACCAGCTCGCCGTTGTGGGCTAACGCCATTGCACCATGTGCAGTGTGCACGACAAATGGCTGGCAGTTGACCACCTCCGATGCACCGGCAGTGGAGTAGCGTGTATGGCCAATGCCCAGGTTGCCTCGCAGCTTCTTCATCGAGTCGTCGTTAAACAGGGTACTGATCATGCCCATGCCCTTGTGAACATTAAAGTTCTTGGAGCATTTGCCCTCGCTCGTTGCAATGCCAGCCGACTCCTGTCCACGATGCTGCAGCGCTACCAGGCCTAAGCATATGACGTGAGCAATATCTATCTGGGTGGGCCAGTCGCCACAGGCGATTGCACCAAAGACTCCACACTCATGAGTCAAACCGGTTAACTCCTTACTTTCAGCAATGGACAGCGTTGTCGACGACGGCGTAGGCGATTCGTTGGCCACCTGTTGATCATGACCCTCAATTCGCACATGCTGCTGTTTTTGCTGCTGCGGCGTCGACACGTTGTTGCGGCTTAACATGTTGTTAATCTGCTTATCACACTGTGGAATGAAGTGATTGTTAACCAGCTTAGCTAATGCAATGCTTTGATCTGATTTACCTGTTGATTTATGCAATGGTTTTATATACATAAATCTTCGCGACAGAAACGTAAAAAACTTACCGCGATCATTGACATAAGCCTAAGATCGATGACACTATCGATAGGTGTTACATTTACAATACCGATATTTCCAATTGGTCCAATATGTCATGCATGTCAGTAATAACGGAAAGTTTTAGTTTAAATTTGTTTTAGAGGAATTTTGTTTATTGCAATATTCTTTATTAAACTACAATTTTAACACAAATTTACAAATAATTAAAGTGTTTTATTTACATTAGTAAATCAGCAAAAAAATTTAGAGTTTTTGAGTGGCTAATGATATATTTAAAAATTATCTATCATAGGGCATTTAGTAGTCAAGTACCTCCACTTAAGTTTTCCGACGTGCCTGATCAAATTGATCAATTATCTTTCGTCATGGAAATAATTGTATTTAATGCAAAACCAAAATTTACTTTAAGTACGTTCTACTGTTTATCACTTACGTGGATCTTGGAACTATGAATTACTTAAGTACCTGAATGATCAAATATAATCAGCTTGATGATAGAAATCAATGAAGGGAGCTTTAATGTTTTTCTGAAAAGAAAGGAGCGTGCTGTAGTTTCCGATTTTCTGTCGTGTCGAGTAATGTTTTCGCTGTTTCAATATCCGATTTAATAACATTTATTAGGTCATCTAGAGAACTGAAGTTTTGTTCAGGTCTTAGATAGCCAATAATGCAGATCTTTAGTATTCGTCCATACAAATCACAGCCGAAATTATGCATTATATGCGTTTCCAGACTCTTTTCTTTGTTGTTGTAGAAAGGATTCCATCCCACACTTAGTACCATTTTGTACACTTCGCTGTCATTTACTTTTGCCCATCCATAGTAAACTCCCGTGTGCAGGGATTCGGGTAGAGCCTTCACCACATCCAATGAAAAGTTTGCTATCAATATAAATCGTACGTTTTTGTGAATTATTATGTGATTAGCTTATAAAATTTAGCGGAACCAATACCTGTTGGAATACCTAGCTCCTTAGAGCCGCGACCAAATCCGCGAACGATTTCACCGCTAACATAGATAGGTAACTTGTGTATCATATTTAACAGTTAATGTTGTTGTTGTAGCCTTTTTGTTTGTGGTTTGATGAAATACGCCTTATTGAATTTCGAGGTTTGGCCTTGAGTGAGCTTTCTGAAACAACTTTCCAATTAAGTATTATTATCGGAGAGTGTTTTAATTACAACACCACTCACAAAACTGTTGAACTTGCCATTGTTGGTCGTATTATAAGTGAATCCGTGAGGGCCCAATCAGCTGTTGACATGGCTGCAAGCGCTAACTATCGAAATCGGAATACGAATTTTTTGATCGAAATGCGAAAAATGTTTTGTATTTACGTGAATGTATACACAATTTTTCTGCAATAAGAACTTTATTTTGTTGCATTGTTGTTAGTCTAAAACTTGCATGATATTACATCGAATTAAAAAAATGGACCAACTCTGCCGTGTCTGCATGGACGGTTCAGTTACATTGGTGGACATATTTACCAACCGGCAACAACAATCAAGAGAGCAACCAAGTCTGTGTGAAGTATTAAATGAATTTTGTGAAGTAAAACAGGATGATTTTCTGCCGCAGCACATCTGTTTGTCCTGTGTGCTTGCGGCACAGAATGCGTACAAATTTAAACACACATTCGAAGAGACAGAGCGGAAGCTGCAACGACTGCTGCAACTGCAAAACATAAAAAGTTTTGAAGACGACAATACTGCATTGCCATGCGTGGAGGCCATCTACAATAAAGACTGCCAAGTGGTCAATTTGAACTGCGTTAAAGTGGAGCCACGCAATGAGGATGAAGCCGTTACCAACGAAAACGATAACGAAGAAGAAGAGGAAGAGGGAAACGAAAACAACGAAAATAACGGAAGCGAAAGCGAAAGGCCCTTCAAATGCAAATTCTGCGAGAAGAGTTTTGCCCGAAATTACCATTTAAACCTGCACGAGATGTGAGTGATCGGCCGCTTACTATTTGTAGACAAAGCTAACCCTCAGTTTCTTATATGATAACCAGGCGCCACACTGGCGAAAAATCACATTTCTGTGAGATTTGTGGTAAAGGTTTCATCCGAAGCCACGATCTAAAGGTTCACACTCGCACCCATACTGGGGAACGTCCGTTTCAGTGTCCCCAATGCCCGAGAACCTTCATACAGAACCACGTTCTGAAGGCACATATTCGTCATCATCCCGATTTTAAATATCACTGTGACCGTTGCTTGAAAGGCTTTAGGCTACGATCTCAGCTAACCGCACATCTATCTCGGGTGCACGAAAAATCGAATAATCCTGTCAGGAAGCCTGACAGTAGGCGTGTTAAGAAACAGATAACCAAAGCCAGGGTGGGCGGAAAGAATGAAAAATATAGGAAAAAGGAAAGAAAGGAAGCAAAAGAAAAAAATGAGAAAAAAGGGAAATTAAATGAAAAGAGTAAAAATACTTTGGAACGCGGACTACGAAATGGATTAGCTCCAGTCGCCTATAAAGAACTGGGTATAAAATGTGAAATAGAAGACGTAGCGACGAAGCGAAGTGCCTCGGAAAAACTTGTAGAGCAACAACCGAAAAGATATAAACATTACAACAAAGTACTGCCCAAAAATTGTACTCCATATAGAAAGACACAAACCAAACAAATTAAAATTAATGAGTAAGTGTTTTTTTTTAAATGCTTGAAAATGAATAACAATTTAATTATCTCATAATGTAGACTTAATGGCAAAGGCAATAAATATTTCTGCGAGACTTGCGGTAAGAGCTTCGCACGTGGCTGTGCTTTGGTAGTGCACCGTCGAGTACACACAGGGGAACGGCCGTACAAATGTCAATGTTGTGGATACGCATTTACCCAAAGGCAGGCCCTGAAAAGACACATGCGCAGAATTCATACCAGTTCTTTTCAAAATGGGTCTAAGGACTTGGTTGTGCCAACCATGAAGCGAGCGATCGTGCGAATAGCGCGTATTCACTTACCTCCGTTCGTCACGACTGTTAAGTGTGAGGAATGACCAACTATTGTGCATTAGTACAATTCCAACTGTGTTTTATTATTTATTACATTTCTTTTATTTTAATCTGAACTTCATTTGAATTAATTAGGCAACGACGTATTTTAATATTATATAATATATTTTAATTATTAAATATAGTAAATGTACAATTTATTAAGATAATCAAAAGTAACTGAAACAAGTTTCATTAATAAGATCTGTTTCATTGCAAATTTATTAATATGCTGCATGCATATTAATAAATTTAATGAAACTTGTTTCAGTTACTTTTGATTATCTTAATAAATTGTACATTTACTAGTTTAAAAAAGTTTTTCAAAAATGGTTTTATTTATAGCATTTGTCTACACAAAAAAGTTATTAAAAAAGTTTTTTGTACAAATGTAATATTAATAATAATAATAAAAAATGACAGGCAGTTTGCAATCAATAACAGTAAATAACAGACACTGTTTAGCGATTATTTTTTAAATGATTCGATTACAATAACATCAACAGGTGCTTGGTTAATCGTAATTGATGCCCATCTCATATCGTGCTTATTTAAAGTCACGAATTTTTTCATTTATCGATATTAAAAAATAGTGCATGGCTCAATCCACCTCTAGCCGTGATTATCTAAACATTTTCTTACATTAAAATGAATATTAACGTTAGAGTTCTAACTAAGAGTGTGGCTCATCAATGTGCCTTCAAACGAATTGGTGAGTATCTTTAATATTTCCGCTAATAAAAAATAATGGCATGCTACAATTTCAGTCACATTTTCCACTAAGTCGACCCAACAGGCTGCAGTGGCCGCAGTTCCGCAACAGCAAACAGTGGCGGGTCCGTCAGTCCGCAGACCTATTGTGCCTGCCCACTATCGCTTTGTCTATCCCGAGTTCCTGCCAGATCCCAAAGTTGAATGGCGCAATACAGTTCGTGAAAAACTTGAGCGTCTGGATATGCTGGACCGTCGCCGTCAAATTGATTTACCTGAGTTTTATGTGGGATCCATTCTGGCGGTTACAAGCTCCGATCCCCATGCGGCTGGCAAGACAAGTCGCTTCGTGGGCATTTGCATACATCGTGAACGCTGTGGACTGCGTGCACGTTTTATTCTTCGTAACGTTATCGATCACCAGGGTATAGAAGTGGTCTACGAGTTGTATGATCCGACCATACTGAAAGTTGAGGTTTTGCGTCTAGAGAAACGTCTCGACGATAGTCTGTTCTATTTACGCGATGCATTGCCTGAGTTTAGTACATTTGATGAAAATATGGAAGCGGAAACTTTAGAGGAAGGAGCTCCAGTGCCTGTCAACGATATTAAAGTCGTTCTGCGTCCACGACCCTGGCTAGAGCGATGGGAACGACAAAATTTGCTTGGCGTAGCCAACATTGAACAATATATAAAAGAAAAGCATCGCAAGTCAGCCGAAAAAGTACAGAAGCCTTGGGAAAAATACGACTTGATGAAGCAATATCGTGCTACCATACCAGAGGAGGAGCAAAAGGAGATCTTCGCTGAGGTGCACACCGAATTGCACACTTTGGAGCTACAGCGCAAACGCAATAAAAGGAAACGAACCTTTGTCAAGCCGAAGCATCTGGCATAGATCATCCAAAGCACAGCATTTGTTATTTTAACTTCTAATTCAATAGAACATAAAACAATCAAAAAATGAGACAAGCAATTGACATTTTTATGATGGAAAGTTTAACTTTTATGCATAGATATTAACATGGATTATGCTAGAGTAGTTAGTATTAGTTAGTCATTATTGTAGGGGAGCTCCTAGCAGCTAAAAAGCAATAATTTACAATCCACGTTGCTAAATCGATCAATATACGCGATATTTGTAGAAGTTTACAAATGAAATTGTTGCATTCCAGCCAATGATTGTGACTACAAGATACAGGAGAAAGATAATGGGCAGAGCGATGAGTATGAGGCGGGTATTCTTTAAGTGTGGAATACCTGAAAGAGAGAAGAGAGTATGAGCCGGAATTAGTTAATCTTATATCTTTGAAATAATTTATTTCTACTCACAGTTGTAACCCAGGAAAGTGATGTAAACGTAGTAGCTCATGCCCATTAGCCAGAATGAGTTGCCCAGGAATCGCGATATAAACCATGTCTGACTTATCAGCCAATTGTAGAAGAACAACTGAATGAAGTGCAACAGCATTAGGGGTGGAAAGAATGCATTTAAGTGGACATCGAACGCGTATCCCCATTCAATGTCAGGCTCCAGATTATTGGTGCGCAAGAAGCGGTTTGTAATCAACCAGAAGAATGACGCAATTATGATGCCAACAAATATGCAATCAATGAAAACCACATAGAATATAAAGGAAATACTTTGCCAAATGGACAGGCCAAGTACATATGCAAAGCCCAAGGAGGTCACTGAAATCAAAATAGGGATATCATTACATTATGCTTCCACTTTTACGTTCGAGCCATTTACCACAGAGACAAATAACCAATAGCACCAGAAATGCAGGATCATCGCGGGCAAATTGAGATTTGGTTTGTTTCCTGTAGTTGAAGTTTCTGTACACTTTTTGAGGTGCTATAAACAAATAGATCATCTGCCAAAATGCAAATTCGAAGTCCATTTGATTGAATTTGAGCAAACGCCGCAGGTATTTGTAGCTTTTTGATGTAGCTGAGAGACAATCTTTGCGGTATCCAACTGGCGGGGGCAGAGGCGAATGCAGCCGGGATGCGCTCGAATATCCAGACACCACGGATGGCGTTGGAGATGTTGTGTACTTAACGTTACTATATTGGCTCATTTTTCGTGTTACTAATAACTAAATATGTAAACGTAGTCTTGCATTTTTGTCTGCAAAAACAGCTGAGTGGTTGCTTAGAGATGAAAAATAAATTTATCGAACAGAGAATATCGGACTGTGTGACAATTTAGAATATCGATAGTAAGAATGATGGAATACCTAATACGAGTAGTGTGACCGAATTTAATCAAATATCCCGCCAAAAGTTATTAAGTTTTAAACTGTATGTAAAATTCTATATCATTTTGATTTTTTGAACTCCTTAACTTTTAATATTAGTTAAATTAATTTTGTATTAAGTTAATTTATTCTAATTGCATTTATTTATAAATACTTTATAAATATTTAAGCAGACTTTTAATCATTGTGTGGTTTATGCTAAAATAAATTTTGAAAGGTTTGCATTTAAGTTAAATATGAGATGTTAAAAAATATGTGAAAACTTTGAGTTCAGTTAAAATTCTATAAATTGAAAATTTAAAACCGGCAGCAAAGATAACATATTTGAATCTTTTAATCAGCCAGCAAATATTTAGTAAAATGATGACGAAAATGTTTTCAATCAATAATACATACAGTTTACATATGTAGTATACCAAAATACAACAGCAAAAAGAATCGGCTCTTGGAAACATGCGCTAAACACCCACAATTTCTGCGATAGTTCAATAGAAATCTAAAATTTCAGCTGCCACAATTAAGGTATCATTGAAGGCAGTTTTCAGCGCTGTGCGACATCAAGGGGACGACCTATGGCCAACGGCCAACGGTCAACCGATCAGCCAGCCGGCTACGGGCAATTTATGGCGCAGACTCTGAGCAATTGCAGAAGAAAAATAAAATAAATAGAAAAACACAATGAGCAATCTTTATCACATTTATTGCAATGCCCTTTGGCATTGACAACAGGCCAGGATCACAACGCAAGCATAAGACAAAGGCTAGCGGGTGCCAAGGGAAAAGGAGATGAAGAATCAGAAAAGGTCAAACAATGACCGGCGCATGCACAAAAGGAGCAGCATGCGCGCGCGCGCTTCAAACGGACACATCTTGAGGTCGTCTTAGAGGTCAACTTTGGACTTACTTACGCATGTCGCTGACACAAGAGATCTTTACTCTCACTCAAACTCCATTCAACTCCCCGCTGTTGCTGCATCTATTGAGTTTTCACTCGAAATAGGGGTTGAGATTTTCAATATAGCCATTGATATAAATTCTCTCAGCTAACTAATTTTACTATTCTCTCTCTCTCTCTCCCGCTTTTTCTCTTCCATTTGAGTTCAGTTCCTCAGATTCCACTTGGGCGATCTATCTATGTCCAATGCAGCACAGGACATTTCCGGATTGCATTCAATTGTCATATTGCAACAATTGCGCTTTTTATTCGAAATGTTTGTTTTTTTTTCGGATTGCTTGTCACCTTTTCTTTGGGCCATGGTTATTGGTTTTTTAGATCATGTTACGTTTTTCTGTTTGATCGGTAAATACGGCGATCGATGTCAAGAGAAGACAAATGGCCAAATTTGCCAGACATTGAACGCAGCTCCCTGAATGCAACGGCAGCCGTCTCGTCTTGGCGCCTATAAAAATTAAATGAAAATTAAGCGTAAACACGAGAATTCTGTCACATAAATCCCCCCGGGCAGATCACAGCTTCGCTCTGCACCTTGCCTCCAACTATTTTTAGTCCTTGTCGTGGACTTGGGCATGAGCTGCTGCAGCTGTTTACTCGTTCGCTTGCTCACTGACTCACACACACACTCACACACACACACTAACATATATACATCTGCTGACTGCAATGAGTTATGCGCCGCTGAGGCCGCTACTTGATTAACACATGTCCTGCCGGCCATACGGGCGTATCCCTGACACGTAATTCCTCAAGCGTCACAAGGGGCTGCAGTCGAAGCAGTCGCAGTAGTCGAAGCTATATGTTAATGTTTAGTTTGTTGATGCTCTTAACTCATTCATTATGAATTGGAGGTGTTAAGTGTGCCACATGTGTGTGGCAGCAGCAGCACCAGTTGATTCCATGTAAAAACAGAAGCTTTACTTTGAAATGTTTTATATTAACAAAGTATATTGAGTAAATAAATATTTGTGATTTATTTTTTAGCTTAATTATATTAGGCAACTAGTTGAAATCTCACAATATTATTAAAAATATTCGAAATTAAAATTTAGCCTCGCTTAAATTGAATGAATAAATTAAATTATATTTAAATTATGGAACAAATAAATAAAATATACTATTTTTATAATTTCAGATATAAAATTTATTTATATTATTTACATTATTTATTTATATTATATAATGGTTTTGTGAAAATGTATGCAACAGGCAGAAGGAGACATCGCAGACCCCATAAAGTATATATATTCTTGTTCAGCACAAAAAAATAAGTTGATATAGCCCTGTCCGTCTGTCCGTCCGTCCGTATAAACGTCGAGATTTCGGAAACTACAAAAGCTAGAGAGCTGAACTTTCACATGAATACTTGTATGTTAGTTACGCAGTACGAGTTTATTTTGTTTTTTTTTTGAACCGCCCACTAGGGGCGTGGCAAATCGGAATATGCATGTGCCCGTATGCCAGTAATCGTACTAGTTGATGAACTAGAGAGTTGCAATTTGGAATGTATACTCGCGGTGACAACCCAAGTTCAAAAAGCTATGTCGGATATATCTACGCCCCAGGGCGTGGCAAATTGGGAAAAACGTATCTTCTACAGCTTTAAAGCTAGAAGGCTGAAATTTTGCATGTGAGCTAAGGTTATGATTCTATGAAGATCGATCAAAAAGTTATATGTCTACGCCCATTGGGGGCGTGGCAAATCGGGCCTGAATATATTGTGATTTTTCAAATTGTGCTATATTTTGAACACTATTGACATTAGAGACTTGAAATTTGGCATATATACTCGGGTTGGCTACCCTAGATCAATAACCTATGGTAGATATATCTACGCCCACAGCGGGCGTGGCAAACCGCAAAAGTTTATATCTCCTACATTTTTAGAGCTAGAAGCTTTAAAATTGGATGGTTCAGTTATTAATGGCCTCCTCTATCCATGACCAAAAAATAATTTTTCCGCCTCTTTCGGGGCGTGGTATATCGAAAAATACCCTGTAATCTTCGCATTTTTGGAGTGTAAGCAACCAAATTTTGCATTTATGTTAGCCTCGGCAAATCGGCAAAGAAGTTTGTTGTGGTCAACTGCATAATTCATGCTTACAAATGGCTTAGTAGTTATTGCTAAGATGGCACAAAGCATTTTAACATAATAAACGTATTTCAAATAATAGACTCTTGTAATGGCAAATAGACAAATTTGAATGCTATTAATATATTCCGAAAGTTTCATTAAGATAATCCATCTAGAAATGGAGTTATAAGCATTCACCCATTCCCAAGCCAGGCGCCAACTGCGCGGTTAGCAGAGCGCGCGCTTATACGTGCGTAAAGAAGAAGAAAATTAATTTTTTTGCAGGGTTCAGGGTATCTCGTAGTGGAGCCGTCTCGACTACAGCTTTCTTACTTGTTTTTTTTTTTTAATTCTCATGATTGATTTTGATATTATCAATATTAGTAAATATTAAAAATATCATAATTACGGTTTATATTTACTTAATATAATTGAAAAAATATAAATTATATTATAACATTTTTTTTTTGTTTTTTATTTTATTTAGTTATTTTTTTGTATATTAATATGTGATTTGAATGTAATTGTTAAAAAAAGATATATATATTTCTGAATTTTATTAGGATGCTAGCCTTAAATACAAGCATTTAAAATTAAAAGTAAATCTCGCTAAAAATTACATATATATATTTATTTTTTATTATATTAAAAATATTCAAGTTTACAATTTAACATTGTTTAAAACAAATTAATTAACTCAATTTATTTTTTTATATTTGAGGTAAATCAACAAACTATATCATTTTATCAAGCACAATTTTGGGACAACATTCAGGAATTTCAGAATTGCCTAGAATTAGTCCAAAGTAGTTCCCTTCTAGTATATATAATAATTATAATTCATATTTTTCTAACAGTTAAACAAATTCAACAAAGACATTCTGCATATACGATTTGTATCGCAATATCTTTTATAAATTTCTTACGCATTATGAACAATCACGCTGCATATTTTTCCAAAACTATCAACCGCAAATTTGTTATATACTACACCCCGCGTACTGTTCATGCTCCATAGAGAATGCCACAAGATTATGATCATGAATATGAAAAATCGTCAAAATACAATAAATTGACGCGAGTATAAAGAAGGTATTCAATCATAAGATGCAGAAGTAATACACAAATCCTAAAGGAAATCAAACAATGACGCCACGAGTACGCGTACGAGGGAGGATAGAAGCCGAGGTTAAGGTCGAGTCTCGGGGTGAGGCAATGTTGCGCGTGCGCAGCGCACGCTCCCATTAAATGTTTACGCTATTACGCTCACCAAGGAGCTGGCAGTCAGGCAAGGAATTTAAAGGACCCAGACCCCGACCCTCACTCCAACCTCGCTCGCTCCGGAAACACACAAATCTTGCGCGCCAATGTCGCGACCCTTGATGGCATTTGGCTGCTGCTGCCGCCGCTGCTGCCCTTAGCACACGCTCAAGATCTATAGCTCTGACCCTGGTCTCAATGGCAACCCCTAGGTGGAAGTTCAAATATGCATTCACATTTTCTTGCCTCACAAAGGATTTTCTTATGCCTGCTCCTTTGGGGATTTGTTTTTGTTTCTGTAGAAGTGACATTTAAATGCGCGCGGGGTTAAGTCAAATCCTGTATCGCCGCCTGCGATCCCATTTGACATCTGTCCAAACTGGAGTTATGGAGTTATGCACTAATTTCTGGTAGTTTTTAGTAATTTTTCAGCCATGAAAATCTCTTGCCCCATGTTCTAAAGAATGTGTTAAAAATTGTCCCTCTACGTGCGAGGACATCTGTGAGAGAGTAGATGATTCCTTATATTTCAAAGTGTTTCCTCTTTCAATAATGAAATATTATATTTATATACAAATAGAAACCTAGTAGTGCTAGCAAATTGAAACTTGTATTTTGTTGTAAGCAAATTTGCTTTTATTTTTCATAATTTCATAACGAAGAAAACTATTTTTACGAACAGCTTGCCGAAATACTTTTAAGTCTTCAGAAAAAAAAAAAAAACAACTATAACAAAAGTGCTCTAGTCAAAGCGTAGAGGTGTTATTCCAATCATATATTGCTTTTTATGTATATTCATATCAAATATAGGTATCCACAGGGATCCATAGTTTGATATATTCATTCGAAATCTCTATATTCATTCCAGAATGCTCATGATAAATAGAAACTGGTTTTATATAACCTATGGTTCAATATGTCCAATTATTGATCGTTAATATCCATTATTATTGATAAAAATCAGTAATGAATTATCGATCAAAATAACAAGATGATGATAAAGAAGCATATATATTAAAAATTAAATTCTCTAGCTTTTTTAAGAGATCACTGCGTCTATATGGACGGGCTAAAATAGAGATGATTTCACCCTGATTTAGAATAGACCTAGACCTAGGTCGGTGACTTATTTTTTCACCAAACCATTGTACTCTGAACTCACACTTTTTAAAGGTTCATCATATAAATGGGTATTATTATCTATTTTACAGATGTTCTAATCAATCGATGGATATGTTATTAAACAAATGAGAATTGATCATAAGTATCAGAAGTGGAGTTAGTGAAACATGTCGTGAACAATATCTCTTACTATAAAAATATCTAACATCTAAATATGACGTTCCGCAACATAAATCTAAAGTTATTAAATTTTTTCATTATATCTGAACTTATATGAGATGAGAAAACATAAAAGGCATTTGATATCCTAGTTCGTATTTGATTCCAGCCAATACTGTGTAGTCATGTAGCATAAGATACATCTTCCCAAAACTCCACGATGTCTGCTAGAATTTTACGGCAATTGCACGCTCATAAAAACTTTAGATTATTGATATATCTGAAGATTTCGCCCCATCGAGAGCGGATTCCGATTTCATGGCCATCGGCTTGCATTTTGCTGGAATAGATGAGACTTTGTGAAGATCGGTCCAATTAGCACAGGACAATCGACGACTTGAAAAAGATAAAAAACTTCACTTCAGCTAATCCGGTCAGTGAGTGATTGGCGTGCTGCGGCTCAGCCAGGATCTGCTTGGAGATTTCAATCGGCGAGCGTTGCATGAATGGAACTCGAATTCAGATCACCAACAATATGAAAATGTCACGCTTATCGGTGCATACAACGGCGATTGAGGTGAAGATGTAGCTGAAGACCAACTGCGAGGGCAGTTGCCCTTGGCTAGTGTTGTGGTTGCACTCAAAAGGAAGTCGAGACCGATGGCTACACCCAGAGCCCAGTTTGAGTTTCATTTTCAGCCAGTTGCTGCCTTCGTCCTTTCTGTTTTTGTTTTTGTAGCCGCTGCATGCTGCCTTCTGCCTTCTGCCTGCTGCCTGTCAGTCGAGGGAACTCCAACGCCGACGCACCGGGCAGCGAGCACATGAAACCGGATGAAACATGAAAATAATAACAATATTCGTTCGTATCCTGTGCCAGGATATTGGCGCGCTGTCCCATTGAAATCGTATTTTCATGACAACAACGAACGAACAGATTTGCGCCGAAATGAGATGCAGGCGTTGCTGCTGCTGCTGCTGCTTAAGTCCTGTGGTTCCTATTCTCCTACTCCTGCTCCTACTCCTGCTCGTGCTCGATCTCCTCCCAGCTCTGGCCGCTTGCCCGTCCATTTAGCATCGTCATTGTGCTGGCGAGCGTTATTTGAATGACATTTGAATTTGTGCACAGACCTGAACAACTATTCAAACTCCATTGTTAGCCGCTGCATAGGCGGCAATTTGTTGCAGGACCGATTGAGGATCTATTCGATCAGCATTTTATGCGATGAGTTCATTATGCTGTCCAAGCTGCAGCAGATGATGCAGCAGCAGTCGCATGCCAACGCCTAACGAACAATGATTTGAATGTTCTACATTCCATAAGCGCAGCAAGAAATGCAAGCGGGACTCCATGCGAAAATCAAAGAAAATTAAATTTTAATAATTGCAAATATGTATTAAAATGAAATTTTATATTATTAAAATGTTTATATATTATTATAAGATATATATTACATATAATGATTAGATATATAAATTATTAAAAGGTTTTACCATAAATTAAAAAAAATATATATTAAATGATTAATTAACTACTATCCAAAATATCACTACCAATCAATGTAAATCTAAAAATTAAGTAATATTTTAATGGAAAGGATCTTAACTTTAGTTAGTTGATACTGAGTTATAGAGAGCAAAAATATGGCAAACAAATTTTTTTTATAAGAAATGTGTATCTAAGAAAAGGAAAAAAATCATTTAATATATTAATTGCTTTGCCAAGAATATTTTTTAATCAACCATTTGTAAAACTTTTTTTTGGCTGGCAATGAGCACATTAATGTAGTATCAAGTAAATATTAAGTATTATTATTAAAATTAAAATGTATTAAATTACTGAAAAATAATACTTAATATTATTTAATTCCAAGTATTAAACAATGATTAAAAAATAATAATAATACAAAATACAAAATTTGTATCGATATTAATCGATTTCAAAGAAAAGTTTTCCATAATCGGCAAGGTCTAAGAGTAGATTGACATATGAAATTCTCTAGTTCTTATAGTTGTCAAACCCATCAGAAAAAACAGAAAAATAAATGAACCGGCAGGACTACATATTGAGTTCATTGTATATGCTGATGAAGATATTAATTTGCATCGACCTGATCAGGTCATCTCTGCCTCTCCCTCTTCCTCTTCAGCTCTTTATTTCTCTATTTCATACAATTATGAAAAAATGCTATACTTCCTTCATTGAATGCAAAGGAATTTAGAAGAAATAGTTTTTGCTTTAATTTGATTTCCATAAAAAATGCAAACCACGCCCATCTCAGCCACCCTTACCATCATGTCATGCCCTCCACTTCAAAAGTTAATCACATAATATACTCCAATTACCATGTCAATTTTTTTAACCCCCAGCCACTAAAAAAAAAAGTAAAAGGGAACAAAAAACACCCTAAAAAAGTGTGCGATAAGTGGCGCTAAAAATCATATTAGGGGTGTTTACGAGACTCCTCGATTACAACATAATTTAAAAAAAAAGGAAACATGGCAGGCGGCAAGGGGGAAGCAACAGGCAGAGAACAAAGGACCAAAAAAAAAAAAAACGGAAGTTGTTTTTTTTTTTTTTATGAAGTGCCTTTTTATTGGTGGTTAATTTGTGAGTGCACTCGATATGATGAGGGTAACTCGATGAGGATGAGGATGAGGATGCGATGATGATGCAACAAGTCAGGGGCAGGGTCTGAAGGTGATCACAAAAAGAAAAGATTAAGTAAGGGTTCCTCGGCGGCACGGGCTATTTATAAAGACGTGCGACAATCGAAGGAAGGGTTTCTCGGAGAGCGGAATTCTTTGATTGCCCAACGTGTTGAAAGGGTAAACTCAGCGGCTGTTGTTGTATCTGTTGCATTTGTGTTGTTCGTGTTGTTGTTGTTGTTGTTGTCGAGCACATTTTCAAGTTCAATGCCGGGGATCTTGCGGTGCCACGCTGTCATAGATGCACCGTGTAATCCCGGAGCGTTGATTGGCCCACCAGTAAATCTACTTACGTGCTGTTAAACAATACGAGGGGCTGCCTAAAAATAAAAACAAATAATTCAAACTCTTTTCGGGAACTCGCCGAGCTCATATTATTTTGTTGTTTTTATTGGGCGCTGTTAATTTTCGATTTTTCTACCCTTGCTCAATGTGGAGTCAGAAGTGGATAGGGCGGGATGAAAGTGGAAATTAAGTATGTGTGTGTGTGTGTGTGTTTGACAATTTTAAAAATAAAATAATAAAAGTGTTATAATGCGAGAATAACAAAAAGGGGGAAATATGGTAGCGATAGCGATGGTTGGTGGTTGGAACTATGAAGAAGTAAAATGGCGGAAAAGTGGGGATTGCTACGAGTATCAGTATCAGTAATGGGGCTAGCTTACTAAAAATTACATATTTTATAGTCAACACACTCGCCAACATACAAAGCCAATATAAACGCAATAAAAGGAAGTTTGAGGCGTGCCAGTAAATAAAGTTAAAATAAACATTTTTTTACAGGGTATAAACTGAAAAGTCATACACATTTACACTTTTCTATTATATAATGAGCTGTTTAATTTAATGTTGTTGGCTTTATATTAAATAGTAGTAAAAAGTTATGTCTAAATTACACACAACTCTTTAATAGGCAACAAGGAGTCGAGATGAAGGCGAGGTCCAATCCTGAGCAATTTTTTCCGAAATTCTGGTTGGTAGATTAGCCCGTACTAAGGACTTTAGGTGTACGAAAAATATTTATTTCTAGTGGTTCTATCTATGGTTAGTGATAATACACGTTCACTTCACATTTTCTTGTTAAAGGAGGAATGATGCTGTAATTTAGCCATTTTAGAGATTAAACTCAAAATCTTTTTTTTTTTTCGCAATCTCTAATGTCCTAAGGAGACATTTATATATGTTTAGTTTTTGGTAAATCAAGAATATGTATAAAGAAAAGAATATCTTATTTTTGCGTTAGATTTTTTTTTATACACATATATTTACAGTTTTTGAAATAAATAGTTTTGCATTAACCACGTCTCAGTAGATGTTCAAATATCATTCTTGGTTACTCCCCAAATGCAGTCTATTAGTCACTAAACTATAAAATCTCAATCTCTATGTTAAATGGATTTCAATATTTCATTTATTATTTGACTGAAAATTGTCTTTCGTTGCAGAAATTAAACATTTATAAGCCTTGACAAATAAATTTCACATTTCTTCTCATTTGCAGAGGAGTAAGAAGCAATACACTTATATTTCAAGGAAAGAAAGTTTTTGTTTCTTTAGATTGTAGGCTAAAGTTAGTATGAAATAAAGTTTACAATTGAAAAAATATATTTTAAATTGACAAAATAAGTTTTTCTAGTTAATTTAAATTATAGCTATATTATCTTGTAATATCTTGAAATATTCTTGTAAATTTATAAGAGTTTAACCAGAAAAATATAAGACTTTCTTATCATAATAATTAAATTCATTATCAAATAGTATATATAGCACTTCTACTTTGTCAGTGCCAAATAAGTTTTTGTTATTTTACCTTACCCACGCAATTGTCGTAACTAATTAATCTCGACTTGTAGCAACTGCAAGCTGAATGAAAGCAATGAAAGCAGATGTTTCTCTTGACAGCCACCACTAAAGGGACTTGTGATTTCTATAAAATGCTGAGCAGAAAAAAGGGTTTAAATATCGAAAAATAACACCTCATTCTACCCTCCAAAGGGCTCAGAATATTGCCATGAAATGAGTTCGTTGCGCTGCGCTGCGCTGATTTGGCAAAAATCAATGACATTTGCAAATGTGGCAAGCTGAGATCTAGCCACAAATTCAACTGAATTAAGGAACAGCTGGAAATAGTGTCTAGACTCAGACAATTGAATAAATGTGGGCAAAATATGTGCAGCATAATGGATGCACTTCACGTAGAACAAATACAATCAGGCGACAGCTCTGATGGATGCGGTTGCACTCGCAGGCGACACCTGGCCGAGTGAGTGAGTGAAAGGCTTGCGATTTGCTTCGATTGGCATTGGAATGGGGCAGTTGCACGTTGCACATTGTACATTGCACATTCCGATTGCAACGTGCCAAGTATGTATGCATGTAGTTCAGTTCAAGAGTAACCCAATGCTCATATCCGCCCATCAAATGTTTAATGTCTTGATATGTGAGCGGCAGTGACAGTGCTGAAGACGATATCTGCTGACACCTGTAAGATGTTTGCTCCAGCCTGATAATGATACCTAGACAGAGCATGTCTAATTGCTCACATTACAGGACTCCAGCTGACATTTGCACTTCTGCGTGCACAAAGACCAATAAGTCGATCTCCCGACCAGACCAAAGTCTACAGATACCAGATCTATTCACATCTTCTGCAAGTAAAAGTATCTGTTACTGAAAGATACAAAAAACAACTACCTGTTTTTTATTCACATGCCAAAAAAGAAAGAGAAAAAAATGAACAGAGGCCAAAACTGGCAAAAAAAAAATATCGATTTATTCGGTATTGTGAAAAGGTTTCTATAGTTGTAGCAACCCTCCCCGAATAGGGGATGTTTCCTCTACCCACCCCATTTGCTGCATTTGCAGTTTTTCTGCACATTTCAAAACATTTTTTTGTGAGTGTGTGTGTGTTTGTTTTTTTTTCAGGCATTTTTTTTTTGCCTCTATATTTTTATTGGTTGTAATCGCGTTTTTTATGTGCGATGCGTGAAATTGTTCGCTTCTGATTGTGTAATAGGCGTTTTTTGACTTTTCGGCTTGAACTGCAAACATTTTGATTGGTTGTAGAGGGTCTGGCCATGGACCCTCTAGGATAAATAGGTGAAGAAGACTTCAGGGATGTGCAGATAAAATGTACATATTAATTGCATAATAGTTCTATTAGTATGTATACATTGTTTTTAAGGCAATTTTGTGTAAAGCTTAAATATGATTAAACATCTATTATAATTTGTATGGGGCTTATCAAGACGCTATGATTTCTTGTTTTTGCAGACATCCAGCATGAATGGTATCCCAGGCATCTACGATTTCTCTATTGACTCGCCGACATCTGCGTCGTCCGCCTAGCGTAAATATAGTGTCTGAGTAAAGGCTGCAAAAAAAAAAAAAAGAGAGAAAAAAAATCTGTGTGAGTATGTGTGTGTGTGTGTGTGTGTGTGTAGAGTATACAAGAAAATCGAACTCAATCGAGTAACCCACACAATTTTTATTGTTTGTGCGCGGCAAATGTAGCAAACTGTCCAAACGAAGGCCGCCAACGGCTGTCCAGTTCACGGGATTGTCTGTCCAGTGCAAATAGCTGAGGACAACGTCACGGCGGACTAAGTAGGACGCGTGTGCAACCCCCACAGACACACACACACACACACATGGACACTCGCAGACATAGACAGGCTGAGGCAAAGGGCATCAGGCACACGCTGCTGTCGTTTATTTCGACTTCCTTTTTCTCTATAACGGATGCTGGACATTATCGATGGCACAGCACAGTCCAAAACAACAACAACAACAACAAAGAGATTTTTTTTTTTGTTCCATGCTGCATGCATACGAATATATATATGTATGTATGTGTATATGTGTATATATAAATGGCTATGTATATTTTTAACCATTGTTATTTTTCGTTAACTAAAGTGCCATCAGGGGCAGATGTTTTTTCTATCTTCGAAAATGTTCATCATGTAGGCGATTCTAGTTTTCCATCTCCCTCCCACTCCAACACAAATATACATACGCATATGTATGTATATATATATGCATATTCCTACCATTCCGATTCCGATTTACATGTGAAGTGTGGACAGTGTGTGTGTGTGTGTGTGTGGAACTATAAACATTTTTTTTTAATTCTGAGTGGATTTGATGTTTTTTTTTTTTGTTTTTGGCAACCTCATTGGGTTAGCGGGTATCTACGGGATATTGCTACCTTTCAGTATTATTCCGACACACATATGTATGTATATATGTATTTGGCTGTTAGTCCACACTCGCCCTGCATTTCTATTCAGTTTTGCATATTTATCACAGAATGTGTTGCAATTAGTTTTGGTTTTTGCACTTCAATTGAATTCGAATTTCAATAGCTCTCTCATCGAGGTGGCGTAATTAGTTCCCCAATCTCAATAATGGAATGCACAAAAAGACCCCTAGATAGAATCAAAGCTTAAAATTAATTCCATAAAAACTAAATCCAATCATTTTTAGTTTCAGTTTAACTTTTGGCATATGGATTTAGAAATACTACATGTGGGTCACTTTATCTCGGAAAATATGTTTGCGGCGATTCCTTTCAAATGACAAATTATAATAATTGTGGCATTTCTATGTTTTCAAATATCGTATAACTCTATATATATGATAAAAATTTTAAAGATTTAGATCTATTTGTTATGTTTTTTACAAACTTGTAAAACTGTTTGAAACTGACACTACTGATCCAATTCAAATCTCCAAAATTTACAGTAATGTTGTCCTAGACTTCTTTATTGCTCGAAATTTAATAATTAAATTACCGTTAACTCTCTTATTGATTTATCAGCCTATTATAGCTAATTAACTGCAGTCTTCTCTCTGTGTTCAACTGCTTTTCGGCATTGAATGATTTTTATATAGTTGTAAGCATCCGCCTATAATGCTCTTACTTATTTTTATACCCTGAACCCATTGAAAATGGGAATTATAATGGTTTTGTGAAAATGTATGTAACAGGCAGAAGGAGACGTCGCAGATCCCATAAAGTATATATATTCTTGATCAAGGTGACGATAAAAGTTGATATAGCCTTGTCCGTCTGTCCGTCCGTCCGTCCGTCCGTCCGTCCGTTCGTCCGTCCGTCCGTTCGTCCGTCCGTATGTATGAACGCGTCGATCTCAGCAAAGACTTCATTCTTTTTTTGTTAGGTCCGTGTATTACACGTGATATACGAGTTTGTTTCAGAAAGTGGACATCTTTTTTTGTTTCAGAGTTATCGATTTTTAAATTTATCGGAAATCAGTTATAAAATTATATCTCGTTCAACTTTAGAGTTAGAGTCTTCAAGTCTTCTGCATATATATAGATATTAATTTAATACAATTTCGGTTTTTGTTAGATTTCCAAAAATTTGGAAAAAAAAACCTAATTCAAATAATAGAGACTTGTAATTTGGCAAATAGACACATTTAAGTGCTATTATTATATCTGCAAGTTTCATGACGATAGTCCATCTAGAAATCGAGTTATACCCCAAGCCACGGCAGCAACTGCGCGGTTAGCAGAGCGCGTGCCTATACGTGCGTAAGGAAGAAGAGTATTATATTTTTTTTTGCAGGGCTCAGGGTATCTCGTAGTCGAGCAGTGTCGACTAGAGCTTTCTTACTTGTTTGTTATTATTTCTCTACTTTTCAAGGGTCTTACTAAATATAATTTATCTCTAAATAAGAAAACGATCAAAATAGAAAGAGTCTAAATTTTGTTTTTCTTATAACAATCATGTGCATTTGTCTAGTATTATACTAATATTAATATGTTTTTTTTTTATAGTATTTATAGCGATAAACATAACTTAGCTCATGCCAAAACACTCACCTGGCTGAAGCGTAGGCCTCTTTAGATTTGCTTGTTAACGGAGCCTATTTAGCAATTCGTTCCGCCTACCAACACATGGACGATGATGAACGGACTTTGGTCAGCTGTTGGACTGGTTGAAGGAACGAAAGTGTTTCTCGGACCGTGCGCAATTCCAGTGAAAATTGTTTACAGAAATAAATTATCGGCTATTCGGCAAATCCTTCGGCGTGTGTGTGTGTGTGTGTCTTAGGATTGGTTTGCATGAATAGCGAGGGATATTGTTAGGTGCCGATAGCCGGCAGCACATGACGTCATGCTCAATGGATCAGAGCCAAACCATAATTGGCTACAGATGCTGGTCTAAGGCAATTTTCTAATAATAATGTATAGACCTTAACAATTCTGTTCGCCGTCTCGTCTCGTGCCCAATGTGGGCGCCGTCTCTGCGAAATGGCAGTCAACAGCTCATCGGATCAGGCGGCAACGGCTGTTTGATAAGGGCTCGAGGTCTGCGACCTGGCAGGGTGTATTGCCAACCATCCAGCGTCTCATGGTCCATGGTCAAGAGTAGTTGTAAATGGTGAGTGTATCGCTGGCATTCAACGGCACCCTTGCGTGTGTTAATCAACTAAACACCCACACAACGTGAGCATCGAACCCACGCCCCCATCCCTTAGTCCCATCCAGCTATCCAGTTGGCATTTCTTGTTCCCCCACCTCCTCCTGCCCAGTTGCCCATGCAGCGCTGGCTAGTTTTGCCATAGTGAAAAACCTTGTAACACTTTCCGACTCAACTTCGAACTCCGTCGAATTATTTCAGTATTGTTAGTTGGCTTATTTTTAGCTGTTGAGCATCTGACGCGTCTAAAAATGGCTACCCACACCCTATCCTGCCCAAATCCAGCCCAACCCTACACAACCCCAACCCCAATCCAGACTCAATGTATTCAATATGGCGTGCGCTCTGTGGATTTTTTTGTACACTTTATTGTAGTTGTCGTCGCTGCCGTTGCTGTTGTTGTTGTTGTTGTTGTTGTTAGTTCCGGGGGTGGTTCTGATTGTAAATACCTATTTTATGTTCAGCCCTGTGGGAGATTTTTTTCGTGGCATTAATAATACTTTCATGTTTACCATTGTGTGCTGGCTGCGGTTCTTATGTAGATTGTAGGATAAGCCAAACGATATATCGTATATATAAATAAAAGACATATATATTTATAAATATATATACATATTTATATGCATGCAGGGGCAACAGCAAAATGGTGGCATTTAATATAAAATATTAAGTGAAGCTAAATTCATAAAAATAAGGAGAAACTTTTCGAAAATTGCGTCCTTATATATTTAAAAAAAATTATTTACAACTTTTCTGTGAATGCTGAGTATTAATGTTTTTATTAATTTTTCTCTTTTTTTTTTTATTGAGAAACACCCTATTATATAAATATTTTAATTGATTAGTATATTGAACAAATATTATATTTTTTCAGTGTTTTCAATATTTCATCTTTTTTTTATAAAATTTACACTATTTAATTTGTATGTATTTCTTAAGAGACTAGATTTTTTACGCTCTTAAATCATAATGATTCGATGGAAATAGAAGATGTAATACTTATTAAGAAATTGTAATAAAGCTGTTCTTAATAAAGGATCATATACTTTTAAATTCTTTCTGGAAGCAGCTTATAAATTATAAGAGGTAAGGAATTAATTTTTTAAAAATTATTATTCCCAATTTCTATTTAAAATAAGTTCATTCAGAATAAACGAACCAATATTTCTAAAGATGTAATTGGAATTATGGAACTAGCAGTTAGGAACTTTTAGTTTTGCTTGTCGAATCTGTTGCTTTATAATCAAATAAATAACATTTATGCTGACCCAATGTTGATCTAGACTAAAAGACATATTTGACTTAAAAAAAAACCTTTTAAAATATATTAAAAAAATCACACAAATTACGTAGCAAAAGGTGCAAAATGAGCAACAGCTGCTAGAGGAGAAAAGGGAATAGCAACAAATACAATAGAAACCGGAAAATGGCGCATGCGCAACATCTCAAACCGAAAATTACACCTTTTAAATGGTCAGTCAGTCAGTCAACGACTATACGAAACTGTGGGGTATCCTCTATGACCCCGGCTAGTTTCACTTAAAAGAGAATCTTCTTTCTTTTATGTTCAGAGTTTTTTGTCTGCGAATCGAACAATGGCCAGAGGGATGGAACAATACCACAAGCCGAGATAAGAGCTGGCAAACAAGACTAGGGATCGACCGAGCATCGTTAGGCAGCAGATTGAGGTTAGGATTCTGTGCGGCAGATAAACATCTTAGAGCTGCGCTTGTGCTTGCCACAAGCCAAAGCCGACTGTCCAGTGCGTTATTAGCAAATTAAGTGCGCTCAGATGGACAAGAATCTGAAAATGTTCAACTAAAAGGATATGCAAATCTTATTTACGATTTGATCTTTAGGCTTCCGACAAAGATTCAGCTGGACCACCATAAAATATTTTTTTTTCTAAACTCTGTTCTAGCTGGGGCCCCTTTGAATTTAATTTCTATCGACTCATAAATATCAATTATTGCTTTGTGGGTGCACAGTTTTAATGAGGAAAAACGGAAAATTAAAAATATTGAAAAGTGCCTAATGAACAAATATTCCAAGTATGTCGTGTCTAGCACACACTCAAATCATTTGCAGCCAATCAGAAGCCAGCTGGAAAAACTATTTATAAAACGCCCAAAAAATGCGCCAAGGGATCATCCAAAAGAAAACCAATTTCAACTCAAGAGCACGCGCCATTTGTAGGAAAAGCGTGTGCGACGCATGCGCAGCTCTGAGTGAACTCCCTAAGCGATCCTCGCCATCGAAAGGCGGTGCCTACGAGCGTGTGCTCATGAGTCTTTTATTATTATATAATTTCCCCCATCTCTCAGCTCAAATGCCATGCGAATTGTGCGTTTTCACGCAAAATGCCAGACAATGATCGATCAAGGGAAGTTCTTGAGCCTAGACGATCCTCTCGGCAGGCCAATTTGCTTGGGTCACCCGCACAGTTTTTTCACTTAATAGCCCGACCATTTAGCCCATGATGGAGCAGTTTTTCAATTAACCGTTACACCACATTGTGTGGTTCTTGTGTAGGCGAAAATAAACATAAATCATCTTTCGTATAGATCGCTGACATCTGGCATCGATCATAGAGAGAGGAACTATAAAGAAACTATCTGCTTTTTTTTTTTTAATATCGTATATTGTTCTTTATTATATATTACATAAAAACATTTGGGAAACTCTATTTATTTGCATTTTACTATACAGGTGTTACTCCACACTGGGATTGTATATTACAAAGTCTAAAATATTCTGACCTTGGTTTACATACATTTACAACTAGAAACTAAGTTTATCTTTAATTTTGATCCATTTGCTCAGATTGCGCGTAATATTTTGTAAATATTTGTTTATACAATAATACTTAATATATCTTTCTATTAAATTTAAAAACTTTTGGGCATTTACAATTTGTTGAAAATTTGGAGTTGTAAAATCTCTAGATTTGTACTTGTTTTTGATCGATATCAAAAATATTGTCATTATGCCGAATGAATAAGATGGAAATTAATAAAAACATAAAAACTTGAAATTATTCTTGAAAAATATGCGTTTATTCAGGCTTGAGACTTATAACTGAAATTAGGCTAACAAATACTGAATTATCAATGAAAAGAGAGCATTCGCTGGTATTTTTTTTTTTTTTAAGACTAAACATTTATTTTGTAAAGAAAATAAAATAGTTATACACTAATCGCTGCTGTGTAACTGTGACTTTGGACTGATTGCTTAAGAATTAAGTTAATTAAGTTAATGTCGACTTAAACTAGGAATTTTTAAACCTTTTTCACGGTTTTTGTTCGGTTTGCGACGTTATTTTTTCTTTTTTTCTTTTTATGCTTGGTTTCGATCGCTGGAAACTGAAAAGATACACAGAGAGTAAAATAGCTAGCAGAGAGTGGGGATAGTAACTACATAGTTGCATTAGATCTACAGTTAGAGCTAGACACGAATCTATGGGCTGTGGGCTTAGGTCTAGAGTTAGAGTTAGTTGGTAGCGTTTAGGGCGCATTTTTGGCTTATGTACAATTCTCGACAACAAAATCAAACTAAAATTACGAATATATACAATTTTGGACAACGAAATATGTTAATAATAATAAAAAATATCTAATAACAATATTGTGGGCCGCTGCCCCTTAGGAGTGCGCATTGCGGGCCATGTGAACGAAGAGGCCGACGGGTCCGTCGCACTTCTCGCCGCACATGTTGCACTTGAATACGTCGTCGCAGCTGTGATATCCCATGTGGATAGTGTAGAGCACAGCGTCCTTGAAGTAAATATCACAATACTTGCACTCGTATATGGCCGGAGCGCTGGTGCCCGTGGATGTGGATGTGGATGAGCTCGATACGGTGGCGGAGGCGGCAACAGCGGTAGCTGGAGCGGCATTGCTGTTGCTGCTGGCATTCGAGCTGTTGCCAGAGCTGGAGGCCGTTGAGCTGGCGCTCGTGTTGGCCTGCGGCACACGGCCCGTTTCCATGGACTCATCCGCGGAGCTGGCCCCGGAGCAGGGATCATCCGCCAGCTGCTTGTTGGCGCTGCTGCCGGCAATGGGCGACGAGGCTGTGGGCAAAACACTTGGCGGCAGTTTCAGCTGTTGTTCCGGCGATGACATGGCAGCCGATTTCAGCTGCAGCAGCGTGTCCAGCTTCAGGACACGACCCTTGCGGCGGGAGGTGCTGCTGCTGCTGATCAGCGGCGTGTCATCGTCTTTCAGCTTGAGGTTCATGGCCATATGATTGCTGTGGGGCTGATGTTGCTGCGGTTCCTCCTTGACCGGAGTGCCTTGCGACAGATCCATGGCTGAGTCCACGGATTTGCGTTCAAAGTCATCATCATGCTCATCCTCCTCGTTGTCGCTGTGGGCTGGCAATTGCTGCTGCAGTTGTTGCTGCTGCTGCTGCTGTTGCTGTTGGTGTTGTTGCTGCTGTTGTTGCTGCAACTGATCACGCATGCGTGGCGACAACTGCGCCAGAACAGCTGCCTGCTGCTGGGCAGCGAGCATCTGCAGATTGAGATTCCAGTAGGGGAAGAAGGCCATATTGCGGTTCTGCTGGAGCAGGCTGGCCAACGGCGGCAGCAAAGCGCTGGACAGGCTGGGCGCTTGCTCAACACTGGCCACACTCTTGGCCGGCGACGGTGGGGAGACGGGTGCCACAGCTGCTGGAGCTACACTTGCGGTTGCTGTTGCTGCTGCTGCTGCTGCTGCTGATGCTGATGGCATGGGAAATCCTTGGAGTGCAGCGGATAACTGAGAAGTTGCGCTCGGTGGCAGCACAGGCTGTTGTTGTTGCTGTTGCTGCGCCTGGAGCTGCGATTGCTGATGTTGCTGTTGCTGAGAGGCAGCCGATGCACTGCTGCGCTTGCTGGAACCACCACAGCTGGAGCTGCTGCCCGAGAAGGACTTGCTCTTGGGCCCACGTCGTGTGCCATAGACATCGATGACCAGGGAGGGATTGGGCGTGCCATCCTCGTCCAGCACCATGCCGGGCTTGTGGCCATATTTGCGCAGATGCAGCTTGAAGCTGTGACAGTATTTGGTGGCATAGTCGCAGTCGGCACAGCGGTATTGATAGACGGAGCTGTGCGACTTCCGGTGGGAGTTCAGCATGGACTTGTTGACGCAGGTGTAGCTGCACTTGTCGCACTGGAAGGGCTTTTGGTTCTTGTGCTTGCGTATGTGGTACTCCAGATGGTGCTTGAATTCCGTGACAAAGGGGCACTTGGAGCACTGCAGTATCTTGTCGGGCTTCATGTGGGTGCGCGTATGGGCCCAGAAGTCCACCTTGGTGATGGCCACGACTCCGCATGTCTTGCACTTGTAGTTCTTCATCTTGCCGTGCGAATTGTAGATGGGCATGCGTATGTTGCTGTCGTCGTCCTCGGACTCGGCCATGTACTTCATGTCCTCGCTGGAGTTCGACATCAGATCGTGATCCTTCTCGGGCTCCACACTCGACTGCTGTGACTTGGCCGGCGACTTGGGCGGCGTCACGTCCATTGGCGGCGTCAGCGCCTGCAGCTTGTCGCCGGTCTGTATAGATGTTGCCAGTGCCGCAGTGGGCACGGCTGTGGGCGTGGGCTGAGGACTGGGACGCATGTTGCTGGCATAGTAGTGCTGCATGGGGTTGGGCAGACCAGGCGGTGTCAGCGGATTGAAGCCGCCCAGTGTGAGGTGATGATGCTGCTGCTGCTGATGCTGTGCCGCTTGAAAGTGTTGCTGGTATTGCTGCTGCTGCAACAATTGCTGCTGGAGTGTGGTATCAAAATGTTGTATGCTGTTCTGATCATTGTTGCTCGGCGACGGCGTCATGGCAGCCGCACACATCGTATCCATTGGCTGCTGATGATGATGCTGCTGCTGCTGCTGTTGCTGCTGTTGCTGTTGCTGTTGTTTGAGGTATTGTTCCAGCTGTGTGCTGGGTGCATTAGGTGACGGCAGCGGCGATTGCCTGGGGCTGCTCGCACCGCTGTTGCTGTTGCTGTTGCTGCCATTGTCGTGCTGCTGGTGATGATGGCTGTGATGATGCGACATGGGCTCCTGCTTGATGTTGGCAGCGAACATGCTGCTGTACCAGGCATTGTGCTGCTCGTAGTTGGGCGCCGCGGTGCTCGTCTCCCAGTTAGGCATGTTGCTGGTTACGGCTGCAAAATAAGAAAACAAAAGAGCGCACGGTTAAGTTTGAAATTTGAATGTCTGGTCAGTGCGCCTGCGTCGAGTTTTTTATGCTTTTTGTCTCATTTTTTGTATTTTTTTTTTTTGTTTGCTTTTTTCTTCGAAGTGTTTTTATTTTTGCCACCCCTAAGCCAAGCGTGCCACCCTGCCGCTGCTCGGAAAGCGAAAGAGCTCGTGGCGGGGTGGCAGTTTGAGTGAGTTTTACTTTGCACAAAATGGCTGTGTGGGGTACGGTACGGGCTATCCTTGGGTAATTGGTCTCACCTAGCGCTGCTCGTGCTCACGGATATTCGTGTTCTATATGTATTCCAATTATTATTGCGATTGCGATTGCGATTGTGCTATAGATGATCTGGAGCGGATGCTGCGCTGTCTGGTGTGTCTGGTCGCTGGACAAGCAAATTTGTGACTGACTGACGAATTGCAAATGGTCGTAGCTTATATTTGGTGGGCCAGGTAGGCGACTCACGCGTCAAGGGATTAGATGGGAAAAGGTGAGCGAAAGTCAGGTATCAGGTCGCGGAGTCGCGAGTCGCGCACTCGCTCGGCTTCTTGATCCATTCAAACTGGATTAGAGCAATGAGCGAGAGCGACGGCAACAGCAACAGCAACAGCAACAACAACAACAAAAACAAAAGCGGAAAAAAAGAAGAAAATTACGCGCATTGGATTTGGATGATCCGGGCCGCGAAGCTTAAGCTATGCAGATTAGAACACAAAACGCAACGAGTTTTCCCCTCGCACACGGTACGCAGTGGATTAAAGTTAATCAGCGAGCAGCCAGGAGCGAGCATAGAGGATTAGATTAGAGGGCGCAGCCTGCGACGAGCAATTCCAGTTTAATAATAAAAAGCAAAAGGATTTAAGTTAATTGTCGGCACTACGCGGTATATGAGTTGAGTAACTGTATATATATATACATAATATACATATGTATTTATATATATATATAGAGAGAGAGAATATATTTATATAAATATGAACGACCCACACACAGCTGGCGAATTTGTCAGCTTAGGCTATTATCATTATTAAGTAGTGTATTTTAGTTTGCAATTTGTTATCATAGAAAGCACATAAATTTGTTTTTAATATCAATTAAATTATTCTTATTTTTGTATTTTTATTTTAATGAGATATTTTTGAAAAGCTGCGCGCTAAATTTTGTTCAATTTCTATAAAAAGTTCGACAAAGCGATCATAGAACACAAATAGAATTCCCAAAAGGCGATGCAAGAGAAAAAAAAATAATTAAATAAAAATCAACACAACAATTGTATACAATGGCATTATATGGATTCTACGAATGCAATTCAATGCAATTCTCTTTTTGCAATGAAAAAATCAAATTAATTTTGAAATCTGAGAAATTTGAAATGGGGAAAAATAGCGAAAAAATTATTGTGAATCTGAATAATAATAATTAATAAAATGTATTTAACTATTTTAATAATATCAGTTAAGTTAGAAAATGCTTTAGAATTAAAGTTGTAATTTCTAAATTAATTTTATTAACAATATTAAATGCATTTGTATATCAATTTTAATTAATTAATTTATATAGAACATTATATTTGCTAATATAAATAAAATATTTAAAACTTTCAAGTATATACATATATGTATGTATATAAATAAAAATATATTTTTTTTATGATATCATAGAAATTGATATTTAATAAACTAGTGAAATAATATTTGTATACAAAAATCAAATATTTCATAAAAGAAATATTTTTTGTTTTCAAATGCTTTGTTAAGAGCTCTTTCTTTTCTTCTTATTTTTTTTTCTCTTGCTTTAGTCTCCACTTTGATTTGCGTAGTTTTGAAATATATGCAATAATTTTTCTATATATTTTTTTTTTTTCGTTTTTTGTTTTTGTTGTTTGGCATTTTTCCTATTGCAATTTCACTGCAGTTGCCGCATTTTTGGCCAATTGTTTGTGCTTTTAAGTAAATATTATTAAAAACGCAAAGCGTCAGCAACAGTCGGCTCTTGGTAATGGGAATGCTGCAAGGGGGAACGGAGGGTACTGGGGGTGATGACATGGTAATTGGGACTGGGGAATGGGAATGGATTGGGGAGTGGGAAGTGGGAATCGAGATGGTAGCTAAAATATCTACAATACTTATGCATAATTGATGGTACAGGAAATTTCGCGCTGCAAAAGTTCTCTGGCAAAACAACAAAAGCAATAGCAACAATTTGTATATTGTATAATGTGCTTAGCATATTTATTTAATTTAGCTAGTGATATTTTTAAGAACCCAAATTAATTGGCTTGTCAGTGCAACAGCAACAAAGAGCAAGAGGGAAAGCAGGAGAGAGAGAGAGAGACAGATAGAGAGAGAGGGAAAGAGAGTGCAAAGCTGGCGGGTTGTCTACTTTTTTGCACATCCAACAACAACAACAAAAAGAACAAAAACAATAACAAAGGCAAAAACTAAAGGCCAAGTGTAAAATTAATATTACGCCGGCTACATGCCATGCAGTGGCATCAGGAGGCGCGGGCCAAGAGCAGACACAATCGGTGGAGGCTCACAGGGGTGGAGGGGCTGCTGGGCAACGAGTGCGAAATGCAACGCAACCGAAACTGCAAAGTAAAGTAAACATGTGCTAGTCGTTTGGCCAACACCCCTGCCCACTGCCTCCTCCTGGTGCCGCCCTCGCGTCTCCCTCTCGCCGTACACACGGTCTTCGTACACGAACCACAACCACAGCCACCGCCCCCTTTGGAAAAATATCATGAAAATGGCAAAAATGGAAAATTCAGACGCAGAAAATGCGCCACAAAAAATGTTTTTGTTGTAAATGTGTGCAACGACAGGAGATGGATCGGAGGAGGCTGGAGGCATCGGAGGGAAATTGCAGCGTTTGTCGATGTATGTGCATTATAAAAAATTATTTATATATTTAGTTGTTTAGTTGTTGTTGTTGTTGTCGTTGTTGTCGTTGTTGCTGTTGTTGGAAAATGCAATTTTTATTATACTGTTTGGATGCATGAGTAAATATATGTTTATCGCTCACGTTTTAAGCAAAGAAACTGCATGGAATAGTCTAGGAAAAGTATTTTCAATGTCAAACGTAAACTGTCAAAAAATTGATCATCTATTCGGTTCTGTTCTATTCTATTGTCAGCAAGCATTAAAAATATGCCAAAGCAGCTGACAATCATTTTTGCAATAGTTGCCAAGAATGAAAGAAAAAATAATAAAACTAAATAAATATAAAATAGTTAAAAAGAAAACTGAAAAAATATATTTCTTTCAGTTTTCATTTGTGTGGCAAAACTATTTTGAAATGCACTTTTGGCAGGCCCAAACAAAATGGACATTAAAAAATTGCACCGTTGACTTTGAATTATAGTTGAGTGTCTAAAATTAAATATGAAATAAAAAAAAAAAAAAAAATCGCGAATATCAAAAGAAATTGCTAAAAAGCCAGAGGACGGCGCGAAAGAAAGGCGGGCAAAAAATAAAACATGCAGTCGGACATGTAAACAAATAAAATTAGCTGCCAGGCAACGAGCAGGCGAACAGGGGGCAAAGCCGATGGGTGACGCGGAGGGTTACGGGGGAGGACGGGGCACCCCAGTGGGGTGGTGAGACGGTGAGGCCTGGCAAACTGCACGGGCAAAAAACAAGTTCGCCAGATCGGCTAAAAGCCAGACAGATTTTGAAATATTGTTTTAGAATTTTTGCTGTTGCATTTTTAGCGAGCGATATGTAAGCAAATGAATGTGTATGAGTGTGCTTGTGTGTGTGTTTGTGTTTATCTTTAAGGTTAGACACAATAACAGAAACAACAGACAAAACAAAAAAACATTTGAAGATAAATTGTAGCAAATTTTGAATACTAGAGAAATGGAAACAACCAATAGAATAGATTGAAAGTTGGAGAGAAATTAGCTCAAGAAAAGTTTCTTTTACGCCTTTTTAGGATGTGAATTGGACAATTAGGAATATCATTTCCTTTCGAAAGTAGTATATGGAGTTAAAAAAAAACGCAAATAATACTTTAAAGAAAAATAAATATATAAAAAAAAAAAAACTTTAACTACAAACTAAAAAAAATATAAAAAATTATATATGTATACATATATATGCATAACAAGGTCTAGTATATATACATTTAGGTCTAGAAATATTCGTAATATCATTATTTCCTTAAGCTGCCCTTCAGCGCCTGTTTAATCGGGTTTTATGTTTATCTGCATGCCTCAACATTTTGCTATTTGTGCTATTCCCTCGAAATATGCACTCTTTTAAGGCGCCCGATTGTTTTTGTTTATTTCTTTAGTCAATGCACCGTTGCTGTGTAGTGCACTTTGCTCTCTAACGGTAAACCTATTACTATTGCTCTTGATTTATGTGCGTGGCTCTGCTGGAGAGCAGCACGCCACATTTGTGAAGGTTAGATGAGCGATAATAATAATAGTGGAAAGTGATATTTACATACCTTAGGAAACTGTGGGCAAATCTCAAAAAGTTTTGGTCCGAATGGGAATCGGGAACAGGAGCGGCGGCTACTGCGGCTGCTGCTGCTGCTGCTGGCTCTCGCGCTCTCTACACTTGACCGCGGCACCGTTAAAATCAAACAAAACGGCGATAAAAGTGCGTGCGAAACAAAAACCGCGCACAGCACACAGGCGAACGTTCACACACACACACACACACACAAGTGCACGTACACGCAGTTGTAGGAGTGTTGGTGTGTGGTGGCTGCTCCTTTTTGGTCGTTTTTATCTCTTTTTTTTGTTCTTTGCTTTTTAGCTTTTTTGTGCGAAGTTCGCGCATGTGCGAAAAAAAACTCTGCTGAAGGCTGGCCAATAATTTGTAAATTGTTTACGAACGTTTAATATTTGTTTGTGGCTAGACTTAACACAATCACTGGCAGTTGGTTTGTTATGTAGTTTTTTATAGTTTTTTTTTTTATTTAATTTTTTTTTGTTTTGGGTTTTTTTTTAGAGCTACTGTGTTTTTGGTTTCGCTTTCGTTTTAGTTGAGACACTCGTCGTCGTCCTTTTTGAGATTGCTGATGGTTGCTCCAGAGCGACGTTCGGCTTATGCGAGGCACTGAGCACGACTGACACGGATTCCTGCTCAACTAGCACTAGTCATAGCTGAAAATCTCTGCATAGTGCAGAGCTCTGGTCCAAAAGCAACTCAAATGCAAAGAAACAAATGTCAAAAATGCACGAACAAAACCAAAAACACACAAAACACTCACTCAAACACAGAAACCGAAACAGAAACTGAACACACACTCACACAAACGCACACGTACACGCACAGCGTGTCGTGCCGAGAGCCAGAGAGCGGAATATGCTCGAATGAGCGAACTCAATTACAACGGCACATGCAGAAAACCACTCAAAACGGCTGCTGGCTGTAACAGACTCAATAGCTCTGAGTGCTATCAGCCCCATCCCTGTAAACGGCGTGCATTGACTGGTCGCTGCCTCCCCAACTGTTCTCTGACTCTCGCGTTCACCGTCTCTGTTTCTCTCTCATCCTGCCCCTCTCGATGTCCCTCTCGCTTTCCCTCTCACTCTCCGCTCGTTTCTTCATTGAGCGCACTCTCTTTATCCTGATACACGCGTCTAACATGCATCCTTTGGCTACACACGCTGCATTTGCTGCAGTTCGCAATTGCAGCTGTCGTTTATTTTTGCCAAAATTCGCTTTACTATCGATTATTGATTTTTGGTCTTTTTCGTCGGCCTTTGACCGCTGCTACATGCAGCTCCATGGAGCTCTCATCCCTTGCACATGTACATATATAGGTGGGGCTAATTCCCAACTTAAAGCCAACACAACAATGCTGTGAGAAAGTAACATGAAAGCAATAATAAAGCATGTGATGTTGTTGATGCGACGCATCAAGTGTTGTACTTTCGCTTTCAAAGGACAAGTTTGTGCGTCAATTAAGCTGAGACTGAGATTTAATTATTGAATGTCAAGAATTTATAAACTGAATGATGGTATCTTTATTAGGAGAAGAAAAATAAAATTTAGTTTGACTGTTAAGGCAAAGAAATATTTATGCTGAAATTAATTTAATTTTTTTGGTCATTTCATTCGCATAAATTCAATGCTGAATGCTTTTATCTATCATAGTAAATGGTATTTGCGATTTGCTGGCAATATTTACAAAACAAATGCAAACAGAGCGCGAACAGTATGCAAATATATATGCGCAGCACACGCACAGGACACGGCAGGACGCTCGCTGCGATGCGGTGAGGTGGCCGAACAGGTAGTTCGACCAGAAGCCGGGCTACGTGGCAGAGGCATTGCAGGCTGGCAGGCAGGCTGGCGCATCATTGACGCTGTCAACCGGATTAGAAGTGCAACCGGACTTTGCGCACGGATTTGTGAGCACTGAAGAAAGGATTAAAGGTGCGGCTACCTGCACTTTGCCTCTGCGTTCATTAATCCCGCGATCTGCGAACAAATCTCGACTGCCGGGAAACTAGAGCAGCGACGACAGCAGTGTCTCAGAGCCAGAGATTTAAAAGTGATTTAAAAGTTGCTGTGGGCGACTGCTGATAATCCAACATTACGCACCGTGTTGCAGGATCAGGATCAGCGACTTTGATCCTGATCCGAGTGTTGATCATGTGATTAGCGCTGCTTAAGGCGTGCGCGGGCGGGTGTGTGGAGCCGCTGATCCGCAAGTTATGTAAAGTTGTCGCAAAGCCAAAACAAATGTTCCTTAAGCCGCATTCCTCAACCCTGAGTCCTGAGTCCTTAGTCCTTAGTACATAGTGCTTAGTCCTACTGTTCGCACAAGTTCGCACATGTTCACCACGCGCGTCACGCTTGACCTTTTAATTGATGATCGTGATAATAACTGTCATCTAATTTGGCCAGATCACTAAGTTCAAGTGCTCTATGCAAATGATACGCTGGCTTGGCCTCAGCCTTTGTTCAGCCAATGTCAACAGACATGCTTGAGATCAGAGTCTTTGAGTCCTTAGCCATATATTGTTTTTCGGTGGTGGTGGCTTTGGTGGTTCTGGGATCAAGATCTCATATGCAAATGCGAATCTTGCGGTTGGCTGAATTTCAATTGACACCCCAAAATGCTTATTTCAGACCTCATTAGTTTTGTTTGCATTTGGCGCACTTTTCAGCTGACCTCTTCGGATAGCTCCTTGAGTTTTTAAGCTGATTTCATGCCATGGATGATGTGGCATTTTCTTTTGGTTTTATTTTTTTCTTTTTCCTTCTGCTTTTGTCTGCCTGTATGTGGTTTTCCTCTGATGTCCTTTGATCATAATTAGTTTTTCAGTTTCGTATAGTTTTTTTCCGAGTGCTACTGAACAAGCTAATTGAGATGCGATTGCTTGGCAGTTAAGAATATATAGATAGGAAGAAATGTTAATTGAATAATCTAAAAGAAACTTAATTATATAAGGAGAGTATATGGTAAATGATTAAGATATAATTTTCGTCACGAATTCTCATTCATAACAAATATTATATATATCTCTCTTATAATTTTAAATATTTTTCCAATCTTGACATAATTTAATATATATTCTAAGCTATTGCAACCCTCAGTGTTTACATTGTAAATGTCTGAAAAATTGCATCGAAATAAATCAAATGGCACAGTGCTCGCCAGAGAGATACGCCCACTTTTGGGTGAGGGTGAGGGTGAGATGTGCGTAGTTAGTTTCGCAGAAATGTTATGCTAAACAGCGGGCACGACACATCCGTAAATCCTTTTTTAGCATGAAAAACCGAAGGATTAAAAAAGGAAACTAGAGCAACAGCGACCCAAATACATATACAGAAAGATAAACAGAAAGAGAAAGAGAAAGAGAACCCGACAACACAAACAGATAGACAGAAAAACATGAGCATGGCGAAATAGTTGCTCTAATTTTGATTGTTTGCCCTAATGGCTACGCCGTAAAAGTAGCTGAAAAGCAACAAAAGCGTGAAGGACAACGCGAACATTGGTGCAGGACAATTGCCCGCTTCGGTGGCTCGGTGGCCGGGTCCTGGCTGTGTTTATGATTCCCACATCGCACTGCAGCCAGAGATACTTTCACATATTTTGCATGCACCCATGCATACCGTACCAGGTAATCAGCTACGGCAATGGCTTAACAATGAAACTCACTGGAAAATCACGAGAAAGTTCCTCTGCGCGGGCAAACGTTGACGCCTCGAAATAAGTACAACTCGAGCATCTACTGCACTGTAGGCTCATTAGACTGCTCTAGTTATGATTGTCCAAGGACTCGTCGGCGACTGCGACTGCGACTGCGACTGAGCGGGACAGACAGTCAAAAAAGGCCAACAACTCACTTCCGCGTAATGTTGTTTTTTAGAGCCGTGCAAAAACCATAAAACATTTAGTTTTTTATGGCCGGGACAAAGCAGGTAGTCTGATCATTTCCCAGCATTCTTGCTGTTTGCGGATGCGGCTGCTGTTTTTTGTCCCTTAACCCTTTCACCATTAACAAAAAAAAAGATCTGCTCTATCTCATGCTTTCTCTTTCTCTAAGTGTCCTTGCCAAATTCCTGCGAAAACTGCCTACGCTACATATATACATATATATTTGTGTGTGTGTGTGTGTGTTTTTTTTTTTTTGTTTCCAGCTAATGTCGATCGCATTGTGTTCTTTATGATCCATCGGTTGTGTTTTTTATGACACCCATTGTTCCTCACCTTGCACGGCGAAAGACTCGCACTTCCTTAACCCTTTAGCGAAAGTTCTTTGGGTATGTTATATGTCCGAACGGGTTAAATGCAAGTCTGTGCATTTTTTATGAGCGCTTTCAAATACGGTCCACTTCCACGAATTCAGTATCTGCTCATTAGCCCTGCCAAAGGGTTAAGTTCGATGGATTGTATTTTATGATTGCCGTAAAGATACTCAAAAAAAATGGCATGAATTGCACAGCATTTACGATTGACAAAGCAGGACAATCGATCCGAAAAGAAAACTTTTTCACTGAGCTATAATAAAACAAGCAAGCAATATATAATATTAAAGATTTAAATTTACAAAAAAAAAAAAAAAACAATAAATAAATAAATAAATAAAATAAATAAATAAAAACTTAAATATATAACAAATATTTGTATTTTTTTAAAAATGTATTTAAGAAAAATATTAATATTTTTAAAATATATTTAAGATTAATATTTACAAATAAAATATTGAAAACAAATTTAAATGCTATTTTTTAACTGCATTTTAATATTCAAATATCTAGAAAATATATAGACAACGAAAAATATACAAGTCCATAGGACTTCGAGTTATTAATTTTCTATGCCTGTGCACGTTTAATAAAAAGGCTATAATATACTTATTGTTTAATAAAAATGCTATAATCAGAATATTCAACGTTCTTTAATAGTTCAATTTATAAATATTTAACATTAAAAAAAGTTAGGATATTTTCTTTACAAATATAAAATGGAGATATATCAATGAGACAGAATACCTTAGTCTGAATTTTTCCTAAAAATTTTCAGCATTTACAAAAAGAAAATCTTTAGCAAAGTTTACTTTGTATATAGAGAAGTAGAAATGGGTTTATGATATCTATTGTTGTAGAAGATCATAAATATAGTGAATTTAGTGATCGTTTACATAAAGATTAATACTTTCATAATTACATATATATATATATATAAATATATAGCATAAATGTATGTAAAATCTTTTAACACTATATTACAAAATGTAATCTATAAAATCTCGTAATATTTACAAACGACCGTTACATTACAAATCATTTTACTTTAGGATCATCGGGTTGGACATACTCCCCATTCGACTGACCATTGGGTTACATTTGTAATGCGCCTGATATGAATACCACTAAGTCGCCTTGAATGCCGTTGTCGGCGCATTAGAATCGAAATGCATTTCAACAATGGCCAACACAATTGTAGACTGAATCTGAGTCCGTTGTGCTAAATCCCAAGCTTAGACAATTGGCAATTTGAAATAAGCGCCAAAATGAGCTGAATCTCACCCCGAATAGCCTCAAATGCGTACCATCTAATCAGGCAGCCGGGCAGTTACACATTTTCACACTTTCGTGACCCCTGCGGTGCAGCGACGCCAACACAGAGAGCGCCGGGTGCCAGGGGTTGGGCAGCGGCTATTGGCTGCAAAGTTGACCCCTTGTCAACGTCCAGCAGAGGTTGAAATTAATGCGAAAACTGTGAATGTGTCACAAAAATTGCGTGAATATTCGGGGTCACGCATAAGACGCAGCCTCAAGGAGGACAGCTCGAGCTGTCCATGTTGTCCGAGCTGCCCTTGCTGTATAGGGGTGGCCAGGGTCCTGACCCGGAGCAGGGGCTGCAATTTTCAAATTTATTGCTACACAAACAGAAATGCTCTAAATCGTAACGATTTCGATTCGCACACACAGCCGAGCTGTAAAAAAGGATTTTCAGTTCCATTGTTTTGCATGTTGAGCAATGGCTTTCGAGGTTCGCATTCGGCTTGAATCCTGGGACTAAATTTCAATTGACCATTCGCACGGATGCGACTGCGGCTGCGGCTGACCCCTCGCCCCTAGCTTGACCTTTTTTTCGTCTTGATTGAAAATAGTTGGCACATTTAAATAATTATTCATTGCCCATGGCATTCAGTCCACAATGGACATCAGCGATTTCAGTGTTTCCATTGCAAATGGCATTTAATTGTTGACCCCGGGCCCACAGTCGTCGACCAAAATGTAACGAATTTCGCCAAAAATCAAATTAAAATTTTGCAGCTGCTTTAGGCTATACAAAAACCTTTTTTTTCTAACGGAAGCTAACAGAGTTCGACTTTAACCAGAATAGTAATTTTTTGGCGCTTTTTTGCATTCATTGCATTGCTTGTTTCTAATTTATATTAGTTATGCATAACTCTGAATGTTATATTTTATATATTTTATTTGCATCACAAGCTTCTAAACAAACAGTTGAAAAATTCTAACAATAGTTCTTAATATTATTTAGCATTCCTTCAAATTGAAACTTTTATAAATCAATGGCCTTAATGGGTCCACAAAATAAAAATATTTTCCTATCACAAGAGTGCATTAATGCCTTAAAAAAATATTTAAAAATTAAAGTTAAGACTTTTTTTTTATAAACTTTTATTTATAAACTTGTATACAAAACTAAAGAAAAAAAACGTTTACAAATTATTTGAAATTATATCCAAATTAAAAAAAAAATTGCTATGCCCATCAATAAGGCTTTTATTTAACTTAGATCGTTCGCTTCAATTTTATGTTGGATAAAATTGTAATTTTAGTAACAATTATTTATACAAGTTATATAAATGAAAAATGAAAAAAAAAAAACAATTTTAATAATTAAGAAAAAAAATAATAATAAAAATAAAATAAAAGTCTTCAACGTCATTTATATAACTGTATATATTTTAGCCCCTTTTGTAATAAATTCAGCTTTTCTCTTCTATTAGATTTCCTGCAATTTGGCTTCAGGCAACTTGGCTTCAGATATTTAAACATGAGTCTAAGAGTGTTCTTAAAGTATATTAATTAAGAAGAAATCTTAAGTATTTTCATGATGCTTTCCTCTAAAAAACAAACATTACCAAATATACATATATATATCATTGATATATATATACATATAAAGCTTTATGTACATAGAGAAAATGTACATTAATTCGTTAGTTCGTAAGTGCACAGCAGCAACCTGAAGATCAAAAAGATTAGCTTAATGGCCAGGCCAGCTGCCTGGCCTCCTGCACCTACATTACTCTGTTACTTCCTCCTCCTGCTGCTCCAGCTCCTGCAAGCAGGGACTGTAACAATATGTCGCTAATGGGAAATGTCGGCAGCCATTTTGTGCCAAAAACAAAGCCGGAAAACACAAACGAAATGCGAATAAAAAATTGAACTGCTTACGAAAAGTAGACGGGCCTACTATTACTAGATGCAAAGCCCATGCCAAAGGATGAATTAGATATGCCACCCAGCTTGTTGCGCCAGGAACAAAGGTATTAAACGTAAGTAAGGCACGGCAAATGACAGCATATTTTATTCTCCAAAGTGTGGAAATACTCTCAGCAACGAATATTGAATACGCTACATGCTAAATCAATGTAAATTAAAATAAATTTTGAAAATGATCATATTCAAGCCAATATTATATATAATATTTTGTTGGTATTATTGTTATAATAATATATAGAGCTGAAAACTATTTGTCATGCTATTTTCTATTAAATAGCTTTACCTTTTTATATTTTTAAACATTTCGTGTTGAGCTAATGTTTGACAACTTCTTAGATTATTATAAGGAATAGCTGTACGATTTAAATACCCTAACACAGCCACGCCCACATGAGGAATTGGCTGTTTAGTTTCGTATGTTGCTTGGTGAGTTATTGGGAGTTGGAACTCCCCGTTATGCCATGAGTATAAACACCACTGTCATTTATTTTCGTATTATCATAATGAGTACTCGTATATTTTTATGTGAATCTCTTGCTTTTTGCACCAAGCACTAGCCCTCGCTCATGTGTCACACACTCACTCACACACAGACACACATGTTACGGCGAGTGTCTGTGTGTGTGTGTGTGTGTTTGTGTAAAAAAAGACGAAGATAAGCAAAAATAAAAGTGAAATACAAAAACAGCACTCGCATTCGCCTTTGCCTTCACATTCGCATTCGTTTCTTGTTAAATTATCACCCAAGACAGCAGCCACCCTCTCCATAGCACGGCTGGCTATTTATGCTGCCAGCAACTACCCCCACAAGCACTCACACACAGACACAGACACACACACTCACTCTCATACGTACCCACCCACTCACACGTAAAGCATACGAAGCGCTGGCAGCCCATTTACTTCTTTTTTTTTCTAAATAGTTCGTTATGGGTTTCTTTTTGCTTGCCAAAGCAGGGTAGAAAATTCAACTAAAAATTATTTTCTTTCCGTCTTTAGGTCTTTGAAAAAGCTGAAAATATTTGAAGCAAAGTTCTATAGCAAAAAAAAGTAAAGCTTATTTTATATATATTGATAATCGTTTACTTTGATACCTGATATGAAGATAGCTAGATTGAGATACTTTTTAAATTGTATACATTTTTGTTTCCTTTAACTAACATGAGACAAATTTTTTATATACATAAATTTGCAGAAATATATTTTATACAAATTATATTATTATTATCTCGCTCTGATGTTGTAGCTTTTCGAATTATGTGTTATTCCCCTCCCCCTCTCCCACGCTGTAACAAAGCTTATCTTTGACTATTTTGAAATTTCTCAAACTCAAACTACTTCAATACAGTCGCATTCGGCCTATGTTGTTTAATTTGTGATTTATAAAAAAATATTTGAATTGTGGAAGCATTTTGTTTGACCAACTGATAAACTGCTAAAAACACATTGGCACTTGTTTGCCATTGCGGTCATTGTACTTTTTGTGATTTTCTATTCTATGGAAATTTTTGGGTAAATACAAAAAAGTCAACATCAGCGATTGTGGTCGATTTTCTATCACAAGAGAAGTTCGTGTCAGAGACAAAGCGTATTACTGGAATATTTTATAAAACATGTAAATATTAATTAATATATAAATATTTCAAGTTTTTTTTTTTAATAATAAAAAAAAAGTGGAGAAATTACAATTTATAATTTTGCAAATATCTTAAAATAGATCCACATATATTTTACTATATAAATGAAAATATAACAATATTATTTGTTTGTTTTAAAAATATATTAGAAATATATCTACATATTTGTGACGTATATATAATAATTATTATTTAATATTTTACTTTTTTCTTTTTTTTATTTTAATACTTATATATACATATTTAATTTTTAATTTTATAAATATAATTTCATATATAAATTTGTGAATATATTTTGAATCTAAATATAATTATTATGACATTTTTTTTCAATAAATGTATTTATTTCATCATTTTATTTTTCATGTTTAGTGCGTTCAGAAATAACTCGAAACTATCTATGGAAAATATTTAATCGAAGCTTTATATGGAAAATATTTCACTGTATTTATGTCTTTTACCCACTCTTGGTCCAAAACTGTTCTACTTTATTCTCTATATAGTACATATACTTCTGGGCCTCATCAAAAAATCCATCTCAACCATTCCACACATTCGCATTTGCTAACAGCAGCCAATAACATTTTATGGCGCACGCCATTGCTATGTGCCACACACTCAAATACACACACACGCACACGCACACACATACAGCGATCAACGAGTGAAAAAAGAGAAAAACTGGCAGAAAAACTAATTCCACATAATGGCCAATCTACATAAAAAAATTGCTCGACATGAAAACCAAAAATCGATGAGCGGAATGGCAGTGGAGTAGCAATAGCAAAAAAAAAAAAAAGTAGAAAAAAAAAAACAACAAAAACAGCAACTGCGACTGAGTCACAAAAATACCACCCCGCATAAATTTGCAAATAATGAAATGGTAAAAAAAAATGCACACACAAATATATATATATATATAAAAAAATACACACATACACATACAGACAGACGTGCACGGTTCACCAAGGGGCGACTGGCGAATAAAGTTCCAAATCATGAAGCATACAAAATGAAAATCCACCCTCGAAAAAAAGTTGCCACGTTTTTTCCTTTTTTTTTCATTTGGGGGCAAAAAGAAAGCAAAAAGTATTGTAATGGTCTCTCTCTCTCTATGTGTGTGTGTGTGTGTGTGGGTGGGTGGGTGGTTGGGTTGGTTGGATTCTTACTGTTTGTTTCGCTTTCGCTTTGTTTGCAAAACAATCAAAAGCGAACGATTCGTTTCCACTCTCCGCCAACCGTCTGGCATTCGCCCCATTGCCTGCTGCTTCTATTACTCCTGGTCGGTGGAGCGTGGTCCTTGGAGCACATGGCCAGCGTTGGCCGCGACATTTGTCGTTGTTGGCGACATTAAATGTAGCTAGAAGTTGTTTGTATTGTACATTATATGAGATACCCTGTAAAGAGAAAACAAACAGGGAATCTTACTGTTAAAATCCAATATTGTTTTAACAGCTGTGCGAGGTATTGTCAATTCGCCCTCTTCAAACATGGGCTAACTACATTTTCTTACCTTTTCTTTTGTTTACTGCGCAACGCAAAACCAATTTCAAGCATATTTTTATGAGCACTGTGAGCCGCTGTTGGCGACGACGAGGAGCTCTATGGAGGACTACGCTGGGCAGGCACAGCAGCTTTATTTTATTTTTTAAACGTGCACCAAGACCGCCACCAGACGCTAATAACGTTTGCCGCAATGGAGTTCGTTCTGGCAGACCTAGCATTTTCTGCTTAGATTGTTGTCCAATTGGAAAAATTCTTATTAAGGCAAGAAGTGGGAAACTGTTATAAATAATGAAGATGTGATATTGAATGAATGAAAGAGGACTCGAGAATCTAAAAAATTAAAAAAAAATATATGCTTTATCTCAATACTCAGTATGTAAAGTTATTTTATATTACAAATATTATATTATAAAATTATAATTATAATTTGTATACATTTATTGTATACATTTTCATATATTCAATCTAATAATAACTTTTATAGCTCTAAATGAAAATTGTGTGTTTGTTTTATTAAGTATAAATTATAAATACAATATAAAAATATTATAAAAGTAAATAAATAAATCAGTAAATAAATAAATGAATACATAAATAAGTACATTATAAATTAAATTAAATGAGTTCTGGGTATTTTTTTTTAAATTTATTTTACTTTATTATAAATGTATTTAATTTGGGCTGGCGTCATTTAATTTTAATTGAGTTGAGGATTCTATAGCTACAACGTTTGCGAGAGCATTCTAATGGGAATTAACTGATTAGTGCGAGATCGAAGCTCTTGTGCAACTAAATAGCATACAATTATTTTCGTATAAAGCTAACATAATATAAAATAGAGGCAAAATAAGCTGCAATAATAAATTTAAGAAAAAAAGAATACAATAAATAAATATTTAAGTTGAATTAATAAATTTTAAAACACTCTCACGCAGAATATTCTAAATCTCACAATAAAAGATTTTCAATAAAATGCAGAAGAGAAAAGTAAAATGAGTTTGACTACAATTTCTTTGAAGACGTTCCTCAAATCTTAAGAATCACTTCTCCTAAGTTTGCTTTCACAAAGATGTCAACATTTGGTAACTGTGCAGAAGAGCTTTGTAATAATTTTCCCTCACATTTGGCTGCTTTTTATGTGCCTTTTTAGCAAATTACAAAAGTGCGCCATTTTTTCTGACAGTCTATTCGCACAGCACATAGAACTGTGTGTCTATAAAACAATCACAGAAATACAGCGGAAATGACAAATACACACACACACATGCACAGAGAGTATGTGAGAGAGAGAGAGAGAGCGCGCGCGAGCAGTGGGACAATTTTCAACGTTGCTCCCGAAAATATGCAACATTTTTTATATGTTTCTGCTTCACAAAGTTTTGCGTCATAAAATTTTTTTTTGCTGCGGCTGCCACTTTTGTGTTGTGCTGTTTCGCTGTGGCTTTTATACCGTTCTCAGTGTATGTGTATGTGTGTGCGTGGCTGTGTGTGTGCTTTTTATGACCCAATATGGCCGCCAAGCGAGGCGTACGTGTTTCGCTCTGTCTCAGCTTCTGCGATTGTGTGTGGGTTTATGAATTATATAGATTTTTATACGGTCGCATATTATTTTTGTTTCTATTTTCTTTATTTATTTTATTTTTGTTCTTCTTTTACTATCTCTTCCAGCAAGCCATCCTCTCTTTTTTTTCGAGCCATAAAAATGTCTTTTTATATGTGGCACTATCTGGCAGATCACCCTGCATAATGTTGGCCCGTTTTTGTTTCTGTTTATGAATATTTGCTGGGCCTGAGCTTGACTTTTATGTTTTACTGGGCTGCCTGGCTGGGCATTTCATTATTCCAATATTCGTATATAGAATATACTATATGTTTCATTCGTACGCTTTGTGCGCTCTTCTCGTTTGCCTTTCGCGCGCTGCTTTTGTCATTTTTGCATTAATTTCATATTTTGTGTGTGCGCTGGGCTGCCGCGCTGCTGTTTATTCCGCATAAATAATAAATATTTTTGGTTATTGCGTCTGCACAGCATTAATATTATTTTGCTACACAAACGCACACACACACACACACACACACACTCGCATACATACACGTTAACATCCTGCATCATGTGCGGCAGTCAACGCAGACAACGCATTGCCGTGAGCTTTAATTTCGACTCATTTTTCGTTATCAAAACATTAGGCTTATGAGCATGTATTTGTTGTTTTTTATTCTCACACATAAATATTTGCAATTAAATATGCGAAACGCATAAATACACACTCACACACACACACACACCCACACACAGGAGCCTACACACAATAAACTGGTCGATAGAGCCAACGTTTGCGGCATTTTGCTTAGAGCAAAATATTAAAATTTTGTTTATTTTTGATTTGGCCAACAAAATTCATGTTTATCAAAATTTTCAAATATTTTAATTAAAAATAGTTAAGAATATATTGGAAATTTCGAGAATATGTCTGCCCACAATTTATTAATTATTATTTTACATTATAGAACAGTAAAATATTCCATATTGACTCATTTCATTTTAAGTTTATAAATTATTATTATATTAGCGAATCAGCTAATGATCTAAAAATTCGCTTTTCCATCTGGAACTTAGATTTTAAAAATAAAAATCCCATCAAATATCCCTTCTGGGCAATTTGCAACATGCACTAGAATCTAGACAACAACCTTCTAAAGAAATTGCAAAATTTCCAAATTGAACACATACCATTTTCTCAAGTGCAAAATTATTATTAAATTATTATTTGCAATATGTATATGTAAGAGCATGTGTACGCTTGATCGTTTACATTTTGCAATCCACTGTGGAAATCTCAGCGCGTCGAGTCGTGTTATATGCCGAGTACTTACATGCACACATACATATGTATGTACATAAATACATATGTATGTACGAATTTATATGCGCATATTCGTATGTATGTTTGCAAGTGTACAAACATATTTATGCCAGTGTGAATGTGCGATGGCGAGTACAAGTGCACCCAAGCCAATGAACAATTGTGTTATCATTAACATAGACCCACATGTGTTTCTCGTAGGACGGACGGGCAGCCGATTGATTAAGCTCCAAGTGCCGTTGACAGCTAATCGGGTCGCTTAAGGCGCGAGCAATCAAATTAGTGTCTCAATTGTAATGTACTTAGCAAAACTATTTCAGCAATAAGCACAGCAATAACAATCAGTGATGCCATTTTAGCTTTCTTTCGGTCAGATCTGAATTTTTGATAAGTCCAATTGCGATAAATATTTAAAGCAGCTGGAAGAGAGAATTTCAATTTTACAGAGTTTCAAAAAATCATTTTATTTGTATATATTTATTTCTTTGTATCAAGTTGGAGTATTTAAATTAAATTTTTGTAGATAAGTCCATTATTTTTATCATATTGTCTATCACCTGAAAATAAATATTATATTCACTAAATTACGCGATAACAAACATTTAGTCCAAATGTAACAACATATTAATGTTGTTTGATTGCAACTTAGCTTTTTTTATTAGACAATCTAGCTTTTTATGGTATGAAAAAATGACAGCACTGACGGCAATGCACTTTGCTCAGAGCGAAAGATAGAACAAGAGAGAGAGAGAGAGAGAGAGAGAGAAAAGAAGAGCGCGTCAAACTTGCTATGCTAGACGATAGAGGCGTCGCGATTAGCGACGCAACTCTTTGTACTTCTCAGTGCAGAAGCACCCTCATTAACTACGCCTCTGGCTATTGAGCAAATGCGCCGTTATCATTTCATGCATTTGACAACAGCAGCCCAAAAGCAACTGAGCCTCGGAGCTCCCGACACATTGTTGAAATAGCTTCTCAGGCAGACGGTTTGCTATAAAAAAGCATAGGTCATTGCGAAATACTGATAAACACATAGTGAACGGTGTGAAATAATCAAATTGGGGTTTCGTCATGGCTGAGGAGTCGAGGACAATTGGGGAGTCCTGCACGGAAGGAGCCGTCGATCAGCTAAATTTTTTACGCGATAAACTGCACAAATTTCAGAGCAAAATCATGTGCGATTTCGAACAGCGTCTGTCCTGCATGATAGAAGATGTGATGCAGGATGTGCGACAGCAGGAGCTGCGTGCGCAGGAGTTTCGCCAGCTCGATAACTCCCGAGGCAGGGCTAATCACGCCAGCGCCACTTGGCATAATCGCCAGCAGCATGACGTCAGCGACTGCCCAAATGGACGAACGCATGCCCAAAATGGAACAACGCCTAAACAACAACAGCAGCAGTCGTTACAGTCACAGCAGCAGCAGCAGCGACAAGATCGACGAACACAACGTCAATTGCCCGACAAGGTGTTCGTAGCGCGTGAGTCGTATCTGACGGTGCTGCTGCAGGTGGAGCACATGCGCCCCATCTACCACATATTCTCAATTATTCTGATCATGTTTCTGCTGAACGTCATCTTCTACGACTACTTTGTCGAGGGCCGCATTAATTTGGCATTGGGCACGTTCCGTACAGGGTTGAAGCGTCTGCACTGGGTACTTGGCGCCTGGCTGCTGGAGCATGTCTTCGTCCTTGCACTCTACTATGCCTTCCAGGGCTGGGCGGTGGTGCGTGCCAAGTTGCAGTCACACAGTGAGTCTTGAAAGTATATGTCCAAATCTAAAGTCTAATTAGAATTCCCAATTCCTTGACAGAATCGCTGCAGCGCTTCTGGTCACATAGCTGTCTGATACTGTATATCAGTTCCCAGCTCGTCTTTGGCTATGTGTCCACCTCGCTGTGCCTCAAGTTCCAGCTGCCTTTCATCAGTGCCTGTGTGCTGCTTCTGGAGAGCACGCGGCTGCTAATGAAAATGCACGCCTATGTCAGATACAATGCGGCTCGCGTGCTGCTGGGCAAGCAGAAGACGGACGACGATGGGGAATTAAAGGATGCTTCTCCCTACTTTCCGCCACTGCGTTGCTACGTTTACTTTCTGTTTGCGCCTACCCTAATCTACAGGGATAACTATCCGCGCACAAAACAGATTCGCTGGAAGTTTGCTCTTGCCCGCCTCATGGAGGTTGTGGCCATTGCATTCTTCTATGCCTCCATACACGAGCGCCACATTCGTGAGTACTTTGGTCAGTTCGGCAAGGAGGCGCTGGGCCCTTCTCAGTTAATAGTCAAGATCTTTGGCATGATGCTGCCGAGCGCTGTAATCCTCCTATGTGGCTTCTATATGATTCTTCACTCTTGGCTGAACTTTACGGCGGAGCTGTTGCGCTTCGGGGATCGCATGTTCTACAAGGATTGGTGGACGTCGCACACCTACGATGGATACTATCGCAACTGGAACGTTGTGGTGCACGACTGGCTGTACGAATACGTCTATAAGGATTTGTATACGTACGTGTTCAAGGGCTCCAAAGTGGTCGCCTCGCTGCTGGTGTTCATGATATCGGCACTGGTGCATGAGCAGGTGCTGGGATTCGGACTCCAATTATTCTTCCCTGTCATGTTCATGTTTTTCGGTGTGCTGGGCGTGGCGTTGGTCTTCCTCATGCGCAGCGCACCCAAGACACTGGGCAACATCTGCGTGTGGTTCACCCTCATTATAGGCAATGGTATCATGATCTCGTTGTATTCCATGGAGTATTACGCTAAACGCAATTGTGAGCTGCGCTACGAGCACTGGACGGACTACATAACACCTGCGATCTGGCGTTGCTATCATTAGCAAATGTTTTTTTTTTCGAATATTAGTCTTATTTGTAATTTGTACACATGGCGTACGTTTTGTATATTAGGTAAATAAACTTAGGGAAAAATTCGTGGATGGCTTTCAAATGGCTACAAAGTACTTAGGGCTATAATTGTAACAATGTATCAAAATGGGGGTTCCTTAGTCTACTGTAAACATATTTTACATCAGGGTGACTGATGATTAACTCCAATCTTATTGAATACTGTCTAACATTAACACAATGCTCCAACCAACTACCAACTCTACTAGCCTCTGCCTCTGGCTCGTCCTCGTCTTGCAACTATACGCAAACATTGACATTATTGGCCGCTGCTGGTTGCGATGTAGATGGCTCGTCCTCAACGTGTTTTCGACGGAAAAGGATCACATGCGGCTCGGGCGCATGCATCATGTAGTGAACCCAGCCGGGACTCTGTTGCACGCCAAGGTTACGCCATTCCGTCTCTGTCATTAAATGCGATTTTGGGACATGCTTGGCTAGGTCGGGCGGCAAAATTACGTGCCTGCAACAGGCTGTATGTTAAATAAATGTTTTTATCCTTTACCTTTGGTGTTGTTACCTGTACTCATATTTGTCATCGAAATACTTTTCGGAGTATTGAATTTGATCAGCAGGCATGGTATATAATATTAATTAATTATTTGAGATTATAAATGCTTTTTTTAATAAATAACATTTATTTATTATTTAATGGCTTGTTCCGTGGCGGCTAACCGATAAACTCTGAACGATATGTTTAGTGTTGAGAATTGAGGTATCTCTACAGAAAATGATTTCTTGTCAGTTATGGTACATTTAAATTTAAATACAAAACAAAAAATGTCAATGAACTGTCAATGTATATAACTGTTTTAAAGAGCGTGATAAATTATTTTATTTAACAACAAACAATTTGGTCGATATTTTAATTTTCAAATAGAACGATAGCATATTTTTTCAAATTTACACTCATCTGGTACTGTTAACCATGGATCATTTTGGAACTTCTGAATTATGATATGCTCACAGAAAATTGCAGAGTTGCCACAGAGTCACAACGACGCGCTACTCTTGGCTTTATTTGCCATTTTGTTTCTGTGTGCACAAGTCATTTGAAATTATTTATTTACTATTTACTTAAATAATGGATGCCACAAGTATATTGGATGATGCAAAGCTCGAAGCATTTCGAGAGCTAAACTTGCTAGAAAAACATCGAGTTGAGAGTTTCAAAGATTGGCCCTTCTCATCGAAGTCCACATGCAGCATTAACAAGGTAAGCGAGTTGTGAATCTGTGAATAACAAACTATATTTAAATATGTATTTCAACTATTGTGCAGATGGCCGAAGCGGGGTTTTACTGGACAGGCACCACGCGTGAAAACGATACCGCCACTTGCTTCGTGTGCGCCAAAACCCTGGACGGCTGGGAGGCAGAAGACGATCCTTGGAAGGAGCACCTAAAGCACGCACCGCAATGTGAATTCGTTAAAATGGGTTGTGCTGAAAAGGATTTAACTGTAAGTGAGCAGGTGGCGATAACAAACTATATTTGGTATTGAAATGCATTTCATTCCTTTACTTTCAGGTGGAGCAATTTTTAAACATTTTTGGGACTGTTGTCAAGGCGAATATATCAAAGAATATTAAGGATTTTAAAGCTAAATTTGTGAAAGATAATGAAGCCAAGCTGAAAAACTTCACAAATAATCAATCTTAGTTTCAATTGTAATATATATTTAATAAATTACTTCTCGCTTATTTGAATTAAACAATTTGCAATTGTGCCGCCCACTTCTTAACAGCGCCATGCTAAAAGTCTGCCAGGTGGCAACTCTGCAATAAATTAGTGATAAATTCTGCATTACACGAATTGTTGCACAAATGTATTTGCGACTCTATTTATTACAAGTTGTTATTCGACTTCAACTCGATGTAAACAAAGGATCTCTACTGATAAAAAAGGTGTGAAATTAAGAATAAAAGATATCAGTCATGTTGAAACGCAAACTCGACAGGCAAACGGCGGCACTTGATCTAACAAAGCCGAAGATAATAGCCTCGAATGCAATTCCAATCAACAAACGATTTTATGCATTTGAATGCGAGTTAAATCAAGAACTGTCGCGGCTTGATTTACCAAATGAGATTGCATGTGTTTACAATCCCGTCGAGTATGCATCAACCTTGCATTGCGCGTATTTAGAAAAGTATTTAACTGGAACGAAAAATGTCCTATTTGTTGGCATAAATCCTGGGCCGAAGGGCATGTGCCAGACGGGCGTAAGTAACGATTACTGAATAAATATATATGCGTATGAATAAGGATATATACTATATTATTTATAGATACCTTTCGGCAACATCGGCACCGTGCTTAATAAGATGCAACTCTCTGGCGTAGTGCAACAGCCGCCCATTCTGCATTCAAAACGACCTGTTACTGGCTTAAATTGCAGAACCGAGGAACAAAGTGGATTGCGTTTGTGGAATCTATTTGAGGAATTGGCTGGCAGTTTGGATATATTTTTCAAACAATGCTTTGTCCATAACTTATGTCCTTTGGCCTTTTTTGACGAAAAAGGCGCTAATATAACACCTGATCAGTTGAGGGGCGATTATAAAACGTTGATACGAGACAAGTGCTTTATGGTGTTAGAGAAGCAGCTCAATTTGCTACGGCCGCAATTTGTAGTGGCTATTGGATCATGGATTGAAATGGAGTTAAAAAAGAGATCGTCTTATTGCAAATCATTCGCAACAGTCATTCGTTTGAAACACCCAAGTATGCGAGTGCCCAACAATAATAAATGGTCAGAGGAGGCGAAAGCTTTGTTGGAGAGAGAAAATCTAATTAAGTATATTTGTAATAGGTTAGAAGACTAATATAAGTACGAAGAAATAGAAATGCACTGCAAAGTGTGATATGTATAGAGATATATATGAATATGTATTCCACAGCGAGTTTTAATGCTAGAGGAACAAGAACAAACTAGTCAACTTCGGGTCCCTTTTGTTTTAAGTTAGATCAGCGAGAGTATTTAATCGTATAATCATTGCAATCCGATCGCTTGAATTGATAGAATTCAAGTTCAGCTATGCTCATTTCTCTCTCTCTCTCTCTCTCTATACACTACGTATTTCTGTATATTTGGTATGTATATATGTCTGTTGATCAATATTGCTGCTGTATTTTCTAATCCTATCTTATATTTTCCCTCTTCATCTCTCAAGCATTTTGTTTTTAATATTTCCTTTTCTCTTGCTAATCTTAACTTTAAGAATTATTCTAAATTGTCCGGTTTTAATAATACCAAAGAACCTACAATATTAATTTTAAAGTTTTCAATTAATAGTTTCTATTTTTCAAAGTTTCAATAGTACCACTGACCATATTAGGCTGTTAATTTGGGGCATAGCTGGTTGGTCTGGCAAATAAAACAGTTCTATCGGGTTGGTGATACTATTGTTATTTAAATGTTCTGTACTTTTTTAGCATTTATCATAATATCATTATAGTTTTCTTAAGTGTGACTCTAGAATTGTCAACACATTGAATAAATAAATATACATATATAATCAGAGAAATTTTTTTGCCCACATATATAAGCAGCAGCATACACTAATTCAAATGCAAAGAGTATAAGAAATTATGAAGGAGCTCGTTGTGCTCATGTAATAGGTTTCAACAATATTATTATTAGTTGTGAGAAGAGTATAAAAGCGTTGAGTAAAGAATTTTTTTTCGCGACTAATATGCATACACATAATTACAACCACTTGTACATGTACGCCAACTGCCTGTGTTGTACAGGTTAGTCAATGAACGCATTTTAACTAAATTTGAATTGCGGTCAGTGTTGCCACACTAGTGCCGTTGAGTTACCAATCACATTGTGACTGAGCTGCCACATCGGGTGCCATTGAGTTGCCAATCACATTGTGGCAGTGAACAGCTGATATTTGCTTGTTATTTTTTTGCTCGCCTGCGTCGTGGCGTCGTAGTCAGTTCTGTTTTGATAGTTTGCGAATAAATTGCGATATTTCCATGCCAAATGGCCGCGTTTATGGAGGATGCTCTTGTGGAAGCGAGGCGAGCACGTGACGCAGGAGAGGTTCCCGTTGGTTGTGTGTTTGTGCACAATGACAAAGTAATAGCACGTGGCGGGAACGAGGTGAATGTACATCGGAATGCAACACGTCATGCGGAGTTCATATGCATCGACGCCACCTTGGCGTATTGTCGCGAGAAGCGTTTGCCGGCACGCCAGGTTTTCAGTGAGATTAGCGTTGTGGTCACTGTGGAGCCCTGCATCATGTGCTCGGCCGCATTGCACACGCTCGCCGTGAAGGAGATCATCTACGGCTGCGAGAATGATCGATTCGGTGGCAAGACAGTGATAGACGTTGCCGCCGTGGTTGGCCAACAGATCAACATAACGGGTGGTGTGCGAGCGGACGAAGCAATGGCCTTACTCAAGGACTTCTACAAAGGCGACAATCCGGCTGCACCACCCGTTGCCAAGAAGAAGAAATGACTGGATCTCAGTTGAAAGACGAGAAGAGAAGAGGAGAAAAGAGAAGTGAACAAGCACCGTAGTCACCTTAAGCTTAAGCTTATGTAAAACCGTTTTGTATATGTTTTTAATTTATTATAAACTTTAAGCATAGAGTTTAAGCTAAATATGGCGTTCAGAACGTTACATTTAATATAAATACAATTACTTCGTCAAGAGCAACATCTTGTGCATCTAGTCCAAGGCTGTGCCAATGCAACTATTACAGGAAATCGAGAGCAAAAAAAAGTAATTTATATTTCTATCGAACCATCACCAGAAAATATCATTGTCAACCCTTGTGAATCTTATTGTTATTGCACTAAAACCTAAGCTAGTCTTTTGGCTCATCATTTGCTGCGCAAGCTGGCCCGAATCTGGGGAGCGTGCGCAGCAAACAATTGCGATCGCCTTTTACAATTTCTAAATTAATGCTATCGATCTATTATAATTTATATCTGTATATATTTTAGATGCGCAGATTGCGACGTCTGTGGCCGATGTTCACCCACTCCAGGGGCACACTCTCGCCCACATTGTATGTGGATGGAGTGCAGCTGGTTAGCTTTTTAGCCGGCTCGCAACGACGGCTGACATTCCAATAGGCGAAGCCTTGCGGGCAGCGATATATTTGTCCCTCGATGCGACCCGTTTGCTGCACGTAGCCGCAATTCACGAAGACCTGGCTGCACTCGTCCTGGTTCAGTGCAAAGTGTCCCTCCTCCGGACAGAGAGGCTCAGTCGAATGAATTGGCACCTAAACAGAGACGAAGCAAACTTTGTGGGTTAGTAAAGCTGTGCAATTTTGCAATTAGTAAAAGATACTTGCCAAGTTAAGTGGTTCTGCTTGCTCATCAAACAGCTGTGTTCGAGATGATCCCTTGTTGGAGCAGGTGTCATTGGGTCCTGGCTTCGCACAGCGACATGATGCTTCCTGATAGACGGTGCCATTGGGACATTGGAACAATACAATATTCAAATTCGAGTCTGAGTTCTCATTGCATTGATAGAATACTCCGCATTGCTTCGAGTGCCGACGGAAGCCAGACGGGCAGACAAACAAGCTTTGGTCCTCAGTGGTTGTGGGGCAGGGAGCACTTGAATTGTTTGATGCTTCAGGATTGGGTGTTGGCTGCGGATCGGTTGTTGTCTCCATTGGTCTGTATGTAGTTGTCTCCAATGGCTTAGTTGTATCCGTTGGCCTCATTGTAGTTGTATCCACGGGCTTAGTTGTAGTTGTCATTGTTGTTGTATCCAGGGGCTTAGATGTAGTTGTATCTGTTGGTCTATTTGTAGTTGTATCCGTTGGCCTATTTGTAGTATTATCTGTGTTGGTTGTTGTCTCTGGATTTGTTGTTGTCACTGGCATCGAGGTGGTGGTTGTCATATCTGTCCATTGTGTTGTTGTTCCAGTTGGTTTTGTTGTTGAAGTCGTGCTACCGGAGGAGCAATTACCAGATACTTGATCAGCGTAGTTACAGGTATCTAGAGATGTGTCCCAGACGGTTCCCTTTGGACAACGGAACTTATACACTTGATAGCTATCCTTGTTTTTGGTGCAGCGATAATAAATGTTGCAGTCCTCTGGATCGGCGTGGAAGCCTTCAGATGGACATTTGAAATTGGTTGGCGGCTCAGTAGTAGTTGGAGGATAGCCTGGACCTGATCCAGTTGTCTCCGGATACATTTCTGTGGTAACCGTTGGTTTCTCTGTGTAATCTGTGGGCTTTGTTGGTGGCCCAGTAGGGTTGGTTGGAGAATCTGTTGGTTTCGTAACTATTTCCGTTGTGGGTTTCATTGGGGGTTCAGTTGTAGGCTTCATTGGTAGTTCTGTTGTTGGCTTTGTTGGCGATTCTGTTGGTGGTTCTGTTGTTGGCTTTGTTGGTGATTCCGTTGGTGGTTCTGTTGTAGGCTTTGTTGGTGGTTCTGTTGTTGGCTTTGTTGGTGGTTCAGTTGTTGGCTTTGTTGGTAATTCCGTTGCTGGTTCTGTTGTTGGCTTTGTTGGTGGTTCTGTTGTCGGTTTCGTTGGTGCTTCTGTTGTTGGCTTGGTTGGTGTTTCTATAGTAGTTGGTCGAGTTGTAGGCTCTGTTGAAGTTATTTCGGTTGTGGGTACGCTTGGCTCTGTTGGAGATTCGGTTTGACCAAAGCAACTCTGAACATTCTGCGCATGATCACACGTTTGTATGTCTGCATTCCAAGCTGTATTCTTGGCGCACATAAACTCATGCTTCGAGTAGGAGTCTCCAGTTTTCAGACATCTGTAAAACTTTCGGCAATTGTTGGGATCAGGCATAAATCCTTCGCCTTTACACTCGGTGCCAGGTGGCAAATTGGGCACCTTGGTTGTAGTTTCGGGCATTATCGTTGTAGTTGGAGGAGGAGGTTGAGTAGTAGTGGTCCACGATGTTGTGGACTGGCTTTCAGTTGTGGTTGGGCCCGTTGTTGATATTTCTGGTGGAACACTCGTTGTGGGTGGGTTGGTTGTGGGTTGGTTAGTCGAGGGCTGGTTAGTTGTGGGTGGGTTGGTAGTGGGTGGGTTGGTAGTGGTTGGGTTGGTAGTGGTTGGGTTGGTTGTGGGGGGGTTGGTAGTGATCGGTCTATCCGTTGTTGATTCTGTGGCTGGCTCGGTTGGGCGATTTGTCGTATTGGGCTCCGTGGTGGTAGGTGAATTGGTTGTCACTGGCATTGCTGTTGATGTTGGAGTCTCCGTGGTATTGTCACATGGTCCCTTATCGGATTCAGTTGTAGAATTTCCTGGACCATCTTCGGGCTTGGGATTGCACATATTCAAGTCGTGATTGCAGGTTTGAATGTCCTGGTCCCAAACTGTGCCAGCTGCACAGTGGAAGGCCACCTTGCTAAAGCCGCCCTTGTCATTGCTAATGCAGCGATAGAATTTCGCACAGTTGTCTGGATCACCGATGAAGCCCTCAGCTGTACACTTCACATTTCCAGATGAGCTAGTTGGTCTTTGTGTGACAGGCCTTTGGGTAGTTGGTTTTTGCGTTGTGGGTCTTCCAGTCGTTGTGATCGGTTTTTGTGTTGGTCTTTGTGTTGTCGGCATTACAGGGCCTGAGGTTGTTGTGCTTGTTGATTGCGACGAGCCCTGACCAGGTGTAGTGTTGGTTGGAATTGGGCGTTGAGTGGTGACGCTGTTGCCACAGCTCTTATCATTGACGGCCCAGGCATGATTACAAGCTTCGATCTGAGCATCCCATACAGTTCTGGGCGGACACGAAAAGGCCACCGTATAGAAACCTCCTCTATCATTATCCACGCAGCGATAGAACTTGGCACAGTCTTTGTCATCTCCCAAAAATTGTCCATTGAAATTACAATTACCAGAGGGCTTTGGCGACGGTGTGGAGCTAGAGCTACTTGAGCTGGAGGTTGTAGAGCTTGAAGATGTTGTTTGCTCTGATGGTGATGGTGTGGAAGGTTGGTTATTGCCATTATTGATGACCCGCTTGCACTTAAGGCTCTGCATGTCAATTTGCGATGGATGGTTGCAACTGTTGGCCTCGGGATGCCAAATGGTATTTGGTGGGCAAGTAAACGATACTTTTATAAATCCACCATTTCCGTTGTCAACGCAACGATAGAATTTCGCACAGTTTTCTTTGTCATCTAAGAATGTTTCCTCGCTCTCACATTTTTCTGCTGGCTTGAATGGTTTCTGAGTTGTTGTCGTTGGTTCCTGGTTGGAGGATGATTCTTGATTCGAAGATGATCCTTGATTAGATGATGAGCCTTGATTTGATGATGAGCTTTGATTTGATGAAGATCCTTGATTGGAGGATGATCCTTGATTTGATGACGATCCTTGGTTAGAGGATGAGCCTTGATTGGAGGATGCTCCTTGGTTAGAGGAAGATCCTTGATTAGAGGACGATCCTTGGTTGGAAGATGATCCTTGGTTAGAGGAAGATCCTTGATTTGACGACGATCCTTGATTGGAGGATGATCCTTGATTTGATGACGATCCTTGGTTAGAGGATGAGCCCTGATTGGAGGATGCTCCTTGGTTAGAGGAAGATCCTTGATTTGACGACGATCCTTGATTGGAGGATGATCCTTGATTTGAGGACGATCCTTGGCTAGAGGAAGATCCTTGATTGGAAGATGATCCTTGGTTAGAGGATGATCCTTGATTAGAGGACGATCCTTGATTGGAGGATGATCCTTGATTAGAGGATGAACCTTGATTTGAGGAGGATCCTTGGTTAGAGGAAGAGCCTTGATTGGAAGATGATCCTTGGTTAGAGGATGAGCCTTGGTTAGAAGACGATCCTTGGTTGGATGAAGATCCTTGATTGGAGGATGATCCTTGATTTGATGAAGATCCTTGATTAGAGGAAGAGCCTTGATTGGAAGATGATCCTTGATTGGACGAAGATCCTTGATTAGAGGATGATCCTTGACTTGATGAAGATCCTTGGTTAGAGGAGGAACCTTGATTGGAGGAAGATCCTTGATTTGATGAAGATCCTTGATTGGAGGATGAGCTTTGATTGGAGGATGATCCTTGATTTGATGAAGATCCTTGATTGGAGGATGAGCTTTGATTGGAGGATGATCCTTGGTTGGATGAAGAACCTTGATTTGATGAAGAGCTTTGGTTGGATGAAGAACTTTGATTCGAGGATGATCCTTGATTTGATGAAGATCCTTGGTTAGAGGATGAGCCTTGGTTTGATGCACCACCGGCGCCACTGGCCATAGCCTTGCATTCTTCCTTCTGGACATCTGTTGGGTGGTTGCAGCCCTTTGAGTCGGGATCCCAAACAGTGCCTGGTGCACAATCGAAAGCAATCTTATTAAATCCGCCATTTCCATTATCGACGCAACGGTAAAAGCGCGCACAATCCGTTTTGTCCGGTAAATATGTTTCCGTATGCTCGCACTCGCCATTAGGATTTGAGGGTTTACTTGTTGTTGAGTTTGAAGAACTTGTGGTGTTTTGAGCGGCAGATGAGCTGGAAGAAGATGCGGATGACTGATTCCCAGAGTTTGATGAAGACGAAGAGCTCTGATTACTGCTTTGATTAGAAGACTGATTGCTAGAGTTTGCCGATGAGGATGAGCTCTCATTGCTGTTCGATGAGCCCTGATTGTTGCTCGATGAGCCTTGCTGGCTGCTATTCGATGCTGATGATCCTTGCTGGCTGTTAGATTCATTGTTATTATTGTTCGAGCTCGAACTGCTTGATTGATTGTTGGCATTGGATTCTTGACTGGAAGTGCTGTTGCCACCTTGACTACTTCCACTGCTGGAGGAGCTAGATTGTATGTTGCATTGTTTCTTTTGATCTTCGCTAGGCAAAACGCAAACTTTCTCCTCTTGGCCCCAGACAGTGCCTGGACCACACGTAAATGGCACCTTTTCTAAATTACCATCAATATCTTTGCGGCACCTGTAGAACTTGGCGCAATCCATTTCATCGGGAATGTAGGTGTTTTCGTCTTCGCATTCGCTTGATGCAGGTTTATTGGCATTTTGATTGGATTGGTTGTTGGAGCTGCTGGACGATTGATTGTTCGATGAGTTCTGGTTGCTCTGATTGTTGTTGGATGACTGGTTACTGCTAGAGCTTTGATTTTGATTATTGTTGGAGCTTTGGTTGTTGCTGGAGTTCTGGTTGTTGCTAGAAGACTGGCTGCTACCGGAGTTCTGGTTATTACTGGACGATTGATTATTTCCAGAGCTCTGATTCGAAGACCCAGAGATGGTTTCCTGGGTGCTACTACTGGAACTTTCTGTGCTGCTGGAAGACTGATTGCTGTTTGACGATTGCTGACTGCTGCTCGATGTGGATGACTCCTGGTTGGAGCTTGAGCTAGATTGATTCGAGGAACTGTTAGAAGAGCTCGAGGAAGACATTGAGGAGCTTGTCGAAGAACTTTGCTGGCTGTTGGATGAAGATGAGGAGGAGGTGGTATTCTGATAGCTCGATTGGGATGACTGTGTAGAGGTTTGCTCATCGCTGAGCGGATCGGCCTGATTGCGGCAGCCGCCATTAGCACGAACTTTGACTATATGGTTGCAGGACTGTAGTGACTCATCCCAGGCCGTTCCGTCCGAGCAACGAAAACCAATTTTATTATAGCCCCGTCCATTGGAGATGCAGCGATAGAAGACGGTACAGTCAATGGGATCACTCATAAATCCATCATCCTCGCACGACACACCCTCCTCCTCACCGGCCGAGCGCAAAGATGATGAGCTCGAAAAGGATATGACCGAAACACCACTCAGGCCTGTCAGTCCATAATTTGTGGGCAACTGATTTGCAGTAGCATAGGTGTGCAGCTGCAAGGCGGCGGGGGGTGTGACGGCGCTATTAAGCATCATATTATGTCCATTCTGGTTATTGACGAGCCCATCAAATGGCAGCTGGCTGTCTGTCTCCCCACTGACATCGATTTCGTTCATGTACGGCTCGCACTCTCCACGTCCGGCCAGCGTGGGCGGCAGACACAATTGGAGGGTGCGCGAGAAGACCGTGCCCTCCTTGCAGGAGAACATGTACGGTTTGATATAATGCTCGGAACGCTTCTCACAGCGGTAGTAGATACGGCAGTCGTAGTCATCGGGAAACAGACCCTCCTCCGGGCAATAGAAGGCGACATCGTCGTGGGGGGCACTGCGTCCATAGGCTGACGAAGATGGAATGTCTGCAATAAAAGTCAAGCGATATACTCGTTTGTAAGTTGGATTTAGTTGGAGCCCATTGCGATTAAATATATAAATTAATATTGTCACGCCCAGCGAAACTGGCGCGCGGAGTGCATTTCACTCAAATGTTTGTCAAAGGATGCATGCGTTATATACACATTCCGATATACATGGCATAGGATATGTGCTGGCAATTCAGAGCCGGCCGCTGGAACAAACCATTCAACTGAAACTTCCTGTCACAAATGCCCCGCCTGAATATATTTTGCTCAATTTCATCTGACATTTCGCGCTCTTCCTTCTCTCCCTCCCTCTGTCTCTCTCTCTCGAAGTGCGATTTTTCGCGTTGTCAAAATAAAATTGATAATTTATTGTCATTCAATGGGAGAGTGTGGTGTTTTTTTTTTCATTTATATATATTTGGGATCTGCTGCTTCTTATACTGCTGCTGTCGTGCATTCCAATAAATTTAAATGCATTTATGGCCCTTACAGCGGAACAAATTCATTTCGAAAATGAATTGTGTATTTTTTTTATATTCACGTACCAACAGCTCCATTGGCCGCAACAATTTTTTTTTTTTTTTTTGCCAGCATGCCTTATAAACCAAATTGTTGTTGCCGCATGCAAATCTGGCAAAAACATTGTAAACGCGCGTCTAAAAATTAGACCCCCCCAGGGATTGGCATAAATTTGCATCAGTCACTATGCGATTTTCATTGGAGCCATGTAAGCCAAAGCCAATGCTTTATGGCCTGACGGCGTGCCCTCTCAACCATACAGGTCCATTTACTCTGCCAAAATTGCCAAATCCAAGGCCCATAAAACTTAATTATGGCATATGTGTGCCGCTCACTACTCTAGCTCAACGAAATTGCCGTTTTTTCTTGCAAAGCCTGAACAAAAAAAAAAAATAAATAAATAAATCTGTAGCAATTGCTTAGTAAAAAATAAGAAATGATTTACCTAATACCAAGTCCAAATAAAATAATTAAAATCTATAAAATTATTTGACTAAAATATAAAAAATGTTCCATTGCTAATAAAAAAAAAAAACTCAAATAAGATCAAGAGATTATTTAGAATATATATTTCATTCAATGTAAACTATAAGATCTCAGTTTGATCAACTGTTAGTATGAATAGAGGACTATCTTTATCATTATTTATGGATATGCAGTAAGCCTATTTACCCAGTTAATGAAGAATTTGGCAATTGTTTTCTAATTCAATCTCACGAATGACTTTTGCTTGGCTTTGCATAATATGTGATAATAACGAAAGCAAACAATCTAATTGACAACAAAGCTGTTTTGAAGGACTTGTTGATTGCTTTTCGAAATGCATAAAACTGAAGTAATTCAACAAATCCCATAAGCCACTTTACATAGAAACATAATATCCCATTTTAATGGAAATATTATAATATGCATGGGACCCCAAAAGCGACGCGTCGCTCCGATTACTCTTGGGCGCACTCTGCGCGCATGGCTTTCGCTGAGTCTAAATTGACCGTTTTGTGATTTTAATTATATATGATGTTTACTTTAGAACTTATGCAAAATGAAATAAAAGGAGCGACCGCAAACTTATATGGCGCCCAGCAGGCGACAGGCGTAACGTGTCCCTGGCCACAGGCTGACCGCACAGCATGTCCGCAAATAGTTTTGGATACGCCATGTTCCGGGATGGGGCAGGCACTGCCGAAATGTATGCGTGTGTGTGAGTGTGTAGTGTGTTGCGTTAAAATTTCAATTTGCAGCATTAAAGCACATTATGGCATAGTAAATGTAGTTATTAAACCTTAAACGAGCTGGCGCTTGATACCCTGCCAGAGGGTAACACAATTCGCCATGGACTGTGCGATGCATGAGGAGATGAATGCCTAACTATATATACTAATCGTGGTCTTTAGTTATTTCAGTCGGTTTGATTTATGCAGAGCAAATCATATTTAATCAGTATTGCATGCATTATGATTGATTGATGGATTGGATGGGATGAGTAGGGCTTAGAACTATTCAGTTTATTATATTATATTATATAAGTCCAATGGAAATATGAGTATATATTCTTCGTCTAACATATAACATTTTTTCATGTTTTTTTTCCGAATTTTTATTAAATTTCTTTTTTTTTATTTTTTATTTGGGTTGGTATTTACAGCTTTGGTGTAGGTCAGTTTTAACTCCACATTTTAGGAAATTGGCAATTAGTAATTAAATTTGTTCCGTTCTTTTCATAATTAAATATATATTGAGCATGGCCGTTGTTGGGCTTTATTAAAAAAATAAAACAATAAATAAAAATAAAAAAAAACAGATAGCTCTAATTTTTTGCTTTTGCTTTGAGGAGACCGAGGAAGCTTTGGGAAGAACTGTCCCAAATTATGTTTCGACAGTTTGAAATTAAAGAGCGAATAATAGCGAAAGAGAGAGAGAGAGAGATGAATAGAGAGGCATGCATAAATGTTTTAGTAAATTAACTTTTTGTTATTTTATTAGACGATGAAGCATGCAATCGCTTAGTGAGTTCTTTAAATCTTTAATAATATTAATATTGTCAATAGTTAACATATATAGTTAAAATGTTGCAAAGAGATTTGTGGATTTGCAAATAAATATAATACATGTTTTTTGACTCGATATTGCACACAAATTAATTACTAAATATCTAATAACAAATATTAAATTGGAATTCATTTTTATAAAGTTCTCACTACGCAACTTCGAGTTGTAGATATGAAAAATATGTATTTAAAAATTCGGTTGTGTATAATTGGTTATTTTGCAATGCGAATTTCGCGACAAGCCTGAGCCGCGATTTGATTACCTTGGCTTGCGAGCAGACTAATGTAATAAACCAGCTCATCCTATTCTCTTTTTGTGTAAATGCCAACGTGGACAAAATAAAAGAATTCAGATGTCAGTTTTCATTTTGCCTTTTTCCATTGCATTCCGGCGAGTTGGAAGCTATTTTTCGCTTTGTACAAGTAGTAGTTGCATGTTGTAAATATGATATTTGGAATTTTGAGCTGCTGTCCAAGTTTGTCGCTCCCATGGCATCTGCTACTACAACTGCTGCTGCTCCGACTCCTGCTGCTGGTGTTGCTGCTTCTGGGCTTGGTATAATTTCATTTGCGTCTGGTGGCATTTTGTCGCTAACTTTATGTTGAACAACGTACGTGTGCGGCCAGGATGGCGTCAACAGTTTTATGGTAGATACACCAAGTGAGACAGAGAGACAGTGAGTGAGAAGGAGAGAAGATATGTATATGGGCAGCTAGAGAGTTAGGGATAAAGAGGGTTGAAGTCGGAGAGGCAAATTCTTGCATACCCTATTCATAAATATTCTGATTTACAAAATTATGATGATAATATATATAAATATAATAATAAATATAATACATATATTTATATAAAATCTATATACGCTGGCAAAGAAAATTTAAAATTTTCTATTATATTAATTATGTAAGAGAGTATTTATTACACTAGTTATTTTAATTATTGAAAATTTGCATCTTTAACTTAAGAGAAATCGTTCTCAAAGCACACAGGTTTTTCGAGACAGAGAGAGTATCTGCTAGTTGTGCATATTGCTGACTTGATTACCTAAGCTGGCTTTCTTTTTTTTTTTTTTTCTTGTTCTCTTAGAAGTGTGTCTTTGGCGCGGCATTAGATGCGCCAAATGACCAGCCAGAAGAAATTCAATTTATTATGCAGCTTGACTTTTTTCTGACATTCTGGGCGAGATGACAGTGCGCCTGATGCTGTGACAGTTGCTTCGCATAAAGCCTGGGATGGAAAAATAGCATACTGTACGCTAATTCCAACAGCTGTCCTTGTTGAAGATTCCGTTTGCTGTTTGCCACTGTGCCACTGTGCCCTTTGGCCTCTGCCCTCTGCCCTCTGCCCTCTGCCGGCCGCTTGACTGCGATTATAGATTTTGGTATGCGATGCGGCAGCTGCGTTTGAATTTCGCGCTGCGCTGCGCTTGAACAGCTTTTAATATTGGAAATGTCCTTGAAAACATTGCGATGACCAGTGCACCGAATCCGACAACATTACTCATACGCAGCGTGTGACACAGTTGCCTGCCTCTGCCTCTGCCTCTGCCTCTGTCTTTTTTTTTTTGTGCAAGCTTCCTCATTGGCATGCATTATTCATTTTTCGAGATAAACTCGGTAAGAAATTGCTGACAGCTGCCATAAAAGATATTTAATATTGAACTACGTTTTGTCGTACATTTAAATGAAAATTATATTTGACTTGGCAGCAATTAATTTGAATTTCAACAACTTAAGAGCATCAGTGCTTGTCATGTCAACTAAGTAGTTGGGATGGCACGGAATGCTGTCTTGCTTGCCTGCCTGCTTGCCTGCTTCATGGCTGCCTGCTAGCCTGGTTGCTGGTAAATTAAACATAAAGCGCTTTTAGTTAGAATCACGTTCGTCTCAATTAAACTACATTAAATTCAATTAACAAGCAGCAGGAGGCAGCTGCGCAAAATATAAGCAACACTCCCATTACGGTTACATGCGAGCCAAGGACGAGGTGATGAGGATGGAGAGATCTTTGTATGCGAGCGACCTGACCTACTGCTATAACTGGCAATGGAGCCCGGTGACATTGTCTTTCTCGGCCGGGTCTACGTCGTCTACGTTACAATTGACTTTCATTACTTCTTACAATCATGTTGCATTATTGAGCGTTGTCACATCGGACAGGTCCGATGAGATGAGGGAGGTCGGCGAGTCGACGACGACTCGATGACTCAACGATCCCAAGACTCAAATGCTGCGTGCTGCACGACGCGTTAGTTCGTTCGTTCGTGTAATTAAGTTTAATATTTAATTTAATTGCATATTGTAGACATACAGTTACAACAACTACAACAATTACAACACTACAACTACGGCAACAACAGCAAATGAGTCATAAAAGGACACGAGCACGCTCCGAGACATTGCCTGGCTCAAAATTATAATGAAAGCCGGAAGCGAAAAGGCTTTCAGCCAAAGTTGAGAGTATCGTCGTCTTAGCCACACCCACAACAACCAATTGCCAGCAGCCAGCAAAGGTGAAGGCGAAAGTCCAGGAATCGGCTGTAGCCAGTGTCCAGGTTCGTGACTATCTTAGCCCCAGCAGAGCTCACATATGTACATATGTATGTGCGTTGTCTAGCGCTTAGTTACTTTATTTTATGTTGACCTCCTTCGGCTGCATTATTATCATTGGAGTTGTGCCTGACCTGCTTATGGCTGGTTACTTTATGTGCTTGGCACGGGATTATGGCATGTTAGCAGTCAGTTTGTGTCGGGCCTTTGGGCGTGTTCACTGTATTAAGCAAGTTGTTCTTGGTCATCTAATGAATTGCGTTCGCAACCCAATTTGCCAGCCAAGCTAATGATGTATAGCCAGCCACATGGCTGCTCCATATGCAATATTAATCAGGCTCTTTAGCTTTCGCCTCAAATTGATTCATAAACATAAAAGTTCATGTTTTATATAGATAATCGAGCTGGTTTGGTTTGAGCGAAAACTAACAGAAGCATTTTGTAAATAATTTAATAAATATATTAAATAAATAAGTTGGTAAATCATAAAATATTAATGCTTTATATATGGTAATCCATTTAAAGAGTAACACAAGAAAAAAAAAATAAAAAAAAAATTAATTAAATTTCATTTTCATTTTGCTTTAAGCGAAAAATATTTATTATTCATTAAATACTTTAATAAATATATTAAATTAATATTTTATTATTTTATGTATGTCTATGTAATTATCTAATCAATTAGTAGCATTAAAAAAGTTGTATAAATGTAATATAAATTTTAATTATAAATATTAAATACAAATTTGAATATTCATTTTCATATTTATGTTTTATTTATTTTTTTTTTTAACTTTATGTATGTATGATTATTTAATCAAGCTTTTCAGAAATATTAACCAATATTTTAATAAATTTATCAAATCAATAATTCAATGAATTGGAAAAAACATTTTAAACATATATATTTTAATAATTGTGTTTTATGATATTTAAATATATGATTATTTAATCAAGCAGTTTTTGCTTTGCAAAAATCTTAACCAATATTTTAATAAATTTATCAAATAAATATTTCAATGAATTAAAAAAAAAAACAATTTTGAATATATTTAAATATTTATACCTCATGTATATAAAAATATATTATTATTTAATTAAGAAGTTTTCCTTTTGAACGAAAACTAATAGAAACATTAAACAAATCTTGTGATAAATGATTTGGAAAAGCATTTTAATAAAATTAATAAATAAAAATAAACATTTGAGCACAATGCAAATTCAATCTGAAATTAAAAAAAAACTAACTTTAAATGGCTCTAGATTTGATTGAATTCAATTAAATTTATGAGGAAAACTATTTCTGTTCTTGTTGTTCATTCTATGATCTTTGTATATTCTATTTTTATTTTATTATTGATGGATTATTATTGATTCTTAATTTTTCAATAATGGCATTTTTCATTATTGAAAAATTAAGAAATTTCATTCTTGTCATATTTACATGCTTGAACCAAAGACGTGTCAAGTCTGTCGACTCTGTCTTTAACAGCATTATATATTGATTCGACACTGCAGTCTACTTGGATATGCCCAAAGTTAAAGTTATATTTGATTTGTTTCTAGCAAAGTTGCACAATTCTTGGTGAAGTGTCAATAGCCGGCAGTTATTAGGAGTGAAAAGTTAGATATTTGCATGTTTAAGTAACTATGCTCACCATTAAGTAACAATCCTAACAATGACTGAGTGTGAATGAGTGTGAGTGTGAGTGTGAGTATGAGTGTGTTGGTAATGAAAGCAGCGGGAGTCAGTGTACAGCCCACGGGATTCAATTAATTTCATTTGTAGTGCGGCGCAACGAAACGCTGCAAGCGATTACTAAACACACACACACACACACACACACACATATATATACTAGAGAGACATACACACACGCCGACACACCCTCACTAGCGCAAAGTTGTACTTACAATATTTTCAATTAAGCTGCAACAATACCACAAGAATAATAACAATTAAAGCAGCAGCAACAGCAACAATGTTATACAATGCAGAACATGTGCATGTGTAAGTGTGCTGGATGTGTATATGTGTATATGTGTGAATGTGAATGTGTGTGTGGTTAAGTGAGTGTGGGAGTGTGAATGTTGGGCAACTGCACAAACTCCCATGTTACGCCCCGTCGCTTTCCAATCCACTGCCAGCTCACAGAACGCTAAACTAATCTTAAGAATAGGTAGTGTAAGGTAGCTGATGGCAGGAGGCTGGGAGGCAGGAGGCTGAGTTTGGATCTCACAGGTTGCCTATGCATCTATTGTATTCCTATGGTTGAACTGATATGCTGTGTGACGGAGCACTGGCTGCTAACAATCTGCATATTGAACTTGCCTTGGCGCATTGGAATAATTACTGTAAAGCAGATACAATAAGTAGTTAATGTGTTACAAGCCAACTGAGAAGCTCAATTAATAGTTAACAAACAGTCAATTTCGTCCAACTGGTATTAGCTCATGTTATTGCTGAAGTTAGATAATTACCTCAACAAATTGAGTAGAGGTAGTCTAAGGCCTAGACAGAGTCCTGTGCATTATTAAGAGCAGCTCACTTGCATGCTAAGGTCAATAGCACACATTGTGTTTAAAATTATAAATTAACAATTGTGCAGACACACCTCAGGTGTGAAAGAACTTTGTAAGCTGACAAACAAAAGTTTGACCTCAGGCCACGGAAGCTCTTGGCCGAACAGCGCACTCGGCAAGAGCAGACAGCATAGAATAGAATGGGATAGAAATGCCTTTGGCTATGGCTGGACTAAGGTCTTCATAGGCCAAGCGTCAACAGAAAGAGCTATAAAAAATAGAAACAAACTTGAAACGCGCGTTCTCTAGTGGAAGTTATGCACGTGTTAATTATTTATAAGAGTATCAGTTGAACTGCGACTAGAGAGCTCGAATGCCAGACAGCTGGCCATAAGAAGCTATCGCGTTGCAAATACCTGAATACTGAATGCCTGAATATTCCTGGCCACAGTTCTGAGGAATAAATTATACAAATTATTATTTAGTCAGGCAACAGTGGCAACAGCAGCTAACTCGCAGCTGGCTGCAAGCCTAGCCAAGGCTAGCCACCGATCCGGTTAAGGCAAAAGTTATGCGCAGACGAATCGCTTATTTAGATTAGACCTGACAGCTGCGCAGTCGCAACGGCAGCGGCAGCAGCAGAGGCAGCGGCAGCGGCAGCGGCATCTGGTTGCAATCTCGATTTACAGTCGGTTTGTTTAACAATTTTCTTGTTGTGGCAACAAGATTGTTAGTAGGACTTCGGGATGCTCATGGGCGTTGCTGTAACGCCAGCTAAATGTCTAGTTAAGTTAAGCGCAGCTGCTGCCGCTGCCGCTGCCGCTGTGAGCGTCTATCTTTGCGTTTGGTGTGCGATCATTTTCAATTAGCCGCTCACAGTCAGCGGCATAAGTTATGCTCCCTGTTGAATTTACTCAAGCCTGAGGCGTACAAATTACAGCTCCAGCCAGATGCAAATAAAATCATGTGTAAGACGGTGGCTGTGCACTGTGGCGAGCTGTGATCGCAGCATGAAGTGTGGAGCAATGTGAATGATTAATGACAGCTCATATAGGATGGGCTAAGTGGCACTTAAGGATTATTAAATGGACTCGCAACGAGACTCGAGACAGTTTTTCTGCTGACTTTGCGCATTTGTCATAATAAAATTAGCATTTGGCTGGGTCATTGAATGGCGCCGACTGAACTGTATGGGCAAGTGTCTGCAGACTAGGATTTCCCGGCAACTGCCTAGAGCTGCAGCACTTATAGGCGTGTTGACAGCCATCACAGCAAGAGGAAACTGGCAATGGCAATAGCAATAGCAATAGCAACAGCAACAGCAACAGCAACAACGATTGCAATTTTTTTGCAATTTCTAATTTGCCTTTCACCCACTTGTTTCATGTGCCACTGCAGATTTCAATTCATTGATTGCGACGCGCAGTGGCAGGAGGCAAACAGTGTATCGCTGCAGCAGCTGTTGCTCCTTTTGCTCCTTTTGCTCGTTTTGCGCTTTAGCAGTGTTTGCCCTCGGGGAGCTGTCTGGCTGCGCGCGTTGGCTCCTTTGGCTGAGCGCGGGCGATTGCCCAGCTGAATACCACAACACGCAAAGGAGCAATGATAGTTGGCTATATTATTATTGAAATGGCTAATTCAATTTGAGTTCCCATGGGCCAGTGCCACGAGTGGGCTAGGCAGCATTTAAGCTGCCCATCGTTTTTCGCTTAGATAACAAACAACAAAATGTTGACTTTTTGCTGAGTGGTACAAACTAAATTCAAATCACGTACGGTGTCCGTTGCCATTTTTTGCTGACCAATTTCACGCAGCTGCAACAAATCAAAAAGCAAGCAGCAAATCGAGAGCCGAGGCGAGTCGACGCTACTCGGAGTCGAGTCGTGGCGTTCGAGAGAAGTGCTAAATAAATTGAAAAATTCTAAATTTTAATAAAAATTGTCGCAATATGGCTATGAAATTGGCATGAGCTGCTGGCCACCGTCAGCCAGGAACAGCGACAGCAGCAGCAGCAGCAGCAGCGGCAGTCATCCCATGGCATATCCATGGCAATCACGTGATTCGCATTCGTTGCATCGCAAATTCATTTTGTATACTCGTTCATGTTATTAAGTGAGTATATTGGTTTTGTAGAATGCCCAGCAGTCTGTATTTAAATTTGAAATAAAAATAAGTATTCACTGGATCCCGCTCTGAGCAAGAGACTTAAATTCTTTTTGGCCTGGAATTGAAGTATTCGAATGACGCTCTTTTAACGAAGATCGTTTAGGAAGAGAGACGACTGATACTCGCTCAATGAAAACACTTTTCACATTGACTGGGGGTTCAGAGACTAAAGTGGATCAGAGCGAGACAAACAAAAGAAAACGATTGCTAGCTGATCGAAAATGAGCTCGTTAAGGAACCAATGCAATCGTTTGCTCTCTGAGTTTTTTCTGAGAGTGTTAGTAAAAGAGACTTACTATTTGCAGGCAGCGAGAGTTATATAAGACATACTTGAAGTATATATATATATATACATATGTATTATGGCTTGACCAAGCGAAAAGCACTCTATATAAATTTATTATAAATCGAGTTCAATTAAAAATAAATTAAAAAAAAAACAGGCTTATTTACCAATTCCAAAATTATAGGGTTTCAGATTTTTAGCATTCAAATAAATATATAAAGATCAAAAATTAAATATAAATATAAAAAGCTATGAACAAAGGCAAGGAAGTGTTGCGGCGTTGGCCTACAATATGAAGGAGTATTCAGCAGTCAGTTACGCCCGATTTGCAAAGTTTTTAGCCGTTTCTTTTATTTTTTTTTTATTTCAGGCAAGCATCGATTGATATGTATTTGGTAGTATGTTAGTATATAGGGAATTCTCATAGGTTATTTCCATTTTTTCTGTTTAAAGTTTTCATCGGTATTTCATACCCTCTAATTGAACAAAATAATCAATACAATTGGGCGTATTTAAATTGTGTATTTGATTGCACTAGCCATATAGATCATAGTAAAAATAATCGAATTTATGTTTTGTGCATCACCTGATCTAAGTTTTAATAGTTTACAATAAATGTAATGTTATTATTTATCAAGATCTGTTTATACAGGATATCAAACAGTTGCGAGAACTTGAATTGGGGCTTTGCTGTGGTCGATGCGGTTGAGCGTCGAGACGAAGGATTTAGCTTGTCGCTATTGAATCGGCCGCGTAAGCCCTGATGGCATTCCCTGTGTGATTTTCTCACTCATATTTCATTGGCAGCATATAGTCAGTTTATTGTCCCTTTTTGTTTTTTTTATTGGTGTGCGTTGTAAATTGCTTAAATACGCTGCATATTTATTGCATATTTTAAATTAATTTTAATTGATGCGATGTTGACACATATTTGAAATTTATTAAGTGCTTAAACTAGTCGAAGAATGAGTTTAAATTAAATATATATATATATATATATATTTGACAAAATCGATATTCCATAGATGACATGATATAGATTATTAATAAACGGACTGAGCACGTACATTGAATTAAATATAGCTGCAAAAAACGGCCAGGGACCGAAATTTCTTTTCAGAGTTGTTGCGCGTATATGAAAATGATAATAATTGGTGCAAAAACAATCCGAACATTTTATAAACTGTACGCATATAGGACTGGCAACAGCCATTTTTTACTCGCACAATTTTAACATTTTAATTAATAATATTTTGCATGCGTCTATATCCGCTGGCCACAAAGGACATTGTGCACTTGTTTGGCAATATGATTTTGACAGATAATTAGTTTTTGCGCAATATGCCGCTGGAAATACTTTGAAAGCTCGAATATATGAATTTCTGTATGCACCTATGACCTGCCAATATAAATGTGTCTGCTGGAAAATCTATATATCTATATATAATCTATCTCCACTTGGTCTAAAGTGATTCCGGAAGTGAACTCTGAGGTTTCGTTTGCAGGCTTAAATAACATTTCTAAAGCATTTTTTGATATGTTGTGCTAAGCGAATATGCTGAGAAGTAATCAGGTTATATTTACCTCGAGCTGTGGCGGCGCCAATGCAAACGCCAAGCAGCAGCAGTCGGCAGAGCCAGCGTATTTCCGTCGTCGTCGTCGTCGTCGTCGTTGCCGTCGCCATTTTGTCGAGCTGCGAAAATGGCGTCATCTTTGGCGCCATTGCGTTTTATGTTGCCAAAATGTCACAACAACTGCAAAGAGAGAAGAATAGGAAGTGTTGAAAGTGCTGTGTGTATGTGTGTGTTTGTGTGTGTGTGTGTAATATGCAACAATACGAAACGCGTTTGATTTGAACTGTGCTAACAGCTGTCCGTTAAGTGAAAGAACTATGCAAAACATTAACTTTCAATTAGGGAGCAAGGCAATCCACAACGATCCTCTGGCTATTTCGCGCTTCATAAATTCCAAATCAATTTTCCTAATTAGCAAATGTCGCTGGCAATCAAGGATGCTTTACCAGAGCTTTGGTTGCTAGCAAGCACAAGCCCAGGCACTAGCGCCGGCACTTTGAAGATGCCGCAGTTAAATGAATTACGCCACGTGGAGCAATAGTAGCACGAGGCAGTCAATGGCAATGTCAGAGAGGGAGCAGCCTGAGCATCCATGTGCAAAACTAACTAGGACCGATGCGTTCTCTCTGCTCTGCTGTGCTATGCTCGGTTCTGCTTTCCGCCAACAGCAGCTCGTTGCTCGTTGGTCATTTTGACGCCTCCTGTTCGCTTTCATTTTCACAATTTGCACGCGCACTTCCTTTGCGCGCGCGCTTCCTTTGGCCGCCTGGCTTTTGTTTTGGCCCCAAAGCCCATTTAATAAGTTAATTGTAACTGCGTTGCACTTTTGCCGCTTTTGAATTTATGATTAGCAGCGGCCAAGGATGACGATGATGTGGGCTTAGTTCTCCGTTCCAAGTGCTTAACGCGGCTCATAGTTGGATTTCTTTGGAGGCGGCTTACAGTTTGTTCTTTTTTTTTTGTTTTTTTGTCTCCGCTCTCTGCTACTTGACCATTTTGTAACTTAAAGCCAGAGCTCGCGGTTCGCATAAATGTCAACTGAGGAGGTCCTGCTGCGTTTTATGAAGTCGACTTTTATGCATTTCTAGCGCTTCCCTTTGGTTAGCATTGCCATAGGAATGCCGGGCAGGCAGTCGAAAGAGCTCAGCATCATTATTATCGTCTGCGTTTTTCCTGGCAGTTCTCTGCTGCTCCTGCTGCTGACTGACTGTGTGTCAACTTTGTAATAATGGCTTGCTTCTCTTTACAGCACCCCCTCATTTTATTTTTTTTTTTTGCTGCCAACAGAAAGTTTCAATGTTACAGTGGGTTCGATACCATAATAATTAAGTGCAATTCGTTCGATTGTGCTAAACGATTTTAAGAGTAGTTTTAAATAGTGCTAATTTTTTGTATATAGTTTTGATATTTCATTATAAATTACGCAAAGGCGATAGATTTTTCTGCCCACTGTCATTTCATTTATAGTTACTTGACACGGCAGCTGTAGCTGTAGCTGTAGCTGCAACTGCAACTGCAAGCTGGAAAGATTCTATTAACCTAAGAAATTACGAGAAATGAAAACTTATTACGAGAAGTCATTAAGATTCAAAGAATTAAAAACTTCAAAAGTAAAAAAGTGGAAATGAGGCAGGGCCACAGCCAAAGCCAAAGCATCTTCGCTCTCACAGCGCAAATACATGCGAACAGAGCAGCCATACAAACTGTTGTTGGCCTTAAAGGAAAGCTCGGCGCCCCAGTCAATGGCAGTGCGTTTTGCTTTCAAGTTTTAACTACTTGACGGCAAAAGGAAAGTCATAATTGTTAATGGGATTTTTGTTTAAACGTATAAGTGCAGCCGCAGCTATTACGTTTAAGCATTACACTGAACAAAAAGCAAGTGCACAATTTCAATTTTTATTTCCGGCTGCTTTTAAAAGTTGCAATTTGATTAAAAATTCGGGGAGTAAGTTTGATTAAAAAACTTTTGCTTTGACAATTATTAAATGTTGCATATTAAATCATTTGAAAGAGCTCGCGGCATAATTCGCTTAATGGCTGGTCATTAAGCCTGGCAAATCGAATGAATTGAATCAATTCGAATCGCATCGAATCGAATCATTATTGCCAACTTTATCAATGTTTCCTGACAGTTTTCGTTAGCTTTGTGAGCCATGTTCCGATGTCAAAAACAACAGCAATAACAGATACGACAACAACAACAACAACAACTCAAAGGGCACCATTTAACGTTTTTCATATTGCCTCGGCATTTTTATCAGCCATTTGCCGACTCATTAAGAGACGCCCCCCCCTGTCCCAGTGTCCACAGTGTCGCCAGTGGGCGTGGCTGCCATGTCGTTGACGGTTGGACTGCATTTTAAAAACGTCATTGGCAATTCGGTTTTACATGCTTTTAATTGACGTCGTCATGCAATGAAATTCAATTTATTCAGCACACCGTTAATAGTAATTCATACTGATGCAGGCATACACTTAACAGATCGAAGTACATATGCACGATTCCTGCCATGACTCGATTGTGTGCACCACCTGCATGCATGCAACTCCTGCTGCACGTACGCGTGTAAGTACATACAACAGACAGATGGCTGACTGGTTGTCTGGCTGGCTTGCTCACATTTAAGTCAACATGTCGTATGCGTAACGTGTGCCCAAGTTCTCTAGCGTGGCGTATGAGTAATAGTTCTTGAGTTAAATGAACGAAAGTTTGCAATTAAAAAGATGCCGTGAGTGGAGTACGCAATCTCTATGCTAAGCAGCAATAAATATCTTGAATTATGCAAACTCACAAAGTAAATGTAAATGGAATGCTTAATAAGTATTTACAAATGTATTTGAATTTTTTGAATTCTTAATTCATTCAGTAGCCTTTTCACACCTTATCGCTGCTACATATTTTCACAGTTGCTGTTTCAATTTCGTTTCGCTCGTTTAACTGAAACTGCTACCAGTCGAAAAAAAACCTGTTTCTGGCTTAAATAGCGGCTAATAGCCACTTAACGCTCATATAATTTAATGGAGCAGTCAGTTGGCATCTGACTAAGCTTTAAGGTCGCGTGCCCGACGCAAGTTGAACGACTTTTCGAAAGCAAAGAAAAAAAAAAAAAAAGAAAGAAGAAAAAATAAGTAATAATAAAAATCAAATACAAATTATGGAAAAAAAATAATATATTACAGATTTCGGGAGACGATTGCAATTTCAATGGAAATTAAAAATCACAGCATGCATAAAATTGCGGCAAAGCAATTTTTAATTAAAGAATCCGCTGGCCCTTGGCCGACGACGTTGAATGGAGCTGATGTTGATGTCAAATCTAAATTGTTCATTTTCCCCAAATATTAATTGACTTTTTATGGCTGGCACGAAACATCATTAACACAAATATAATTACGTGACAATTTGATGATTCTCCTTTTTGGCATGCACTAATCAAAAAGCAAAATTAATTACGCCGGCCAGAAACGCTGACCCACCCACCCGAGGGATCAATCAGCAAACAGACCAAAAGGTAAACAATAAAAAGCTGCAATACTGGCAAATCCCGACGATGTTTAAACAAACACAAACCTCTAGCTGCCACGCCCCACCGCCCAGACGAACGAAAAAACGAAAAAAGGTTCGCCCATGCTGCGGGTTAACTTTGAAAAATTAAAATCCACTTGGGTCGCCGCTGAGCCAAGCAGCGTCACATTTTTCAATGGCCAAATAATAAAGCCCACAATGTCAGCTGGGAGTTATAATCTGTTTGCCGCTTTTTCATTGCCGCCATTTGGTCATTTGCTTGCCAGTGTCCTGCGTCCTTAGACCTGTGTCCTTTTCCCTCCTTTTTTTTATTTTCATTTTCATTCTGCTGTCTCCTCCAGCTAAATGAAACGTAAATTTGCAGCAATTACGCGGGTAAATATGCATTTAAATAAATTTGCATACAATTATTTACTGCGTCAAAATCCAATCAAATTTATCAAATTGCACTGCGTCTACTCTATTTATTTTCGCTTTGTGCTAATCATCTTTTCCACTGACAAACTAAAATAATTGAAATTTTTGTTAGCCCTGCCACCCAGCTCAACTCAACTCAGCTCAGCTCAGCTCATCCAGCCCTGTTGCCTTATGCATGTATTTATAGAGTTCGCCTCGTTTTGGTAATAAGCCAAAATGTTTTATGTGGCATCTCCTCGTTTATCAACTCCCAGATATACATATATACATATATGTATATATATATATGTGCATCCACTTTGCTTTGTTCACATCGGTGGCATTGTGTTGGAGCGCCTGTGCTTTATGATAAATGACCTACTAAAAGCGACGCTAAATATTGATAAGCACTTTTTATATAACCGCTTTTAAACACATTCATATGAGGTCTTTTGTTTCGGGTAGTGGAAATTATATATATTTATATAATATACAAACATGTTGGTTTAATTGCAAATTTTAATTAAAAATCAATTTGAGCTATTTATAATATGCATTAATTAAAACTGTTTATAAATACAAACATATGAAATATAATAATTAATATTATTTTTAGTCTATTGCATTGAGTTATAGAAATCAATTTGTGAAGTAGAGACAAGCCTGGGGCATTATTAATATTTTTAAAATAAATTTATATTTTAATTTAGTGCATTGAGTTATAGAGATCTATTAGTGAACTATACACAAGACTGTGACATTATTATTCTTATTATTATTATAATAATAATTATTATTATTATTATTATTATAATTTTTTTTTTTAAATTTTATTGCAATTTTAAATGGAAAAAGTCTGATTCGCTGCTAATTTCGACGGGACTACATGGTATTATTAAGAATGTTGTATTTGAACTTGTTGTATATTTTTGAGTTCAGCATCGATTTACATCTCCCTTAAGAAATTATTGTATATTTTAGATTATATGAGAATAAAAACTTTACTTTATCAAATTGATTCAAATCAAGTTCCAAAAAACTCATACAAATTAATTATTAATTATTAAATTCATACAAATTTAATAAATAATATACTTGATTAATCATTTATCGTAGGTAATTTGTATTTAAATTAATAAATATAAAATTTAATAAGTATTGATAATTTAAAAAAATATTTATTTAAATACAATCGATAGGTATATTAATTTGAATACAATTAATAGATGTATTCATTTAATTACAATTAATAAATATCATAATGTTAATACAATTAATAAATTAATTAATTTAAATGTAAATTAACAACGATAACTGATACGCATATATATGAATAATAAATCATATTCGAAAATATTTTCTATATTGCAAAAAAGAATATTTTTTTTTTCGCTTTTATGATAAGACCTTAAACTATGTTTCTTAAAATTTTTCAAGTTTTTCCAAGAACTTTCCTACTTTGTCTTATTATTTCAGTCGCGTAGACAAGGCCTTAAGCTAATTTGGACAGTCATCTTTTAAGTCTCGTTTGTCTCTATAAATAATATTCGCATTTAAGAGGTGCTCATCGCTTGAGCTTAGGCAGGCTAAACATGTTCCTAATTTTAAATACACATTAACATTTGCTACATTTTCATTGTTTCGTTTTTCTTTATTATTTTTTTGCTTTTGCTATTTTTGCATATTTTTTTTTGCAGCGAATTAAAAAGCACATAGCTTTGCTGCAGATAAGCCACTCGAAGATTTACGACTCAGTCAGAGGCGAGCTGGTCTTATTTTGTTGTTTTTGCTATCGCCAGAGCGGAATTCTCAAAAATTCACAAGCTAAACTAAACGGAATGAAGGAAGTGCGCGTTGGGCTGCGAGGTGGGCGAGGAATGGTTGGGGAGTAGAGCGAATAAACAACGCACGAGATTTTCAACGATTTGGAGTGACAAATCCGGCACGATTTGGAGCTGTCCGTGTGTCTGGCAGACGCAACTTTGTCGCAGATTTATATGCGATGTCAGTGGAAACGGTTTATCACTTTGGCCTAGGCCTGTTCGTACCTTTTCAGATTAGAGGCCAGCAAAAGGGCGAGCGGCAGAGGCAGAGGCAGAGGCAGAGGCAGCCGGTTGTTGGGCACAATTGCTAACCCAATTTTGGCCCAACTCGAGCACTGCCAAAGGTTGAATATTTCTGTAGAAAATTCCCCGTAGATTTAGTGCAATTTCATTTACTTTTGTCTTGGCATTTAGTGAGATTTGTTGGGTAGTCGAGGCTGACGCTTGAGATGGCTGAGCTCACACAGCTCTAGCTGGCATTGGCATGGATAAGGTAACATTTCAATACAATATACAGATTGCCTGGCCCTTTTCGTCCTCTCGAGATTCCTTTAAAACTGCTGCTAAGAGTCTGTTTATATATATAAAATGTATCTAAAAATATATAATTTTCTTAAGTTGTCGCCTAGACAATATGCAAATGAGCTCCTAAGCAGATTCCTACTTATTTGTCAGTTTTTTTTTTATATTTAGAATTCCCTTGAATTCTAATCAATATTTTTGTTACTAAAATTAAACATTTTCATCTTAATTTCAATTTGCAATACAAATGGGAAAATTCCATATAAATGTTCGATTGAAATAATTTGTTTTGCTGCACAGCCAATCAAATATAGCTTGAATCAAATACTCATTGTTGTCGTTGATCCAAATGTGTAAAATCAGAGCAAAGTGATGTTAATTATGAACAGTTTTAATTGTATCCACTTAAGAAGAATTCATATCTCATACTTGGTTGTATTTATTTAATTATCTATTTCTGTTGCTGCTGCTGCTGCTGACTGCTGCTGACTGCTGACTGGGAAGAATTACAAAGAAACCTTTTTGATGTCAATCATTCAGGCGCTTAAAGAGCTGTCAGGCTCGTCTATGTCTAATAAGACGCCATTTGGTGGCGGCGTCAAAGGAATTTAAATTAGCCAAGGCAACTGTTGGTGTCGATGCAGCAGACTCCACAGCTCCATAGCTCCACAGATACGCACTTGGCGCTCTCTGCTAATGAATCATGATGCTATTATTTTATGTATTTTGTTTTCTCGTTTCGGTTTTTTGTTTCATTCTTTTTGGGCTACGCAGCGGTCCTGGTGTAATAAGCGTAAAACTTTTTGGCAGCGCAAATTTTTGGTTTTCTTTCAACTTTTTTTGTGCCTTGGCGCCGTGCCGGCTTTTCTGTTCTGCATTTCAACCAATTAGTTGGCAGTTTGTTGGCTTGTTTCGTTGCCGCTGATTGACAGCGATTTTTTGTATTTTTTTTGTTTTTTTTTTTACCTTTTCCTGTGATGAGGGATGGATGACCCAAGTCATCTAAACCTATTCCAGCGCCAGCTTAGTTAAAGCATGAAGGCATCTGCGTGGGCGTGACTTTTAGCTATTTTCTTCTTTCGTGTCTGCCCTGAGTATCTCCACTTTCAAATTGGCCAATTTAATGGCGAACACCTTGCTCACACGCCCTCACACGCACCTGCACACACACACAGCCGAGTGCCCTCTCCCGCGCCCACGCCCACGCCCACGCCCACGCCCACGCCCAGACAATTGTCATTTGAAGTTGAGCTGTCAAACTCTTACCACATACAGCAATTTGTGCGTGTAGCAGAGCGCATGTGTGCAAAGCAAAGTATCAGACACTCTCAAGACGTTGCCCGAGTAACTACGGCAAATACTTTAGCTGCTTTTGACTTTGCTCTGTTTTCTTTTTGTACATTTTCAATGGCTCATGTCCTTTTTATGCGCCTGTTTTTGCCTTTCTTATGATTACTCTCAGTCGATCTCTATTCATTGGCCTCTATTGGTCCATTGGTCCGTTTTCAGTTTGAAAATTGTATATGCTTTATAGGATGATTTCCATTGTGTGTGCATTGCATTCGACTGAACTGGCATACAAATTGGATCTTAATGTTGCTAGGGATTCTAGCAGGACTGGCAAACGTTATGCGAGGTACTTCAAGCGTATTTCAATTAATTGCGGCTTAGTTTTATCTTGTGCTGGCTCGTTGGCCAAGCCACTAAAATGTTCAACGTTCAAAGGAATTTATATGAAGGAAGCTCTCTCAGACGTTGAAATATTTCTTGTGTCACCTTCAATTAGGGCCAATCACTCATATGCCGCGGACAACAAGTCAAAATGGCCATGTTCTGTCCGGTCCTTCCTTTGATTTGTTTAGTTTGCCAATCTTACACACCTCGCCGCACGGCAACCAAGTGGATTAGGCGTGCTAATGACAGCTCCGGACAAATAAAATGGTGTCCTGTTCTTATGCCTCCCCCTCCCTAGTAGTCAGAGCCAGCTCTAGCCAGAGCTATAACAGCGCTAGCAACAGCACAATAGCAACAAGCCAGCAGGCGACGGCTTTTTGTCAAAATTGACATTACGTATTCGTGAGGCGTGCGGGCGGCTTCATCTGCTTCGTCTGCTGACGGTCCATAAGAATATATTGACATAGCCGTGTGCTGTGGGTCGTCTACCGTGCGACGTGTGCCGTGTGCCGTGAGCCGTGTGCCGTCTGCTGGTACAACAGTGCGTATGATTTTTATAAATGCCGTGTCGTTGTCGCAACAGGAAGCTCACGAAATCGATCGACATTTTCGCTCTTTGTTCTGTCTACCGTCACATCGGTATGCCATGAAAGCTATAAAAGCACACGATTTTTTTCTTCCCATCGTATGCGTATGTGTGTTTTGCATGGCATGATGATTCGCAGTGAAATCAATTGCTATAAATTTGTACGGCTTCTATTTTTTGAGCCACCTCCTGTCCCCCCATCAGCCTTAGCCGCCCTACTGTGCGCAATCAATCGACGCTCCATCTTTGCGTCCCTCTCACGCTCAACTTTTCATTTGGGTCACAGTGAACGAAGCTGAGCTGAGCTGAGCTTTTCGATGCTTATTATATAAATAGAGAAAAACTGATTTGTCAGGGTCATACAAAATATTTGCTGTGTCGATTTACACAATAATAAACAGGCATATTTTTCTATTTGTTAGTTGTCGTTGTTATTGTTGTTCACAAACTCTCTACACGTAGCGGATATATTTTGCTTTGTTGCTGTGGTTATTATTATTATTATTCTTATTCTTGGAGTATTCGTTGAGGCTTACGTTCACGAATTGTCTTGCATGCAGGACAAAGTTATATGACGTGACAGATTTTGTTGACAACAATCAAATGCTCTCAATTATGTAAGTTGATTATATTTGCAGACAAAAAGTAGTCAAACTTCTTTGGAAGTTTGTCGAAAGGTGTTGCTGCTGTGCCCCAATGAAGAGAAGGACATTGCTGGCTGAAGGAAATAAAGGAAAAGCTGGACAAAATCATATTTAAGATGTGATGCAATGAAACTGGAAAGGTTTCTTTAATATTTTCATTTAAATAAGTTACAGCTGCCTTTTGCATTTTTAATGAATTCGGCAACAATTTTATTGAAAAATATAAGATATAATCTTATTTAGATTGCATACAAAAATTGTTTCCTTTAAACAGTAAAATTCATTGTTTATTTTTAAAGGGTATCTAAAGTTTAGACAACATTGACTGGTAAGCACGTGCGCAATCTGACTTGGTCATGATGATGATGATGATGATAAGAAGAACATGAAGAAGAAGAAGAAGAAAAAACAGTCACACAAACAACAATGTGAAGCCAAGTGAAATTGCAATATGTTCGCTGGCTGGCTGGAGAGGAGGAGGAGGAGCAGGAGGCGGAGGCAGAGTACAGGAAAAAGAGCTCAGATCTTGCAGTTATGTTTAGAAAACTTTTCAGGCACGAATGGCCCGCAGCAACACGTTCGTTCCAGTTGCTCTGTTGAAATTTGCACGCAACTTGTCTGTCAGACGGCGAGGCCAAGAATGAGTAAATGTGGGCGCTAGCTGCGCCCTGACTGCTTGACTGCCTGGCTGAATGCACTGTTTTTTGCTGCCATATTTCAGCACCCTTGAGGTGTGAAATAAACACACACACACACACACAGGTCTGTATCTGTAGCTTTAAGTTTGAGACTCGACTTAAGTCTGTCGAGTAGAGTATATCAAATGTTTGCTTTCTTATTGCCTCTCGAACATGCTCACTTGAATGCTAACTAGATAAAATAGTTTCCTAAATATTTGTTTCTATTTTTTTTCTGTGGTTTTATTTTGTTTAATTTAATCTGTACATGCGACAAAATGCTTGACCAATAAAAAGTAAAATTTAAACTTGAATAGAAATATATCTTGTATAGAAATAATTATCATTCAACAATTGAATTAAAAAGGTATTGCCCCAAAAACTTTTCTATTTTTAATTAAAAAAGCTTGTAATCCCATTCACATACTCGCACTGCACACATTTGTATTATGGATCGAATTGTTTTCTATTTCATTTTGGCAAATATGTAAATGTTTACATAGATTTCGAAAGCAAGAAAAGCACACACACACACGCACACACACGCACACACACACACACACACGCACACAATGCCACAAATACATATTGCACATTTGCTGTTTACATTGTTTCGAATTTAATATTGAGGCAAAATCTTATTAGAAATTATTTTCCTTCATTAAATATTTGGTTATTGCCTCTGTGTGCGTGTGTGTGTGTTTGTTGTTGCTGATGCCATTGTATTCAATATAAAAGAGTTGAGCCAGACCAAACGGTTTGACCAGACGTCCGTCTGGCCGACATATATATATATATATATTTATATATATATTGTTTGTGGTCCTTGCTCTCGGCCCAAATGTTAAGCCCTAAATATACGAAAAGTATTGTTGGAGGTGTGCGTGTGTTTGGCATACATGGCGTATGCGTGTTGTTGATACAGTTGATTGGCTTAACGGTGTGAGCAGTGTTGTTAACAATAATTGTCTATTTCCTCACTATTTGCAGGAGCCCATTCAATTAGGCAACAAGAAACTCGCCCCAATTACAATGGCAGAAGGATAATAAACTATTTGTCTGTCTGGCTGCTTTAGTTGATTAAGTCACAATTTAAATTATCTTGAGGTCGGCTGGATAACAAATTGAAATCGAGCCATCTGTTCGCTTGGTTGATGAAAATTTCAAGAGTTTTCTGTAAATTTCACATAGCCAAAGCAATAAATTCTGTGCAAACTGTGAGCACATGTTTCCTCAAATGTTTTTTCCACAAACTGTAGTTCAATTTGCATTCAAGCTCTTCCCTTTATTTTTTGCAGTTTTTTTTTCGTTTGCTTTTTGTTTATGAAGTGTCTAAAATTCGACGTTCAACCGTGCCTTGTTTGTTTGTCTTTCATGTTAATGGACTTTACGCTCCCATAGACATGAGCCACGGCCGATAGAAGCCTGGCCCGGCCAGCGAATTGAATGCATCGGCATACAAATATCTATGGCAGGATACATAGACACGATTTGCCTCTCTCTCTTTCTCGCTCTCTCTCTCTCTCTTTATGTGCTGGCAGCTGACGCCGTTTTCGTTTGACTGTGGCAGCGGTTAAAGTTTGTCATCAGCTCCACGGAAAATAGGGGCCGCGCTCGTCATTTTTTAGTGAGAAACGTTTTGGCTGCGAGCCTGCCTGCCACAAATTGCAATTAGTTTTCCCATACTTTTTTCAATAGCCAGGCTGAGTCATGTGTGTGTGACTAATATTAATAACCGAGTGGCAGCTGACGAAATATTTGCATACAATTGAAGACATGGCGGCAATATGTGATATATATATCTTTGTGTATCTATGTGTGTCTGTGTGTGTGTGTGTGTGTGCGATGTGCGCGTCATGGCTATAAAGACAGAGCTCACATAATCATAAATAAAATTCAGCACATCGCCACGCACACACACACACACACACGCTCACGCACATGCCACATGCTGCACGACAATTATTTGTGTTGCTGCAACACGCCAAATAAACATTTTTGTTGCCAGTGGGGCGTGGGGCTGGGAGGAGGAAAGTCATCATAAAAATGAAATACAAGGCAATATGGCTTGTTAAACATGTGCGCTGGCTGCTCTGGCAGCACTTGTCAGCAGTATTTTAATATGTATTGCCCCCCGTGCACCGAAAAGTTGCATATTAAATGCGCGCGCTCATAAGTAGGCAACGAGTCTTGTTTATTTATTTTCATCTCACACTTGTATAGCTTTCATATGAATTTTGCACAGCTCGTCCTCGCCTCACCTGCCCAAATGCAATGCTGTCGAATAAATGATTTTCGCAGTACGCGAAAAATAATCGAAGCTGGAAGTTGGAGCAACCCGAAGCTGTGTGGCTATTGAATACGCTCTATTATATTTAGTAAATTATTTAATTGTTTCTTGACTAACGAAAGTTAGGTTTCATAGGGAATTTATATATTTTATTTAAATTAAAAATATTATAAATATATTTAAACTTGATTGATCTCTGTAACTAAAGATTCAGTTCTTTTTAATAGAAAACAAAAATATAAATGTATTTATATAAATATATTTTTATATTTGCCAATCAATCTGAGCGCACTCTTTCCATATATATATATATAAAAAACAAAGAAAAGATTTTTCAGTTATCAATTATCTACTAAAAACAGCTCTATTTCTTTATATATAAAACTATTTTCTAGCTATTCGCCTGAGTAGAGCTCAATCAAACTCACATTCACTTCTGCAGCTCATTATGGATTATTAATTTTATACACACTTTCTCTCTCTGTCTCTCTCTCTCTCTCTCTCTGATATACCTATACATATATATATATATATATATATACATTCATACGAATAATAAGTTGCTAGCAGCTGTTGGGGGTCGCCATCGTTTTAAGCAGACAACTTTCTACCAAATATGGGCTAATAAATCACACATGTGTGCAACAACAACAACAACAACAAGAATAGTACGAAATAATAACAAAACTTTTGCTATATCCTCCTTTGCTATGCATATTTTGGTCCGCTTTCGCTACGCCCTAGTGACTCTGACAAGCAACCGTTGATCACGCCCATCTGGCGCACTAATGAAATTCCTTTGGCCCCGTTACTGGCAACTTTTAATATCGCGCTGTAAAAAGGCAGTTGCAAACGTAAACAAACATCAGTGGCACGCCCACAGTTTTTAATTACGGCCACGTAAGTCGAGCTCATTAAAAACTTGACTGGTCAGCCAATCGAAGTTTTTTTTTTTTTTCGCCTTCCCTCCTGTGGAGCGTGCAGCTTATCAAAGCTTGCAATTTAATTTCAGTCCAATATGTCGTTGTCAGCTTCAACGTTCGCAATGTCATCGTATCATAATGTCGAGCGCAGCTCAATGTACATCGAACAGAGCAAACATAAACCACCTGCCCTCACATTGCCATTCTGTGTATACGCACTCGCGGCTCGTTTGAAAAATATCGCTTTATTATAATGGTTATCTGGCAAACAGCGGCATATGCAGCCCCATTGCACCCAACAGCTATGCAATCCGAACAACATGTTGACAATGCACACAGGCCCGGCCATGTCCTGAGGCGTAAACGAGCCACGAACAGTAAACAAATGACCAGCGAACTGCTGCATCAACTGAATGTAACTATATATACATGCATGCAAAGTAAATGCGTACATGTGTGCATGTATGTGTGTGTGTGTGTGTGTGTGTGTGTATGCGAGTGAGTGGGTGTTTCTAACAAGGTTCCGTTTATACTCATTTATTCACATGCAGCATTTTTTTTTTGTATACTGAAAATAATGTTTTCCGTTCTGCTCTCAAAAAAATGTTTTCATAAAAAAATGGTGAAAAACTTTGTTTGTTTTAAATACGCGGATATGAAATTTCAAAGTAGTCCTGAAACATTTTTATAGTGAAAATTCAATATAATAATTACATTTAAAAATTCTTTGAATTTACATGTCAATTTGAAACGATACTTTTAATGAAAAGAAAACGGAATATAATAAAAGTTGATCTTATAAAATTTGATATAGCAAAGATTTAGTAAAGACTTGATCTGATCTGTCAATTTCTATATAATTTTAGAATATTCAGTTAGTTCATTTGAGTAACTTTTTATGACTTTGTCTCATTATTTATTTCAAAATAAAGCTGTGGCCTTTCCCATGTATTCAGAGTAACCGCTGTAGCTTGTTTAGGGGAAATTTGTCGGGCAGACGTGTGTGTTCCGATGTCACTCTGAATGTATTCATGGCTGACTGTTGCCAAAAATAAAATCAAAAATAAGAGAAACCGGCGAAGTTTTTCGCTGCTGTTGGAACAACAATTGGCAGCTCGACTAGCTGTGAAGTGGGCGATGGCAGATGGGAGATGGGAAATGGGAGATGGGGGATGCGAGATGGTTGGTGTGTGTTGGGTGAGGTGTGGTGCATCCAAACAATTTGTTTTCGTTATTCTCACGCAGGCAAATAACGCTTCAATAAATAATAACATGGCGCCAAGCATGCCATCTTTGTCACTCTCGTTGCTGACGATGTTGCTCTCTTCCTCTCTCTCTCTCTCTCTCTCTCTCTTTCAGTCAGCATCTAAGTTGTGTAAACATTTTATAAAGCGCAATCGTGCAGAATAAATTCTATTTATTTATATAGTTATACCCTGTATATGCTATACATATGTAATGTAAAAATACGACTTAGATTATTATTGGAGACATGCATAGAAAAATGTTGAAATAAATTAAATTATATTTTAAAAAATTCTAAAATGTATTCCTTATTTTTCATAGGGAACTTTCATGTCGATCAAATTGTATATATTTTATTCATTTATCTAGTGCAACACAGATACATGAATTTAGACAACATTACGTATTCAATTTCGCTGACACAATCAGTCTTATTAATTTCCTTTGGAGTAATTGTGACAGAGAATCTATTGAGAATTAAAGCTTTTTAGCTTTAATGCATTCAGTCTTGAGGGATGTATAACCTTTTATTGCTTCATTTAAATGCCAATTGGCATGAAAACTACTCTGAGATCAACATATGTATTAGCATCCATGTCAATCAAAATGATTGCATGAATTGCTTCTGCAGTCATGTCGAATTAAATAAATTTGCATAGGCAATACAATGAAAATAATGTAAATTAAATAACATTTAATTTTATTCCAGGCCTCGCAGGTGTGACTCTGCTCTGAAGAACTAAACAGCAAGGCGAGTTAATTGAACCAAGTTTCATATGAAATTGAGGCTAAAAAAATATTTAGTTTGAGCTACTTATATAAATAAGCTCTCTTAATTGTCCTTATGACTTATTATTAAATAACACTCATTTTTTTTATTAAAATAAATGTTGAATTATAAAGATTTGTGTATATAGAAATATTTATGAGTATTTTTATTATATTATATTTATATTTATTTTATGTTCCCACTCTATCCTGTATTTATCACTTCACAGACAGCAACAAGCAATATCGTAATTAAATTCAAAATAAAATATTTATCATTCACATTTATGAAATGCATTAATTGTTTTGTCAATAGCATTCAGCAAAATGTGCGAAATTCGGTTTATCTAACTAAATATTTTGGTGGACTTTAAGATTAATTTCATGAAATCAACAAAGTTCGTGCAACAGTGTTTACCACTCGTACATGGACATGCGCATGCATGCATGTGTTTGTTTGTGTTAAGGGCTTATTGTATCTATGAATGTGAAACGACAACAACTGTGCAGTTGAACGGACTAACCGCGGGTACTGCAATAACCACAACAAATGCAATAACAACAACAACAACGGCAGTAGCCACAGACACAACCGAAAAACAAAATGCCTGGCCAAAAGAGTAAATACATATACAGCATTGCTGTGTATGTGAGTGTGTGTGTGTGTGTGTGTGGGTGTATTTACGCGTGTGTGCTTGTGCCCAGCAGATGCGTCAAAATGAACGGAAATTGGCTTAAAAATGACAACAGCATTGTGACAATAACAACAACGCCAACAATGAGATCAGCAAATATCAAACGATATAATTTTATGTGAGTGTGTGTGCACGTGGGTAGTTTCATAAGTTGTCATGCGCAGATAATTAAAATAAATCGAGAAATGCATTGAATTAACAGAAATATATATATATATATATATATATATATATATATATTTTTTTTTTTTTTTGTGAATTATTTTATTTGCAACGTTTTATAATCATTTCAAAGAGCGAGCGAAATTTGAAATATTTTTGGTTGATTTAATACTGCGCCAGCTGAACCATGCTCAGTATAAATATATTAAATACCTATAAACAGTATATATTGGCAAATATTATTTTCGTTTCACTTATAATCATTGCAGCTGCTGTAGTGCGTATATTTTGTTTGCACCTTTGCTGCGAGTTTAAAGTTTCAAAAATATTTGTAAATTATTCGCTGACATTTTTAGAGTTTTCACTGCATTGTTCGCCCAGGCATTGTTGATTTTTGTTTGGCTGAAGTGGGGCATTGACTTTTGCACATTATAAGCTTAAAATTGACACGGCGTATGCGTAATGCTATAACGTATGTTGACCGTTTTCCGTTGCGGGCTCCGTTTGGGTCCTTTGAGCCATGTGTCTGGGTTTTTTATTTTTTCCTGTGGGCATCATTTGCACAAAAATTGCAAATGCTCCCGCCAGCCGGAGCCGGACTACAAAAACCATGTGAACAAAAAGTCAACTGTTATTTTAGTTTTTGCTTGCTTTAAAACTGACATTTTCAATCTTTTTTTTTTTTTTTTTTGAGTTTGATCAATAGAAGTGCTTGTACGCACACTGATACTATTTGATGCTGCGCTTAACTCAATTGTTTAAAACTCTGGATCAGTTGTTAGCTATTAAAAAAGTGACTTTTAGCCAGGGGCTTTGCAATGTCGATTGTGTCAGTTAGGAAATTGAATTTACATTTTGTTTGTGCACAATGTTCTATTACAATTCAATCAAAATTCAAATGAATTTATTGTATTTATTATGGTTTTATGTATTTGTTGTACAGCTTATGGTTCCATGTACTTTATGTTTTTCATTAAATTCTTTCGCATTTTATTTCAATCATTATTTTTTTTTTTTTATTCAATTTGAGTATTTCAATAGTGCAATGCCCTAGAAGCATTCACAGGAATTAATATAAATTTAAAGCTTTTTTCTGCCACTGCATGCGGCTTTTTATCACTAGTTCTATTTCATTTTGATTTTATCTTTTTCTTTTCAGTTCCAAAAATATTTACCTTTGTTTCACTATCTGCTATTTTTTAATATCTATGACTAACTGTCTACTCTATTCCTCAGCTTCTTAGTTGAAAGTCCTTCGTGCTAGTTGTACATCATCAGTATTAATACCCTGTACTACAGCTGAACAATGATTAAAAAATATAGAACAAAAATGGAATGTGAATAATTAAATAATTTTTAATAGTAAATATTTCTTATTAATTTTTAGTTTAATTTCTGCACACTCTAGCGTTAGCTTAGCAACACTTTTAATTGTTTAAAAATATGAAAAAAAAATAAATAAAAATAAATATATGATTGATTAAGAGGCATATTCCGTTTATTGATTATTAAAGATTTTGTATGCAAGTTTCTTTAGACATTCTGCCAGCATAGCTAGGGTATATATCGGCATATGCCACTGCATTTCGTAACATGTTCCACATGCAAGTGGAGTATTTTGCCAGTTACGCGTTGTCGCTGGTTTTCCTGTTTGCCAGTGACTTGTTGATTTTACAACTTTTCAATTGAACGAGCTGCAGCGTGCGAGTCAGCAAATGTTTGCCGAGAGCGGGCGGAGATAAATTGATTTTCAATTATGCATGAAAAATGTCGAGCAGTGGAAAATCGTAGTCGTTATGCTTATGTTCGTTGCAGACATCACGCAGCACACAGCACGCAGCACACGCAGCTTGGCTAAGAGTATCAGAATGCAAGTTAAGTTGCAACGCAAACAAATGTCGGCGACATATCGCAATTTTGACAAACATGCATCAAAATATCAGTGGTATTCTGCGAAACCGTTTCCCAATTTCGAGCCCACTTTCAATCCCGTTAACCAACTATATATATATTTTGATAAATATATATGCCAGCCAACTGGCATGCGACTTCAAAGGATTGCAAATCAAGCAAAGCACGTACTTGAGTTGGAATTGAAAACTCCATGGGATATCGCCCGCTGCAGGAGGCAGCAGACGGTGCAAACAGCCAGTGGCCGTGCTGGGCAGGACACGGCGAGGCGTGCTCTGTCAGTTTAGGTGGGGCAAGTGGAAACGCAAATAATATTGAGTATGGCGATGACTTTTCCGTCTTTGTCGCCTCGCGCGCTGCCACTGGGGACTGTTATTGTGTTTGCCCTAAAAATAACCAGAAATTGCTTGGGTCTAGATTTGTTTACACAAAGGCGTTTGAAAATTGGCAAAAATGGTCGAGAAGCTAAACAAAATAAATAAATAATATAGCGAGCGCTTCCTCGTTCGTTCGTTCGTTCGCTCTGAGCCAATGGATTGCTCGTTCCCATTGACAGGCGGCGTCAGTTGTCAGTACTTCTCTTGCGGTTGATGCAAGTGTCGCCGTCTAATGTTGTTGTTGTTGTCAACAACTTTTTGGCAGCGTCTGACACTTGACACTTAATGTGCATCATTGCGCAGCTGACAACTTCAAGCTATTTCCGTGGTGCTGCCACCCACCCACCCGACCGAGGAAGAGCACTTTGTTGTTCTCTCTAAGTCGGTGGAGCTTCCTCTCTGCTCTTACTGCTGTCATTTCAAAGCGAAAGTTTTGCATGGCCATAGAAAAAATCAAATAACAAATTGCAGCCGCAACGACAGCTGAGCAGCTGAGCAGCTGAGGAGCTGTGGAGCTGAGGAGAGGAGGAACGGGTGAGCTGAGGAACGGGTGAGCTCTGTGCACTCTCTGACATTTTTATGAGCAGCTGCAAAAGATTTTTGTCGTTCGCTTCTATTGCTGTTGTCAGCAATGTTTTCCACAAAAAATTTGTTGTGCGTGAAAAGTTGTGCGTGGCTCGGTCTGTATATTGTTGTTGATATAGTGGCAAAGGCGAGGCAAAACATTTGCTAAGCGAAGATAGACTCGATATGTCATTTGCCCGCAACTCGATCAATGCCAATCGAATTGCCCGTAAAGTCTCTTGGCCAAGGACTTGGCTACAAAGGTGTGCTGCAAGGGCCACTCAAAAGCTGCAGCTGGCGTTGCAGCCAACCACTCAGAAGGCAAAACAGCTGTTGGTAATTTACTGCCTGGCGGCTGAAAAGAAGGCGCGTCTTTCAAAAACTTTGCTGTGGCATCGGCCATACTGCACATTTTGGCTCTCTGCAACTTTCAATTAAGCCTAAAAGGACACAAGTTTGCAGTGTGCCCAACTGCCAGCAGCCTCCTCCTGCCAGCAGACTACTCCTGCCAGCAGCCTCCTCCTGCCAGTAGCCTCCTCCTGCCAGCATATTTCAATAAGTTTTCAAACTCAGGCCCGTGCACTAAAACAACATAATTCATACTTAACTCACCAAAACAGTTTCCTGGCACCAAAGCGGGCAAGGGAACGGCCGGACTGCTGCAAGTGCGCTGTAAAAATTGCAAAGAGGGAAATAAAATTGCATTAGCTGGGCATAGATTTTATTGTGACTATGAGTGTGTGTTAGTGTGTATGAGCTGCCAAAGATTTTGGAACTGCTCATAAAATGAAATTAAATTTATGTACAGTTGCAAAGTTGTGCTGCTGCAAAAGTGCGCGGCATAAAACTTTCAAAAGCAGTCAGGATGCGGCTAAACATGAGCAGGGCTGCGGGCCCTAGCTGTAGAGAGTCGTCGAGGTAGAGTAGCGATGGGGTGCAGCATCCTGACAGCAGCGCGTAATTCAAAATTCGAGTGGCAGTCCCTGGCAGCGGCAAATCCAAAGGCAGGATGCGCTCTGTGGCAACAAACGCGACTTCCGTGTTGCGGCGAGCTCACAACACAGAGCTGAAAGCCAAAACCGAGCTCAACTCAACTGAGAACAGAGAACTGAGCACTGAGCACTGAGAGAGAGAGAGAGAGAGAGAGAGAGAGAGAGAGAGAGAGAGAGAGAGAGCAGTTTGGCTAGCCAAGTGGGCAATCTGTTTACGCCTATTTTGACTTAACTCTTTTGCCAGTTGCAATTTGATTTGGGGCCAACACCAACACCAACAGATACTTAGACATCCACACACACACACACACACATACATAGATAGATAGAGCATTCACCCACTTGCGGTTGCTTTAAAAATAGCTTTCATTTCGAAATACGCCGCAGGCCAGAGCTGACTGTCTTAGGCAGCAGCAGCTGGCCGCATTGACAGTTTCCCATTCCCATTGTTGTTGGTTTAAATTCGTAAGCGCTTTGAGCCGTTCCAAGTTTTAGACCTTCGCCAGCTTTTGGTTAAGTGTGGCCCGCGGCAACGGCTGAGCGCGACGCAAACTCTTGAAATCGGCTTTGATGCGTTTTTCCAATTAAGTTATTGGAATCTTGGCCAAGAATTTCAACTGTGGTTTTGGCATCGGCATCGGCCTCGACCTCGACTTCGACGTCGGCCAAAGGTTGGGCCTGTCCTGGGCGTGCCTCAGCTACGTATCAGAGAATTGATTTTACTCTAGCTACGAACGATTTTAATTGAATTTGTGTAAGGGCAGCCGGCAAATAGCTGTAGTGTCTATGGCATTGTCTCAACTATTCTCTCAATTAAATCGTAAATAACTTGCGATTAATATGATAAATCGAACATGATACTCAGACTAATTGCATATTAAGTGCTTGTGCGTTTGATGCTAATCAAATAACTTCAAGGTTTAACATTTAGGCTTATTAGGAAATTCCAATATCAGCAAATATATCTTGGGAAATGTAATAAATAGAAAATTTTTAAATTTGTCTGCAACTAAAATTTATGTGATGCAAACAAAGTAGGAAAATGTGCAAGGGAAATAGTTTGGAAATTGTTATTTTACGTCAAAGCCTGAAAGACGATCCAATTAAAGACCACAGAGTTGATTGTCTACTAGATGGCAAACTAATTGCTTTAAGTGCATCTGTGCGATAACTAACTACAAGTTTCAGAAACTCAAAACTCTTGTTAAATTCTTGAACATTACACACAGGAGTATTAAATCAGTTGACAGCTCAGTGGGCTAAAAGGAGTTGATAATGTGGGCAAAGAAACCAGTTGGTTGATGGTGAAAAATCTAATTGGCCAACTTTTGTTTATCTATTGACAAAATTGCAGGACATATCGGCACCCACACAGAGAGTGAGAGAGAGAGAGATGCTCAGAGACAATCAAAGACATTGAGACACACCCAAGTTGGCATTGTAATTACGTTTATTGCATATCTATGCAATCGAAAAAATGTTGTCGTACTTTTTGGCTAGCTTGCTTGGCCTGGCCTGACATCTGTGCTGTGCCGAAAAAGACGAAAAATTGAAATACGAAAATTCTCTACACTTGGCCAGACAGTTGGCTAAACGACACACGACATACATATATGTATATGTGGGCAATGGGACGTGCATATTTCTGGCATTGCCGGCATGCCAGTGCGCCGAAGTATGCAACCTTTTATAATCACAGCTATGTAGAAGCCGAGATTATCCCATAAGGAACCCAGAGCACGGCACAAGTGGAGAAAAAAAATATATGAAAAGCAAAAAGACTTTTATAAAATGTGAAAAATTTACTGCATTTATATAAAAATATTTAAAAAAAAATATACGGCTCTTTTCAGACGTATAGAAATTTGTATATATGTATGTCACGAGAAATTAAGAAATTTGTCAATTTTTGTATTTCACATTTCTAGCCTTCCAACTGCAATAGATATCAACTATCAACTATCAACTATCAACTGCGAAAGAAGCAGCCAATTGCACCCTCGGAACTCGTGTGGGCAGTCACATGGAATCACTGGACTCTGTCACACACCTTTCTATGGCATGCTGGCCACAAAAGTATGTGATTGGGGTAAAATATGTTGCCAGTTATGCGACTGCTCTCAATGTAAGTATGAATGAATGTATATAAATATTTCTGCTCGAGGGAGGACTAAGAGGGGTTGCGGCATATGACAGCCAGACAGGCAGTCAGAGATGGTCGGGTCAGGCGAGTCCTTAGTTGTTGTTGCTATTTTTCTTTTTATTTCTGTTTTGCAATCATAAATATTTCATACGCAATTTCATAAGATTGGACGAGGGGCCTATCCTTTATAGTAAATCAAAGTGGCTTTAAAAATTTTATGCTTCGTCTGGACATAAAAATTTGATATTGACAAATACACACACCTACACAAACACACACTCTTACACACTTAAATACTTGTGTATGTATTTACTTTTGTTGAGCTAAAAGTTACGTTTGTATTGTTGCATTTTCAAATAATTTACTTTTGCATGACTCTTGTGCAATTTGATTTCAATTCAATTAGAGTTTTGTCAAAAAGAATTTTCTTAGAAATGCCTTTATTATTATTTTTTTTTTATCTTTCTCTGTCTACATTAGTTTACCCACTTATTTCATGCGTGAAGATGTCAACAAGCTCGTTAACTGCATTTGATAAGAGTTTCGCTCAAAATATTATATATGTTTGCTGTTGTCTCTATACACAGACATACATACATAAATACATACATACATATATGTCTGTTTCACTATTATTACTCAAGCACATTTATCCGTCGTTTAGATCGTTTCGTTTACACATTTTTCAACGCATTTTCACCAACATACATCACAGCTAGTTGCTAGCTGCTGGCTGCTGTTGGCTTTTTGCTTTTATTCGCCTTATTGCTGTAAGACAAAGGCGAAACAACTTTTGTATGCGTTGTCAAGATGACAGAACGTTCTGCCAACGTATAAGTAGCCTGACGACGAGCACACTCCCTACGCACTCTATATCCTTCACATCCTTGAAACGCCCTGTCACTTGCACTACACCAGACCGAAGCAGCAATTGAGGCAGTGCTCTCTACATGATTTTGATGAGTGTGGGCAATCACACTAGCTGAGAATTCTATACAGCCTTTGTTGTGCTCATTTAACATTGGAGTAGAAATAAAATGTTAAAAACGTAATTGATAATCCCTAGCAAGTGCTTGAAATGTTCTTCTGAAATTATCAAATTATTTAAGAATTTATTTGCAACTCACGGCAATGGCAATTCATTTAATGCTCGAATTCTTAAAAATAGATTACTTTGGTGCAATATATTGGATTTTGTATTATTGAAGAATTATATACAACATACACTTTATCATGATGTACGGATTGCACGCTCAGTGATAACTGTATATATATATATGTAGGTATGTATATGTAACATTTATTATTAATATTTAGTAATGTAAGGTTATGTTATGCCTTTACATTATAAAATATATAACAATACTTTTGGTTTACTATTTAACAGTAGATTACTGAACAGTGGATCATGCTCATAGGTTCTAGCTTTAAAGTCAGTTCACGTCATACAAAGAAAAGGTAAAAAACCTTGACGCGAATGCAGAGTTTATTAAATGTGAGTATATATATATATTTCCATAATTTCCATAATTTGTTAATCTTTTATCTGCTAAACTTTGTTAATAATTGGCTGAGCACAACTAAGGTTTTGTTTAAAAAATTAAAAAAAAAAACTAAGTTAAAACAATAATAATCGAAACATGTTTTGCTTATTTAATTTCTATCCAAGCAGAGATATTTCTGCATTGTCATTATTTAGAAAATCCTTCTTTATTTATTTATTTTTTGTAAAAATTTATATATTTTATTAACAAGCTTAATTAAGGTTTACATCACTTATTTTTACATTTTTAAATATTTTTATTCTATTTTTAATATTTATAAATATTTTATTGAATTACGCTTTCGGGGAGAAATTGTTAAACTTCCAATGTGCAATCTGCCTTACACAATGTTATTTTGCTTTAATAAAATTTTCAAATATTCTATTATTTTTATGAAATAAACTCTCTTATTTTCCAGTATTTGCAATTAAATTTTAATTTAATTGGATTTCTCTTAATTATATTGCAGCGCCGTATCGAGAGGCCACTCTTATTGCGCTTCTCAAATACAAATAAAATATATGTACGGAAGATTAGATTTTTTATTGGCCGAGTTAATTAAGCAAAGCTGCTTTGTCCTTGGTGACTTAATTAAAAATTGCTTAGTTATTTACTTCGTTATGTGTTATGCTAGAACGCAAAGAAATTCTCTCTATTTATTAGGCTTTTGCTAGAATGAACGACTATGATATACTCTATACGAAGAGCTGATGAAAATCTATTTTAAATTCAAATTTTTAATTTAAAGACTCTGACTATTGTGTCAAGGACATATCTGCTCTGCTCGTCATTTCGATCAAGAATATATATATAGATACGTAAAAGAATCCACGCCTCTTTTTTGTTGATTATATATTCTGAGTTTCCATTATTTGCATTTGGGTCATTAAAAAAGTCTTGTCCAGTTTCATAATGTGGAAACGATATTTTTTTATAATTTTTTTACGTTTAAAATCGTATTACAAGCTTTTTTGGGTATAAAAAATGAATTTTTTTATTTCTTTTCCTGAATTTATTCATTTTTAAATTCTCTTGGTGCTTTTCAATTTACTTTTGCGAGCAGCTTAGAGTCGTATGCAGCTGCATACATTCTTGATCTTTAATGTCATTTAAGTTATAAATTGTGGAAATAGTGGAAATTTCGTAAAATATATCAACAGCTGAGAAAACAAAACTTATTTCATATGCAAATACCAGGCAAAGGGTGAAGATTGAAAGTTGTGTGAAGAGCCTTAAATAATTGTTAAATGTGCAATTTAGTTATGCTTGGCACTGAGAATAAATTCGAAATGCAACTATTTAATAAGCATCAAGATGACCGGCCATAAATAATCCATGCAGCATTTGCAACTTATCCAATGGCCCAGGTCTAAGTTAAAGCTTTTAATTGCTTTGTTTTTCGGGCGATGCTGCATACCACAAGAGTTTCGGCTCGACTCCTATGACAATGTATAACTATTCATGACTGTGTGTGTGTGTGTGTGTGTGTACGTACATGTACATATACATACATAAGTACATACATTATTATTCAGTCCAAAAATGCAAAAACAATGCCCAAACGGAAGTGTCAGTGGCTGGTACACTGTCTACTCAAGTGAGCTAGCTAAAGAAACAAAAAAAAAAAAAAAAAAAAAAACAGTAAAAAAACAACAGCAACAACAACAAGCTGTTTGTTATGCTCCCAAGCCCCAACACATGCCCCAAGTGCCTGATGTACAGTACAATGCAGCAGCCAGCCGCATTCAGCAGACCCTCTACTGGCTGTTGTTGTTGTTGTTATGAATACGATGTGACTCGTTTTATGCTGCTGGAGTGGGGAGGAAGTTGAGGCGGGAGTTGTGCGTGTATGTGTGTATGATTGTGTGTGTGGGGGCAAGGGTTAAGCTGCCCGGCAGGCTTGTGCAAGCGCCGGCTGAGCCATACAACTTATTTATGTTGGCAGCGTTGCGGCAAGTCCGTTCCTCTGCACAATTGTCTGGCCCATTGTCCAGGCTGTCTGACTGATTTGCATCTTCTGTGCATGCCTACTTACATACTGATGCATATATACTGCAGCAATATGCACACACGCACACACACCCACCCACACACATGCAGCAATTATTGCACTTATAAAATTGTGCTCCTTGCAGTGCAGACTCCCAGCATGTATGTCGCTTCTTTTTTTTTGGTTTGGATTTTGGCAAGTCTCGTTTTGGCCCAGGCCTGGCCGAGCCACCCACAGCACTGACAATTATCGTTGAAAGTGCCACCAGCACCATCATCAGCCTTCTGCGGCTGCCCTTTGAGCGGGTCATAATTTCTAAAATGTTTTGACTTGCACTCGCCCTTTATGCTGATTTACTGGCTGTTGCGGTTTTGTGACAAATCTGTTTTGCTCACTTGATGTGATTCCCTCACCCCGAACTAGAATCCCTAAGCTCCGATGCTGCTGCTGCTGCTGCTGCGGCTTAAAGTTGCCCCAAAAGTTTCGAGCAATTTAGTTTTGTATTTATACATGCTGCGGCCTAGTCATTAGGCATAAATCAGCCCATATAGCATATGTATATGTTAACTCGAGTGCAAAACTCATTAAATCACGCAATGTTCGGGGCGTGGCTAAAGTTTAAAGGGCGTTTACGCATAGATTAGGCCAAGACGTAACGCCCTTGAGCCTGTATAGGTTTTTAATGGTTCGCAAATTAAGAGCCTCGAACTTATAATGGATTATATTTGCCAATCATATATATATATATACCGACTGGCTTATAAATAGTAAATCTGATAGCACTGGCCCATCGCAGATTGCACGCAGAGAGAGAGAGAGAGAGAGAGAGAGAGAGAGAGAGAGAGAGCAGAGCCTGCATTTAATTCAATTTGCGCCTGCCACAGCTGCAACTGGAGCTTTGGCACATTATAATTGTGGCCACAGCAACAGTCGCAAGATGGTCAACCAATAAAAAGCGACCTAATTGCCTTGGCTACGCAGTCATTTGATAATTTATCGTCTTGCAACCTGATGAAGCTGATGCCCAGCCGGCTGGCTAGTTACAAGACTGCGGCTTTGACTTGGGCCTGCGGCCAGCACGTAGCGGCCTCAACAGCGACTCAAGGTCGTCGCTTTGGTCGTTATCGTCGCTGTTCCAATAATAAATTTATGCATCTTTTTCTAGCACTCTATAGTGGAGGGTATGTTGCTTTTGTGCTAAAGCTTGAAGCATTCAGAAGGCACTAAGATACTGTGATTATATCTATGATCATCCCTTAGCTATCTTTATCATTATCATAAGTACTAATATCACTGGCCATATATGGCTATGAATGGGAGCAAATCTGAACGGACAAAAATAAAATATCAGTGTTTGCAATATTACTGAACATTTTCTATTTGTCTTTCAGCGAAGCTTAAGTCTAAATTTATGTTGATACTACGTTTGATAGAATCATAAAAAATAAAATAATTTAATAAAACAATAATAAAATTTGTACATTTGTATTATTTTTTTACGATTCGATTCAATAAAAATAATAAAAATGTACAAATTATTATTCAATATTAATGAAAAATGTACAAATAAAATAAATATAATTAAAATAAATAAATAAAAACAAAAATAAAAATAAATAATTTTAAGATTAAATAATAATTAAAATGTAGTAAAAAAAAACGCTAGTTTCTAATTTTAGTTATAAGCTAGATTTATATAAATAAAATAATTGAAATGTATGTATATAACAAAACTAATTCAAAATTTGCAGATAAAATAAAGTTATAAAATTTAAAATAAAATAAAATAAGATAACAAATAAAAATTATCAAAAAATCTACAAATTATTATTCAATAATAATATAAATATAAAATGTAAAAACTAAATAAGTATAATAAAAAAATTTTAAATAAAAATGAAATGAAACTAAAATAATAAAAAAATATATGTGTAAAAAAAATATATATAAAAATAAATGTAAAATTTAAAATAAATAATATGTAAAAATAAAAATAAAAATATAATCAAAATTTATAATTAAATAAAAAAAATAAAATAAAATAAAATATATAAAGTAAGTTGCCAAGACTATTATAAAATATGTCTTCAACAACATATCATAGACTTTAAAAAATGATTGCAAATGAAGTTCAGCTTATATATGTTAGAGTTTAGTTCAGCTACAAGTCGGCCAAGTCGGACTACACTAGACTACTAAGACTAACACAACTTGTTGTTCTTGGTTCTTGTTGTTATTGCTTGGGACATGGACTGAAAAAGAAGTTATAAAAGTCGACTGCGCGCTTGGCCAGGGTGTTAATTCAAGTAAATTGCTGCAGGGTAATTGTCGTAGTAAATGTGCGCGTGCATCTGTGTGTGTGTGTGTGTGTGTGTGTGTGTGTGAGTGTATGTGTGTTTATCTGTGGTCGATGGTTAGTTCAGTCCAGGAGCAATGGTCCAATACCGCCCTGCTTGGGCTACAATGTGTCTCATTTGGGTACCAAAGAAGCATGCAATTTGCCAGTATTACTGCTGCAACAGGACCAAATCATAGCCGTGGGCATCATTCTGCTTCGTACCTAAGTCATTGCGGGCCGAACTTGAGCGAGCTAGGGCGGGACATGGGCATGGGCATGGGCATGGGCATGGGCATGGGCATGGGCATGGGCATGGACATGGGTTTGGGCAGCTGGATAGTTGAATAGGCAGAGTTTGTGGTTTCACCTCGTAGTCATAATTGTGGTTTTGGTTTGCAATGCAACAGCTAGTGCCAATGCCACTCCTGCTGCTGCTCCTGCTGCTCCTGCTGCTGCTTGTGCACTTTAAGCCAACAAGTATTTACACATCGTTAACTTTGAATTACGCTAACAGTGAATGTATTGAGTGGGGAAGCTTCAACTTTCGTTTGCTTCTCAAACGCTCGTCAGGCTGAAGGACGAACTGACCAAACTTCTACTTAACCGCCTTAACTCTCTGCCTTTCCAGGCATTCGTGGCATTTTGGTTCTGTTGTGAGCCCACAAATTTTATGAGCCATGCCCTTGCATATTCTTAGCCAATTTAAAGCGCTTTTAAATCCCATAGTTTCGCATTGATGTCTTTTATATGATTTCATTTTTTACTCGACTTTTTATTATATGGCTCGCCTTTATGCCATATCTCTCTTATATATACATACACATATATATATATATTTATATGTATATATTCTTTTTTAATAATATTTTTCTCTGACCCTTTCAGCTGTGTGTGTGTATGTGTGTGTGTGTGTGTGTGTGTACAAGCATTGGCATTTGCGGCATCTGCGGCCTGTTGTTCCGGCTGTTGCCATCGCTGCCGTCGCCGTCGCCGTCGCCGTTGCCATTGCCGTTGTCGTTGCCGTGGCCATTCCGGCTGTTCCGGCTGTTGATTCACTAGTTACATACTCGAATATGCGTTTTATTATGTCAACATTGGGTCATTGTTCATCTGATGCTGGTCATATCATAACGCTTTTCTGCTGTTTTTCTGCTATTTGTTTGATCATTCTTTTTTCTTTTTCCTTTTTCTTTTTTTTTTTTCTCATTTCGGCTCTTTGTGCGGCTTTTGGCTTTGATATATTTGTTATGCTGACCATAAGCTCTGTGTAATAAATTTGCAGAGTTTTGAGCTGGTAATTGGCAGGCAAATGGACCAAATCCTGATTATAAGATTAAGCTTTTTGAATAAGTTGGTTTATTCACTCATTATTGACGTGACGACAAAAAAAAAAAGAGAAAAAGAAAACTCATTTGTTGTTTGTCTTTAAATACTCGCAATTTCCTTAATCGAACTATATTGCTCACACACGTTCGCCAATTGTATTCATAATCTTTATTTATTATATGTGTCATGCCGGAAATTAGATTGCTACCAAATCTAGGCAAAGACAATGCCATCAGCCACTGTGACTGCGGTGACTCACAGCAGTTGACACCAGGCGGCACAATGGGCTGTGACAAGTCAGTTCAACTTTATCTGACTGCCGCATCCAAAGCTGGCAAAGCTGCAAGTAACTAACGCCCCTTGGCTATGGGTGACTCTTCCAACGGCCAGGCCAGCCTGTCAATTGGCAGTCTCTGTTCGATGTTGGAATAAGTAGCTGAATGCAAAAGAGTACGAGAGCCTGCAGGAGATAACTTAAATGTCATGCTTACATTTCACAAAACAAATCTGCCGTTCCTACTCTGTAATAGATTAAAGTATTTTAGCTATATATGCGAGTCGAGTCGGACTGCTCTGGCTCTGGCTCTGGCTGGCAACGGGCTGACATTGTCACAGTGTATTGGCATAGCCAGCCGGCTACGTAGTCAACAGTGGCTACTACATTCAATGTCCGCCCAAATGAAATTGAAGAAAATTGCATTTGCACGAGAGACAATTTCGAAACAATTGCAAAACTGTCTGACAAGCTACCTGTGATGCTGCCAAACAGTTTAGCAGGTAATGCCTTATATCGATATCGTTCTATGTCCACCTCCATATCGGAGAAAGAAACAGAGAGAGAGAGAGAGAGAGAGAGAGAGAGAGAGGGAGAGAGAAAGACACACTGAAAAGAGTCACCGTTCGTGTTTGGCAGGCAGTTTGATGCAGTTAGTTGACTATTGACTGCCAGGCCAACTCCCAACTCGAGATATCGCGTCAGTTGCAGGAATCGGGCATTGAGTACTGAGAGTTTTTGGCAGTATTCAGCCATTTGGCGCAGCTTTTCCCAAGCTGAATTCAATGACCAGGAGCACTGCCATCAGCCTTTAGACACTGGCAGCGCCATGTCCAAGCGTAGCTATAATTTTGCTAAAGGCAAACGTTGCAATGTCTGCAAAATGGAACATGCTGCCAATGGCCAATATTCCAGCCCAGCCCAGCCCAGTCAATGCCATTGCACTTTTTGGTCAATGCCCGAAATTGGCATATGCGCATGCATGCAATGCATATATACATACATACATACATACATACATACATAGATGCCCGGCCGGAATGTGTTGGCAAAGCGGCTTAAATAAGCCCAGACAGCTAAGCGCTGGGGCGATGGCTCAAACGGCAAGTCAACTGCATAATTGCTTAATTTGCTCCCTGAGTTGGTATCGGGCGCATTCATAAGTTGCCTGCTATGGCTTTAGTTACATATGAGAACGGCTTTAACGTTGAGTTGGCCAACTGAATCTCACTGGGGCATCAATGGGAAATTGGTTGTCTCTTCAGTGTCGCATTTGGTGCAACAATTTCGTAGATTTCCCCAACCGGCCAACCGGACAACTGGCCAACTGGCCAACTGGTCAGTGAAATACTGCAAATTTGTACAATGACAAGACGAGGTCCTGGCACGTAACAAACACGCAGCGCACGACAACAGTCGAACAAACATTGACAGGCCAAAGCCAGATTGGGTCGAGCAGTAGCCAACCTTTTGGGTTAGCCAAATTGTCAGGCATGTCTTCCCAACAACTTAAGACCTATTCGAAAAAGACGAGACACGTGTTTAGCCCGTTCCGAGTGCTGCTGCTTCCCATTTCACACGAGCGCTAGCGCCGCGCCGCGCCGCGTCGGCTGCCTTTGTGTGCTGTCAAGTCGCCGTTGTTATTAGATAAGGGACGGACCAGTGAGCAACCTTTTGGCCTGGCCTACACCTGTTGCCAATTGCTGGGCTATCGGCTGATGTGCTGCTGTCTGTGCAGTTCATGTTTATGGCTGGCAAATGCTCCATCTATTGGAGCCTCTTCAATGGGTCGGAGAACAGGATTTTGTTCAGTTTGTTTTAAATAAATTTTACACGGAAGCTTTTATGTAGATTTTATGGTAATAGCTGTTGCTGGATTTGCCCAAGCCACAAGCCGCACTTGCTTATAAGTAGCAGCTGCAAAACGGTAACAGAATCAAAGAATCGTGCTGATTCATGCTCTGAGTATGTCGAGAAACCGCACAAGAATTACATGATCTGAAGTTATTTCATTATATTTTATTGCGAGCTCACGAGGTGTGGCCCAAAAGTCAACAGCAGCTCGACTTTCTCCATTGTGTGCGCACTCAGCTAGACAGAAGAGATGGAGAGAGATGGAGAGAGAGAGAGGTGTGAGATACAAATATGAGATACGCAGATACTCAACCAGTTAAAGCTGAGTTAGCTAATCGCTTGCATCATTTGACCATCGCGTGTTTATTGCTAGCATTTTATCGAGTTCAAGTTGAAGTTTAATTGAATAATTTGCAAACAAAGTTGCTGCTGTTGCTGCTGCTGTTGCTGTTGTTGCTGCTCGGCAAAGGCCAACAGTCAGTTTGAGTGCATTATTTGTATTTGCAGCAACAATTTGTTTGTTTGTTTTGTTTATTAGAGCCCTGCACGGCTCGTTGGATTGTTTCGGCCCCAGTGTAATTGAGTTGTGCACTCTTTAGATAAACTACTCTGTAAATATGCACACACACATTGATTCATTCATTCATATGTTTATTTATTTGCGAGTGCCTCGAATTTGAGATGGAGAGAAAGCTTCTCACTCATCAGCTGTCTGTCGTAATATGACAATGAAAATTCTTTTGAATGCCTGACACCAATATGTATTTATATCTGTGTACTGTTTGCTTTGTTCTTGATTGATTGAGCCGAGCTAATTAATGCCGCCGTCGCAGCAGCAGCAGCAGCAGCAGCAGCAGCAGCTATGATATCACAAAATTTCCAATACAATAAACTCAAATTGTTGCATTTTTATGAAGAGTTATTAATTGGCTGGCCGACTCGCTGGCTCACAGCTGCTCCATAATGTGTGTTTATTGCGATTCTGTTCTTTGGGCCAATTAATTTGCATAAAACACAAAATATGCAAATGCCAGCCAATAGACCCAGAAACAAGAGCTGCCCACTTGACTGGCACAAATCATGTTTACACATGAGCAGCAGCTTGGGTCCGGGTCCGAGTGAAGCAAATTCCTTACAGTACAGCCCAAAAAAACACCCACGCCGTGCGGTTGGTGCTGCTTGTGCTTATTGGCAGATAATTGACATATAAAATTAGCATAATTTTTACACCAGCCAAGTGACAAGTGAGCAGTTTCGGCCCGAGGCCCAAGACTCAACGGCCCAAGACTCGACGGCCCGTTGATAGCCATCGGAATACGTAATGACCAAATCGTATAGGAATCATTTCACTTTTTGCGTTTGCTTATGGCTTGTGGCCCATACTATTAATATATTAAATGCTTGTCCGGAATTTAAATTAATAAATTTGGGATGAATTTGAATGAGGGGTGGGGAGTGAGCGCCGTTCACCATAAAAGAAAGTCAAGAATTTAATGCGTGTGAACTTTACTACGAATAATTGCGCTTCACTTGCTTGCCATACGCTACGGCGTATGGGTAATCTAAGCACTCACACATATTATCCACTAAATACTTTAATGAACGGCTTTGGGTGTACTCAAATATCTAAATTCCCCAAACTCTGGCGGTTATTAATTTAATAATGCCTCGAGCAGGCGCCAATGGCGGGTGTGGGTGGTGGCCTCTGGCGGCCTCCTCGACGCTCCCAGAACTCAAATTAAACAGATGAAGCTCATAAACGTAAATCAACTGGGAGCCAGACAGCAGCCAGCAGCCAGCAGGGGAGCATTGAGGTGGGCCAGGGAATTCACCTGTGCACGCCTCATCGCCTTCGTCATACGTATTAAATTGCCGATGGGCTGAGCCAGACAAAAGGATAACGCGCACATTTCGAAACCGTCAAGGACGCAAAACGCCACGCCTCTTGAGTGATTTATGGGCGGCTGAGCGACTGGCAGCTACGTACATAGTTGCCGCGGCCACTAGACCCCAGTGCACTAGACAAAACATTGAGGACATGCATAAATCGGCGCAAATGTCAAACGAGCTGTCAACATTGTTGCCGTCGCGCAACTTCCATTGCCGCTGTCAATGTTGTCCTGCGACAAACAATTTAATTTATGAAAATCGTTGAAAACTAAAGCAGAATGCCAAGCAAATTGACAAAAGCGAACTGACAGAGCAGAGCAGAGCGAAGCAGAGCAGAGCAGCGAAACCTGAAAAAGAATCAAAATTACAAGAACTCTAGCTGCGCGTGATGGACGGACGTAGTTGAGCGAGGAAGGGTAACGATAAAAAAAAGTTTCTACAATGCTGTCGGCGCAGAAATCCTTCAATTGAAGTGCAGATATATATACATATATATATATATAAATTTATATATAATTCTTTTTTTTTTTTACATTTGACACTTGAGTGCGCAGTGTTGTTGCTGCTGCTGCTGGTGCTGCTGCTGTTGCTGCTGCTGCTGCTGGTGCTGCTGCTGGTGCTGCTGCTGCTGCTGGTGCTGCTGCTTGTAGGACAGTTTGCGCAACGAATCAAATTTAAATTTCTTGATTGTCTAGTCGAGTGGCAGTCCAAACTTGGAGACTGGAACATTGAGTTCTGCAGATCCCTTTGCGATTTGCGCATAATAATAATTTGAACGACGCGTCGACGTGCCCGGAATTGTTGACTGGTCACTGCCGATGATGACTGGCCCCCACTTTGCGCCCCAAACCACTCCCTGCTGCCCCACAGGCAGCATCGCATCCTTGCCTGTTAAAAATCATCGCAAGGGCCAAATGTCGCGCGAGCTAAGTGACTGATGGACTGCTGGCCACTGACATGGATAGAGGCGCACGGAGCAAGAGTGTGCAGCTCCCAGCTCCCATCGAGGTTGTTATCTGCGTTGGCTGTCAGCGCAGCACAGCTCCAATCCATGCTGTTAAATGGAGCAAAAAGTGTTGCCCGAACAATGGTGTCAATTAAACATTACATTGTTGTTCTTCCACTATGATGGAGTAAGGGATGCAGATGCCCATGATGGGCCCTCTGGGTCACAGCGCAGCGAACCCTCGATTTTAAATGCGTGCAAGTTTTCTATTTCTTTTTCTATTTTTTATTTTCTATTTTTTATTTTTTTTTTATTTTTTGTCTTCCTGTTACCAAATTGACTTCAACTTGTGCGTGTCTTGGGCTGCTCAACAATAAAAGTCTATTAAAGCGTTGTAGTTTAATGGCTTTGTTTGGCTCTCAGCTACATTTTGGACTTTGAGGTTTGGCTTCCCCCTCTCTCTCTCACTAACTCTCTCTCTCTCTCTGTGTGTCTGTTTTGATTGAGCAGCGAGTGCTGACTTATAGCCCTTTCGTTTTTTACAGCGCGCAGCAGTCTTCTAACTGGATCCTTTTTTTATGGCGGGAGCTGATGAAGGCTTTAGAGTGACATAAAATGAGATAAATGCCGCTGCGTGGGGCACTCTCCTGGCTAGACGCACAACTGGACCTTTTAGTGGCAGGCAAAGGTTGTCTCGTTTTTATTTCATTTCAGTCGACTTAATGTGGCAAGTGCTTATTTATATGTAGGTATGTGTGTGTGTGTGTGTGTGTGACACTTAAAGCGGGACAAATGCTATGAAAGCTTTTACATAACTAAATCAATTAGGCAGAAACTTGGCAAAATTTGAAAGGCAGCAAATAAATTTGCAGAATTTATTCTCTTTCTTCAAAATCAATATTTTTGATACATAAATTAGAATCTATTTTAGTTTAGTATATTTTTATTTTCAATCAATTAGTGGTTCATTGTTTTTTTTCTGCACTCACCGTTTTAGCAAAGAAGTTTAAGCTTTATTTTGGATTAATAATTATTATGTTTATTAATTTGGGAATTTCTTGAATATGTTTTTAACACTTTTTATTGCTTGCACAAAAGTAATTTCAAGTCGGATTTCACTTAGAGCATATAGCAGTTATAGCATATATTTCAGTTTGCTTCTTGGCTTGGCTTATTTCGCACACTGCACAGACGCGTTACACATATCCTGCCGCAGGATAACTGCGCACAAATCCAGAGCTCAACTGGAACGGCGCACGCGTGACCGAGATGAGAGTTTGCTGAATGGCGGCAGGGCGACGTTCTTATATACCCTCGTGTCCCTCGCTCACAGCGCCAAATCGGTCGGCGCAAATTTCTTTTGGCCTCTGCCGGCCGCTGCTAATGATACTGATAATGCTCATGATGATGATGATGATGATGTTCTTGTAGCGACAGCGACAGCGACAGCGACTGCGACTGCGCTGCTGGCGCAGCTGTTTCTCAACTGAGACGCTTTTTCGATATTCGCAGTTCTGAGCAAAAGCCCTACGTCGCTGTCAGCGTCGACGTCGACGTCGACGTCGCATGAGTTGTAAGCGAGCTGCTTCTGCTTCTAAAGGGGTATTCTCAAGACGCTGACGTCGCTGCCGGGGCTTGTCTTTGCGAATTACGTTTACGGTTCTCTCTCTCTCTCTATCTCTTTCTTTCTCTCTTTCGATCTCTCTGTGTGCGTTTCTGGTTTCTGCCGGCTGCTTCTTTGGCCAAAAGCGGGCAAAAAGTTCTTCTTGTTGGTCAGCCGAGTTGGCTTTTTTTGGCGCTGTCTTTGCGTTTCTTGATTGGTCAAGCAGCAGTTGCTGCGGCAGCGGCAATAGCAGCTCCACTTGTGACTGCGACTTCGACTGTGACTGGGATTGCCCTCAGCTGTGTTTGTTTTGCCTGACTTTGCGTCAATTTGCAGTTACTCATTTCGGCTTGGCTTTTGTTTTGCTCTTGGCCGGGCTCTGATTTATGGCGGAAAATTATTGTTGTTTTTGTTATTGTTCGCGTAACGTATAGCTCGTCGACTCGTCGGTTCAGCGCCATTTCGGGCGTCGCAGGCGATGCAACATGTGATTCATGTGCCTTAATTAGATGAACATAAAGTGCTTGGTGTTAAAACCGCTGAAGCCTAAATTTGGCATGGGTTCATTGAACCAGCCACAATCTCCTAGAGTTTAGCTATTCTCTTTTAATCGCTCGCGCCCTGTGGAAAGTCAATTTGGTCTATCGCCGATGAACGTGCAACGATTTGCGCTAGTCCCTTCAAATTGAAATCCCCGACAACGATTTTCTCATAAACATAAAGATAAAAAAAAAAGAGGAGAGAAGAGAAGAGAATCTGTGCGAAATTAATTCCAACTGCGGAGCAACGAAAGCTCTGACTGACGCTCTCATTTCGAGCCATCACTTCATCGAACAACTTCCTCGGTTGTTTATTCGCAGAAAATTTAAATTCTCTTTTATCTGCGCTGAGCAGAGATATTTCATTTTCAAAGTCTACCATGTCATAAACACCCTGCCTAGAGACAGGAAATTTCAATATTACTGTCATTACAGAGGCTGCAAACGGGGCGTGCATCGAGCTATCTATGTATATATATATATTTGTATTTGTATCTCAAGCCTATATCCCCATGGCACAGGTGCCCATTGTGGCCGATGTTCTTGTTGTTGTTGTTGTAGTTGTTGTTGTTGTTGTTGCTGCTGTTTTGGCTCTTTACGCGCGAACGTGATTTGCATTTGTAAGTAGCCAAGACAGCTCACACAGATGTGTGTGCATGCGGCTGTGTGGGTGTGAATCTGTGTGTATGTGTATGTGTGTGTATGTGTGTGTGTGTGTTACACAAATGCTAAAATAATAAATTGTTTCAAATTATTGGCACTTTGGCACTGATCAAATAAATGTGTCTTGGTAATAACAATAATAATGCGACAAGAACAACACTTCGACACATCGACACATCGACATCGACCCCGTCAACGAAGCTTAGTTCACGTCTGTCTGCTAAAAAAAAAAATGTGCGGGCCATAAAAATATTATTATGATTTTCAATAATCACACGCATTAAATTATCATAATGCGCACATTTTCAATATTTCCACGCCTCAGTCAGCTCCAAAGCATTTTCCAGTTCTCTCCCCCAAAAATTTTGGGCCGCCTGTGGCTCTGCACAGATTTTGCATTAAGGCCATTGTTGCTTTTTCAAATTTGAGACTGCGCCCCATGGGGCTGCAGATTTTTATTTTATTAATATTATTTTAGCCCGGCTATTTTGTATGGCAAATAATAATTTGGCTAACGAAAACAATTTGTGAGAAATTTATTTTTATATGTATATCCTCTGGGGAATATTATATTATATTTATTATAATATATAGAAAATTTGCATATTAAATGCATTTGACAGTGATTTTAGACAATATTTAGAAATTCAGAAAAAATCAAACAACTGCGTAATATCCGCTAATTTAATATATATATATATATATATATATATATATATATATATATATATATATATATATATATATATATATATATATATATAATAGGCGGATATTACGCAGTTGTTTGATTTTTTCTGAATTTCTAAATATTGTCTAAAATCACTGTCAAAGTGATTTTTTATTTTTTTTAAATATTTATCTATTCTTGAATTGAAGTTGATATAGATTTTTCTATTTTGCAAATAAGGTTTTATATATATTTTATTTTATTTATGAGCTTTAGAGATATGAATGATGAATAATGAATCAAGTCACACTGCTTTAATATATTCAAGTTGTAATTAAATAATTATTTATTAAATATGCAATTGATAGTGGTTTTAGACAATATTTAGATATTTAGAAAAAATCAAACAATTGTGTAATATTCGTTAGTTGAAAATTATTTTTTAGGACTTTGAAACATTTTCTAATTGATTAGTTGAAGTTAATAAATATTTTAATTTTATATATATATTTTTTTTAATATTTAAGAGCTTTAGAGATATGAATCATGTATTCAGATAACATTAATTAAATATATTTGTTACATTAAATTACATTTAATTACAAATTACATTAAAAAACAAATTTAGTTTAGCATCAGCATTTATTATTTATTTATTTTTTTTATTTAATACGATCTTTAACGAAAAATTAAAATGATGTTCAATTGTTTTTCAGGCGAGTATTCCTTTTAAGTATTGTAGATTTGATTCGATTAATTTTGTAGCAACTTCCAGTTTAGCTTAAAAGCTATCATTCCATCTAAATGCAATCAGATATGAGATATCTTGCAGCATGTCAACACATTTTATTTTTTACCAATTACTCGAATTAGCTTACAAATTTAAAGGAAATGTCGCCGTGGCTCTTGTCGGTGGGTAAGCATTATTTATGTCGTGTAAGCCAGGCCCAAAGTGGAGCACCTTATATGTATGAATAAATTAACCTAAATTAAAAAAAAAAAAGCCAAAAAGCAACCACAACATGGTAACCCCATATAGCGAGCCAATAAACATTTCATTTTTAAGAGATAACAATTAACTGAAGTAAATATTACAAATGTGCGTAAGCTTTCTAAGAAAGCAACACTTCTGGATTTACATGAGGCTGAGTCATGGCTTTTGGGTTTCTCAGATTTCTGCTGCTGCTGCTGCTGCTGAATGTTGAGAATTGTGTAATCAGGAAAACATGTTGAGGCTTGACAGATACGCTCTGTGTTGATCACCGCAAATTAAATTGCAAAATTTATTCTAGATACAGTTAAGTAAATTTCGGTGTTTGACTTTGGCTGTGCTCACTTGAGGACTGCCTGTCCAGATAAGCAAGCATATCAAAAGAAATTCTGCTAAACACTTAACTTAACGCTCACAATGAGTTTGAGCCGCAGCTCCAGGGCCTTGACACACACACACACACATATACACAAACCATATGGGAATTGGTAAGAATGGCGTTGGTCACACTGTTCGATTCGGTTTCAACTGGCTGTCAGAACTTTCACCGTGGGCCTCTTAAAGCGCATGCTGATGAGGACGATGACGATGACGGCAGCTAATAGAAAGTTCTCCCCAAATTAATTATTATTGAGAAATTACCAAACCACTGCGAGCGAGCCAACAGAAGCGAAAACATAAACAAAAGCGAAAATCAACAACAACAAAATCATTCGTACCCATATGGATATATATATATATATATATATATATATATATATATATATATGATGTTCAAGACAGACCATTAAAACTAAATCCAGTGCAAAAACTCGCCCCGGCTGCGACGAACGTTGAATTTGTTATAAACTTGTCGCAGACGTGTCTCACTACGCTTTCTTGTTATTGTAATTTTGTATTTTATTTATTTATTTTTTTATTTTGTTTTTTTTTTTCGCTTACGCACACCCTGCCCAAATTTTGTGCCACTGACCGAGAATTTGGCAGCTTGGCGAATGGATTACTACGGTAAGCAATTGAAACACCGGCAGCAGGCATTGTTTTTGCTCATTGTTTATTATTTATTGTTTTTTCCCATTCGATTATTTATTTATGTGCAAGACAGTACTTGAGTGTAGGTATGACTCGTATGACGAGGCTTGGGCTCTTGAACTTGAGCAGCATCAACTGTAAAAACCGGTTAGCCCGAAAAGGCAGCTGGCAGCATTGCAATTAAAACCTAAACTGATTTGACGGCTTTGTTTTCGACCATTGGCCCAAAACGGTCTCGTCGAATCGACAATGTAGATTGACTGCGCTCCAAGCAGACATTTCCAAATTTATTGCCAGAGAAAATTGAAATGTGAGTATATTCTTTGAAAGGCGATTGATGTATTTCCCTTACCTAGTTTAACATGTAGAGATTTAATCTTTTGGCTTACATGAAGAAAATACTAGAAAATATTTGCAAAAAGTTCTTGATCTAAGTTGTATTTTAATTTACAGGCAAACTACAAGATTTATAGAATTGTCCTAATACTAGGTCAACTTTTCATCATTTACATTTTTATTAAATGTTTTTTTCTTAAATATTTAAAATTATAGCTTCTCGTAAAGATTTATTTATTTGATAATGAAAACGAAAAAGCTTAAACTGAAAACATTTACTTGCAATATTTACTTGAATAACCAATGAATATTATGCTTTTAAGACTTTATAAAAACGAGTAAGCTTTATATTTGTATATAAAAATAATGATTTTTTTAATGTTCTCACAAAGCTACAAAGTAATCATGAAAACAAAGCTGCTCTTGCATAAAACATTTTTATTATTTTGTATTTCAACATAGTTTCCATCTGAAGTAAAAATAATAAAGATTTATCTATATATTTATGTTTGTTTATATTAGTTGATTAAAAATAACAAGTATTTCGTAATGCAAAATAAAATAAAATCAAATGTATATCATTGAATTTTGTTTGATTAGAAACCATTTATAATTGAGCTAGACCAGCTGTTAGATTATTTAAAATTCGACCTACGCATTCATTGACTTTGTGGAAGGCATTTTAATGCCAGAGTTTGTTTTTGATGTTGTGCTAATTTGAGCTCTTATAAATCAGAGTTAGAGAATGAGAACATGCCAGCTGCCCAAGCCGTGGCTCTGTGACTGTGATTAAACTGAGATTCGGCGACAGCTTCCGAGAAGCCGGCCAGTAGCTGCTTGGCTAAACTATGCCGCTCCAGATGCGAAGAGATGGCATGGAGCTGATAAGAATACGCGGACTTTCGCATGCCGAGCTTAGGCAAGGTGAGTGGTTGTGAGTGTAGATGAAAGTAGGTTTTGTGTGGGTTGCTAAACTGTTTGCATAAATATATATATACATTTTAGTTGGCCCGGCTTAAATGGGAGGAACATCAATTGGAAAATTGTTGTATTTAAGATTGGAGCTGAGTTTTGCAGCGTGTAGCTCGTCTTCCGACTTGTGGCATAATTAATAAACATAAAAAATGATTAGATATATATGCTAATTATGAGGGGAGCAGGTGATTTCTTTATTTTGCCTGTCTGCCTGCTGCTTGGTTTTCTTCATGAATTTATGTACAATAAAATTTGCATTTAAAGCGCTTCAGTGTTTTTTGCAGATGTTGTTTACTTTTACTTTTCGATGAGCTATTGTTGGCATAGGAAATTGAAATGTATCTTCCTATGAATCACGAGCGCAGCTGACGGTATTTATTGGCAGCATCTCAAGCAGTGTCTACTTAAAGTAAATTGCCATAATTTGAGCAACATAATCAAGGCGTTTGCTTATGTTCCAGATCTAAATATAGACACAAAAGACGCTAAAATACCAATTATAATGCGCGTGTGTGTGTGTGTGTGTGTGTGTGTGTGTGTGTGTAAGAGACCAAGTTACAGATCTAGCTAGCGCATTAGCTGTGCTGCAACGGCGACGATGATGACGAGAAGGAATGCCAAAGGACAATTAGCGTTGACCAGCCTGTTGATGGGCAGTCGGATGCCACACGGTCTGACTGACAGACGGTGAGACGTTCAGAGAGTGAAACAGTCAGCAGGCCAAACAGTCAAGTCAAGCAGCAGCCAACAAGAGACAGACAACGTTTGGTTAAAGATCAAAGACCATAAAAGGCGCAGTCGGAGCAACAGTTGTAGCTAAATTTAGAGAACTCGTCCCACTGCTGCACTGGGCAATCCGCTGTGGACAAGGGCGAAAGGAAGCTTCAGCAGTAGTCATAGACTGTCATACTTAGCTGTGGACTGTTGAGTTTCCAGTCTGGAGGACTGTTGAGAAGTGTCGACGAGTGCAGACAAAGTGTTTGTGGCATTTCCGCACTGCGGGCTAACAGAATTAGCCAAGTTGCAGTCGCTGCCATATAATTAGATGAAATCATTACGTTTTCATTTGCTGCCCCTTTTGATTTCATTATATTGTATTTTACTGCCTGATGCCAATGTCGTTGCCATCGGCTTTAGGCTGCCTTTTTACGACTTCCATCCACACACACACACACACACAAGGATTTCGATCTATCAGATGAATTAAATTGCCACCAAAATGTGAAGCTGCATAGGTGAGTGAGCAAATTCTTTGTCATAAAATTGTAAATGATGCACATTAAATTTATATCTTATGTAGTTATCTCCACGCGGACAGAGTCCGCAGAGGGTTATGATTATTGTTGTTTATGTTGGCTGCTTGGTCACTGGGTTGGTCGCCTGTGATGGCTGTAGATGTGATTTTTAATGCCCCAGCCAGACACTTTATATCTTATAAAAAAGCCCAAGAATAAAAGGCTGTCTGCGGCGAGTCGAAGATCATGTGCGCTGTTTCAATAGAGAAGCTTTCATCATTTAATTTCAGTCTTATATTTAAACAGTAGCTGTTAAGTCATTTAAAGCTTCGTAGATTTGTTAATTGGAAATGCCTGAATTGTAAGGGGCACACAGGATTAAAGTCTCATAAACTGACAGAGGTTGTAAGAAATAAACCAAAAATATTTTCTGTTTTAATCTTTTTTGTCCCCTTCGACTATTGTTCTGCAATTTTGAATATATTTTTTGTCTTATAAAGTGTGCTTCCGAGCACAGTGGGCAATACCATAAAACCTGTAAGACAATAAGTCAAAAATTAAGTGTAAAATTTTACGTTGTGAGTATTGCATCGATATGAAAGCTATCTACTATATTTTAATCAATTTATATATATATATACAAGAAACAACAACAAAAATTTAATAGATATAAATCGTTTATTTTTAACGTATCAATGTATATATATATATATATATATATATATATATTGTATATATATATATATATATATATATATATATATATATACATATATATATATATATATATATTTTTTTTTTTAATTTTTAAAATAATAAAACATTAAAAATTTATGATAATTAAAATTTTAAAAATTAATTAATATATATGAATAGTTTATTTTTAAAGTATCAATTCATATATATGTACATACATTTTTTAATTTAAAAAATAATAAAACAAATATTTATGAAAATTTTATTTTAAAAAATTAGTAGATATGAATACTTTATTTTTAAAATAAAATATTATTATTTTTTCCAATAAAATAAAAATTTTTTAAATTATATGTGTGCCAAATTAATAAAATCGCCCACTGTACACTGGTGGCGTAGCCAATCGGAAAATAATATTGATTTGATATTATAAGCAAAACGAACAAAATTAAAGTCTTTGAACAATATATCCAAAAAGAAAAGTTCTTGTCATTTGACAGAATTGATTGAATTGTTTTATGGCCATGATACATCATTATGCAGTCGGTTATTCCCGTTTCTTTTACATACATTTCTGTGCACTTTATGGGTTCATTCATCTAAACCTTTCGCAGTGCATTTTATGGCATATTTATAATGCCCGCTTAGGGGAATACAAATATCTATAATTCTTAAACGTTCAAGTGTTGTCTTTATGTCTTAACATGACATAGATGGGCTGATAAAAGCTAATATGTTTCTTTGAATTTATAAATAAAAGCGGTCTCTGATGTGTCAGCCGCACCCTGTTCAATGTACCCTTTATCGGAGACAGAATAAACGACAAATTCGCATAAACATATCAATACAAACTGAACTCGTAGCCAAACAGACTCCGCCACAGAAATAAATATGTAATTCACATAGGGAATATTTGCTTCAAAGTTACTGAATGACTTGATTTAATTTGCATCTTAATTTCAAAATAAACTCTCACTAAAAATGCCTTAAAGAATTGAATGCGTCTAGTTTTAAATCTTTCATTACGTTTTAAATATATTATTTTAATTTAAAAATAAATCTCAATTTAGTCTCGAAACTTTTCTCATTAATTCAAAAGGTTTCAGTTCAGCTAAATAAACAATTCCAGCAGAGCAGTAATTGGCCAAATCACATTACCATAACTCCATATGAGCTGCGACTTTCCAAATGTAATATGTGTAAACACATTAGCTTGTGTGTACGGGGAATGACCTAGTCTGACTCACACTCATTCATACACTCACTCGCACTCGCACTCGCACTCGCACTCACACACACCTAGGCGCCCATGCCAACCCTTTTTCAATGCGCCTGCGAATGAGAATCGCGTGAAGTGGAAATTTTTTGCATGGGGCAAATTATTACTTAATTAGCTTTTCATTTTAAAATGTCCGCGTGGATTGCGTGTTGAGGCCTGCTGGAGTAATACTTTTTCAAATGTTCGCTGAGGAGCTGTTGTAATATATTAAATTAAATCATATTAAATGTGACGTGCCCACAGCTCTAGACCATAAATAGAAATTATGACACATTTCGAGTGGACACGGAAGCCATCCAAAGTTTAGGGGCTGGCTTATTAATTAGAGCAAATGCGTGCGGTTGCAGATTGTGGTTGCGCACACACACACGCACACAGTCACACACGTAAACACACACATACATGGGGAATACACTCAAAGAGAATCATAATCCACTAACTCACACAATCGTACGTCACGTGCGCGTTAATGTGCGCCAGTTTATTTCAAATATATTGTTGATAATTATTTGCATGTCGCTGGCGACGCGAACGTCACGCATACGCAACGTTGTCTTCCTGCTGCTGTGGCACTTCAATTTAATGTTATTCATTGTCCTTGCCACTCACATTCATTTCATTAAAAATCATGCCATCTGTTGTGGCTGTTTTTGTTTGTTTGTATATTTCCCCGCCATATTTGGACTGTGCTCACCTGACGCATTTTGTATTATTTTTTACCCATTAGCCGCTCTCAGCTCAGCTCATTGGCCATGCTCTTTGAACTGTCGGCATAGCCGTTAATTTTGTTTCTTATTTTCGCCATGTTGGAAATATGTTAATTAAACTCACATCCGATTGGGGTATGCCATTGATATGTGTACATTGAGTTGGCATACAATGTTTTTTAGGAGAAACTGGTTTAATCTCTTTTAAAGGGATTTAAAATAGTTTTTTTTTTTTTTGAGCTCGACATTAGTTTGTAAATTGAAGTTATATGCTGATGATGTCATAGAAATGATTGATTAATCCATTGGCCGAGTGCTGAAAGCATTCAGAGTATGATAACGTCGGTGTGCACATGCAAGCCAGCCTTTGTCAGTTTTATTTTAATTTAATGACATCATTTTCAATGGACATGCGACAGTTATGAACAGCAGAGACGACCGACGACCGACGACCGCCCACCCGTTAATAATGTTGTCATTTATATTTCCCAACTACAACAGTTTTCCTCTTTTCATATTTTTATATTTTTATTATTGTTGTCATTATTCATTATCCTTAACTGTTTGCTTTCGCTGCCCTAGGCCCGATGGTCTGTACTCACTCACAAATGGCCCGTATTGCTCGCTCTGAAATGCTTGAAATACTCTTCTTTTTTTTTTTTTTTTTTTTCTTTTTTGTCATTCGTCCCTTAAATGTTAAATTATGCATATATATAAAAAAGTGTGTGGTTGTGCAAATGAAATATTTTTAAAGAGACCGGCATATTAAGTGAGCCATTATCATTAGTTATGACCATGTAAGCTTGCCTCCCTTTGCCATAGATATATTTATTTATATATGAGTGTGTGTATAAATTATGTGGACACAAGAATATCGTGATAATGTCGCCGATGATAAAATTAAATGTTGCTTATTATCATATTTGTTATTCTCATTCGAAATAAATCGGAATATCTTGTACGATGCCATGTCCATTTGACTGCTTAATTGTATTTGCACTGATTGTGGATAGTATTTAATAATTTTAAAGTTAGTTGATGGAAGCATAACCTTAGATATAAAACATTTATTAGAAAGATCAATCGAAAACTTGTGCGCATATAATAAAATAATTATAATAGTAATAATAATTGTATAACAATAATTGTATAACCTAAACCTAAAATTAATTTGTATATCCTAAACCTTATGCATAAAGGCATAAATATATATATTTTTGAAAAGGCGATGAGCTGAGTCGATATAGCGATCCGTCCGTATGAGTGCAGAGATCACGCAAACTACATGAGCTAAAGGTTTGAAATTTTACATGTATTATCGTATATAACTTACACGGTACGAGTTTATTTTCTAACGCCTCAGGCAATGGCCTATCTTCTAACTCAACGCTTATGGCAACATACGCGGACGATATATGTTTGCTGGTTTCCTCCTAGCGTAGCCATACAGTGGCAGAAATTCTGCAGGAGTTTATGGACACATTTGCACAATGGGCTAGCAGCGCCACATAAGCAAAAATATCTGCTTTACGCTGAGACGGGAGGAGTCCGCTACTGTTTATATAAACAATACCCCCGTTGAAAAAACTGGGGCTGTGAAATACTTGGGACTCATTCTAGACAAACGACTGATCTTCAAGTCCCACATCATGGCAATTGCTGCCACCTGCCGTCTCCCGTCTTATGCAGATGTTATGGATGCTTCACAGCAAAAGCAAGCTACCTTTCAATAACAAGCGCAAGATATTGTCGCATATCATCACTCCAATCTGGAGGTACGGTGTGCAAATATGGGGAGTCGCCGCCAAGACAAATCGAAACAAGATCCAGATACTGCAAAACAAGGCTATGAGACAGATCACTGGCTGCTTCCGGCTCGTCCGCGACTCAGGTCTACACAGAGATCTCAATTTGAATACTGTGGAAGATCAAATCTCCTTCCACTCGAGTCGATACAATGATCGCCTGAAGGCAATGCCAACAGGCTTGCAAAAAAGCTACCAACTTCTAGACCCATCAGAAGGCTAAGAAACCGCAAACCTTCTCACTCGAAATTTAACCTAGTATTTAACCTACACCGTATATATGTTTAATTTTATAAATAATTGTAAACTTGTGATGTTAAGTTTGATCCAAGGGAGATAATAGAGTAAAAAATATGCTCCTCCTATTAAAAATAAATGAGAAAAAAACAGTTTGTTTTATTTTTTCGATAACACATATAATTTCTTTTTTATCGATAATAATCGAAAATTTGACTGTTTTTTATAGGCGGAGATTTTACACCGTTAGACCTAGAGAGATCAAGTGTTCTGTGTAGGTAATAAATTTGATACGGAGATTTCGTAAGTTTTGGATTTTGGATACCCTTTCGCCACGAATTTGAAAAATCGTATTTCAAATACTGGAGATTTTGTCCAATACTGAACTGAACTGAACTGTTATAATGAAACTTTTGTTTTTATATTTTTTTATGTAACTATTTTATATAACTTATAAATTACAAAAGTAATAACAGACTTCGTAATGGTATGTATATTATAATCCTTATAGTTGTTGGGCTTAGCAACAATAGTACACTTTAATATAGGCGAATCATCTATATATGCGAGATTTCGGCTATTCGTTCAAGCGAATTGATCATGAGAAGTAAAATCTTGTTAAAATACTCTTACTCAATCGTGGTTGGCGCTGAAAGTTTGGGCATCATAAGAAACTAGACATTCTTCGACTAATTTCAGTTTCTCTTCCAGCGAAAAATCTGAAAATCTGACTAATCTAAAGTATATTACAGTCGCAGAGAGCACGGCAGCCAAACTTGCTTGCTCGCTGTGAACATTTAGTACCTAAAGTTTGCTTGAATTGCGTTAAACTCATTAATAGTTTTGTAGGAAATAATGCGAAACTCATTATTAATAGAAAGAGATGATAAATTATGCTTAAAGTGTTGAAGCTTTACATTATATTTGTAAATTTACTGACAGCTGAGCAAAGCGAGAGCAAAGTCAACGTTAACTTTTTGTGTGTTTACAAAATGCAATAGTATTACTAATAATAAAATTAAATTATGTTACATTCTAGAATACAGAAAAGCTTAAGAATTATTATTAATTTTTTTTTTAGAACTATATATATATATAAATATATATTTTTAAAGTTCAATAAGAATTTATGAATTTATTTGTATACTAATTAAAATAACTAATTAAATAAATATAAATAATTCCCATAGGAGCCCCGTCTGTGCTCTGCAATTTACCAGCTTTCCCGTAAATATCTCTGTGAATGCTATAAGCTTTCACGCACTTCTTGTTGGCCAGCGCTTTCAGCAATGCATTATATACTTAACCAGGTTTAATGCATAAGCGAGCATTCAATTGGATGCTTTCGACTGAATTCACTCACTTGAACTGCATAAAGTTATGCCAGCTCGCTGGGAGCCCCTGTGGCTGCTTAATTGGATATTGACTCGGTGAAATACTTTCACATTCTGTCAAAACAGCCGAGTCATTAAATAATATGTTTCCCTGTCCGTACGCCAAGAAGAGCAGCATGCCGTATTTAACCAAATTATTTGCCATAATATATATATTCACAATACTCATTATTACAATCAATTTGCATATTTGCTACGCTAATTGTTTTCGTTATTATTTTGACTTAAATACGATGACATTTTGGCCTTAAATAAAATGAAATCTGCCGGAGAACATGCGCTGACAAAGGCTCATAAACAATTGAATTGTATTATATGGGCTTGTTATGCGGGTCTGTATATGTATGTATGTATGTGTGTGTGTGTGTGTGTGTATTTTGTTTATAAATGTGCACACCTTGTGCTGTATGTATTCGCACTCGTTTATCAAGTGGTAAAGTTGTTAAGCAGCATTTTAATTTTTTAACAGTTTTCGCTTGGAATGCATAACAAAAATATTTGTAAGGGTGCCCAAAAAAAAAAAAAAAAAAAAAACGAGAGACAAACAACAAAAGGGCTGGCAACGAGTACCGTTGGATGTATCTCTGTATATGCTTGTATGCGTGTGTTTGTGTGTGTGTGTGTGTGTGTGTGTGTGTGTGTGTGTGTGTGCATTTGTGGCTTTTTGTTTGGGTTCGTTGCTCGACGTTTAAGTGCAAAGCTGAGTGTCCTCCGGGAGTCCCAGTTACAGTTGCTCACTTCAGCGCCGGGAAGTTGTTTTGTTGATGTTGCTGCTGTTGTTGTTGTTGTTGTTCTTGTTGTTGTTGTGATGAATGACGCTGCAGTCGGTCGAGTTTCTTTTTTGTTTGTGCCCGAAATGGTACCATTTACAAGACACAAACATTAGCAGGAACAACGGGAACAAGCACATGAAGCAACTAAAACATAAAGTGACCTTAATGGATTGTCCAGGGCGGCAGGAATTAGTTTGTGATGTCTGCGACAGACGTGAGTTTTGTGCCTGGCACGAGCCGAGAGAGGATGCGGCGTACAGAAATTGTCATTGTTATTGCTGAGGCGTGTAACCTTTGACTGAGTGCGCATTAATTCAAATCAAATTAAAGGAGCAGCGCCCAAAACAAATGTCCGCCATTTAAATGAGCTATTGTCAGTTTAAAGTCGCATCTATCGCACACACACACACACACACTCAGATTAATGTGGAGCACTTTGGCCAAGACATTTAACACCTGCAGACGCACAGATGGGGAACATCATCTGCTGCGTCCAATCAGATTTTTCAACAACAGCATCAACGAAAACGCACATCAAAATAATTTATGATGCACATCAGCTGGCAGCCAAAGCTATAGATGAGACGTTCTTGTTGTTGCGTGTATTCGTAGCAACACCTAAGCATAACACGTACATACTGTAGAGAGTATATATATGTATGTGTGTGTGTGTGTGTGTGTGTGTGTGTGTGTGTGTGCACCTGCATGCTAGTGTCCAGCTACGTTGTCCGCTTTGTGGCCATAATGCTCAGCCATAAGTTCTGCTCTGCAAAAACATAAACAAGCTAAATCAAGTCAAATGCGCTAATAAATCTTAAAAGCGTTCACGTTGTCGTCGTCGACTTGCTAAACTTTGCTGGAGTGTCCATATTGTTGTTGTTGTTGTTGTTGTTGTTGCTGTTGGTATGCAAATGACAGGATTGTCAAAGCCAGTTGAGTAGTTGGGAGTATAAATAGTATTTCCATATGCCTGATATTAAGAATCACAACAATTTGATTTGATTTATGCAAGCTTTTGATGCATGAGCCCGAGTATCTAATTGACAATTGAGCTAAACAGAAACTTCTTCTAATTGCTCTGGCTGGCCTAAGTAGCAGCAGCAGCAGCAGCAGCAGCAGCAGCAGCAGCAGCAGCAGCAGCAGTTGCACTGCTAATTGAAATGTGCACGCATAATTAAATCTCGACCAAATCTAATTGCTGTCAGCGCCACCCAGTGCGGAATCGCAATCGATTTGCAGTCAGCTGTTGTTGTTGTTGTCGTTGTTGCATCAGCGGCTTGAGCTGCCGCAATTGCCGGCATCGTAACAGTTGCCGAGCTTTGTTATTCTTGGCGCTGCGGCTACGCAAGCAGCTCGTTAGCAGCAGCAACAGCAGCAAAGGCAGCAGAGGCAGCCGAGCCAGTGGCAGTGGCAGTGGCAACAATGCGACAGAAGCTTAAGCCATATTGACAATCCCAAAGTTGTGTAATCCGTTGGCAGTCATCGCAGCCACCAGCAGAGAATACAGACAGCAGCAGCAGGAGGAGCAGCAGGAGGAGGAGCAGGAGGAGCAGCAGGAGGAGCAGCAGTGGGAGCAGGAAGAGGCTGAGTAGTTGTGGACGATGGCAATCCGATTTGCATGGCAACTAGCTGAGACTTGGCGCAGGACTTAAGTTCAGCTAAGGGCAGCGATATATTTAGCCAGTATTTGCATTTATACGTCTTATGTCTTTAAGTTTTCAGTGCCATGCCCCAATAACTGTATATGTGCACTCGAGCCTCGCCGCACGCAAATGGGGCTAAGATAACACTGAACACAACACTGAACCACAATTCCCATTCATTCTCGAAAATTTGTTTGTTTGCGCTGCGCAGCGTATCCGCCCCGATATTTGTTTGTCAAGTGTTTGTTTTCGTTTTTGTTGGCTTTTTTTTTATGATAACTGGGCTTTATTTGCATAATTTTGCAGTTAACACTTGAGTGGCGAAAGAAGCGCGCTGAAAATATCTAAGAGATGCAAGCATTGTTCATTTGATTTTTTTTTTCGTTATTATTATTATTTTTTTTTTTTTTTTTTTTTGACAAAGCGCCACAGAACGTTATGGCCACGCCCACAGTGCAAAACAAGCTGAATTGCTTGTGAAATTCTCGCACGTTTCACGCACGTCGAGTGCTCACATAAATTCATCATTTTATTTAAAATTTCACATTTGCTGACAATTCCATAGCCTACGAACTGGCAGCCCAATTCTTTTGTTCCGCTTGGAGACCGGACTACTACTGCCCGTGTCTGTCCAGCTGTCTGGCCGACTGCCGGACTGATGGACCTGTCCGTGTGTCCATTGTTTTATGTGCACATAAAAATATTTGCACAGTTTCTTTTGCTCTGTTAATGTAGAATGTAGAATGCTTGATGTGACAAGCTTCACTCTGGCGCACCGCAGCACCACAGCACCACAGTACCACAACACCACAATGCCACAGCAGACGTGGGTGAGAGTTGTTGTCAGGAGCCTTGGCACTCGCCCACTGCATTCTGATGCCATATCATGCCAGATGTGGGTCAGTAAAACGCGCTACGAAACCCGAATCCCAAACCAAAACAGAAACCGAAACCGAAACCGAAACCGAATAAAGTGTCACACCTGCTGTTTGGCCGGGTGGGCTACGTCTGTCGGCCGTCTCCGGCTGAAAGTTTGAATAAATGTTATAAATACATACAATAAAAATGTTATTTACACGTTTTTGAAAAGAGAAAGTCCAGAATGTCGTCGGCAAATCTGAAACGTGATTTCATTTAAATTTAAGTAGTTCTGCAGTTATTTTATTTTTTTTTTGTTTTTGTTTTTGCCTTATACAATATATACATTTATTTGCTTTTTGTTTTTTTTTTTTTTTTTGGCCTTTTTCCTTTCGCTCCATTTATGGGCGTGACATTAATGCGTTGTCTTCTGGGTGCTGAAATTCGTGCAATTTATTTTGGAGATTTTGAATGAATGTTTTTATTCATCATTTTAATTTTTTTAATGGGCAACTGAGTCGGGCAATAAGACAAGTTTTATGCGCAATTTTCGGTTTTTTTTATGCTAATTTCTTGAACGTGTGTTACATTTGGCATCATTTTGGGTTTATTGAATTTTTGGCAAGGGGCCCATGCAGATACATGTGAGTTTGGTGCGTGAGATTTGGGTTAGATAAATATGTGAAGATAGCATAAATGTAAATTTTGTGGAGATTCTTAAAACATTAAACGTTTTCTTTTCACACGTCAAATTTCTATGATTAAACTGTGAAATATACTCTAAAAAATCAACATTAACCTCAATGGGACCTCCGAAACGTATAAACTTGTTGACACACAGTCAAAGAGTTGACTGAACTCTGTGGGATAATTTGCATATGAAACAGATTCATCAAACTTTCGGAAATGAATTTCATCAGTCTTGCATTCAAATTAGGCTATTAACCACGGCCGAGATTGTCATTTAAGGTATTTAGTTCAGTGTTTAAAAGGATCCCATTCGCATTAAATTTATTTAATAAATATTGATTTTTAATATCTCAATAAAAATTGAATTTATATTATTTTTTTTTATCAGTTGAGACCTATTTAAATTCAAATCATTGTTCAAAATAGTTCGGTGTTCTATCTTTAGAATTTCAATAAAGTTTTAAGCTAGATTAACTCTAATTTGTATTCTACTCTAATCTCATGTGCAACCGCAAAACAAATTACATACATAAAAAGAAACAAATAATTAATAATTAATTTACCAAACGAATAAATTGACTTCTGTACTTTTAGGCTTGCACTACAATAATAATTGTTGCCATAATTTAAATTGTGCTTTTGATAAATCCTCGGACTATTCTATTTAATGAATAGATTTAGTGCATTAAAATAAAATGTGATATTAAATACACAGTTACAGAAGACTAACTTTTATATATCCAATCATAATTATTTAGCTTTTGACATTGACTTGCATTCCGAACTTAATTAAAAGTGCTTAAAACCAGCTTGGTTTGGGTAATATTAAGGGAGATGTACTATTTGAGGTATAAAGCTTTATGTTTCACTATGATTATTGAAATATTAAACTTTATGTGTTAATTTAACGCTCTGAAAAGCGATGTTTTTTATATTGAGTTGCATTCGCTCACAGAATGTAATTTAAGCACAGAAGACATGCGCATTTTGCTCGATCATGTTGAATTGGAAATCTTTCGTAAAATGCTCAATGCTCTCCCGTAGCCCAGGAGGTGACTGCTAGAATCTCTCTCTCCATCGAAAGCAATTATTATTTCTGATTTAGCAATCACTAAAGCCATGCTCTAACACTTTTTCAACCGATCATTTCTTTGCTGATGTATATTAGGATTTTTCACAACTTTGTACTTGAACATAAACTTAAGCTCAAGCTGAAAATATCAATAATATTATTAAATATACATATTTATAATTTCTGATAATATATATTATATTTATATTATTGCTCTTCACTATTTTTTAACTACTTCAAACTCAAAAGATTATTCAGAATTATTCTTCAAGCATGAACATGCCACATAAATATAAATATTAACAAGTAAGAAGGCTCTAGTCGAGACGGCTCGACTACGAGATACCCTGAACCCTGAAAAAAAAAATGAATATTCTTCTTCTTTACGCACGTATAAGCGCGCGCTCTGCTAACCGCGCAGTTGCTGCCGACGGTTGGGGGTGGCATGGGCTGTACTTTGAACGCTTATAACTCCATTTATAGATGGACTATCTTCATGAAACTTTCAGAATATATTAATAGCATTCAAATTTGTCTGTTTGCCAAATCACAAGTCTCTAGTAGTTGAAATACGTTTTTTTTTCAAATTGGGGGCGAAGGGGGCGTGGCATCCAAAATCTGATACAAATTTGAAGTTTCTAGCTAAAACGGTGTAGAAGTTATGCTCGAAAAACCTAAAAAACGTAAACGAATTTTCGATTTCTTATCGATAGTTAAGGAATGGGATGAGTTATCGAAAAAAAACAAAATAAACTTGTACTGCGTAACTAAGATACGAGTATTCATGTTAAATTTCAGCTCTCTAGCTTTTGTAGTTTCCGAAATCTCGACGTTCATACGGACGGACGGACGGACAGGGCTATATCAACTTATTTTTTTGTGCTGATCAAGAATATATATACTTTATGGGGTCTGCGACGTCTCCTTCTGCCTTGTCCATTTTCAATGGGTTCAGGGTATAAAAATAGGCAATAGTTGATAACCTGCGCGCTATCTGACGCCAGATAATAAACATGTCATCCCTTAGTTGCAGCGACACACGCAGCGAGTAATACAGATGTAACGTGAGCCTCCACAGCGGCTTAACGATCGAAAGGGATACTTGACAAAACATATGTGCACTTCTGTGCATGGAATGAATTTTTAGCCTTCCAGTGCCTGAAAGTATTTTTAAGGTATATAAGCACTAGGATTTTCAGAAATAAACACTTTAATTTTTGAATTCAGCAAATGTGGAGTTGTTTTCTTTTAACTCTCTAACAATGATTTCCCGTGCATTTTTCGTTTAAGCATACAAGCCTGAATCACCCGACTTAGATGAAACTCAAAAAATTAAGGATAGTCTATGAAAATTATTTTTAACAAACCAGTTGGCAGATACTAAATATGAAAAATTGGATTTTTGCCAAAATTTCCGGCTTTTTACCCATAGTGCACTGTTTCAACCGATCCTTTCTTTACTAATGTTCACTACAACGTTCTATAACTTATATATGAAATTATACAAATTTTTAAATAAATTTAAATTTTAAAAATATATACGTTAAGCGCTGCCAGTTATATTCTCGCGTAGACAAATATACTTTGATTCAATGAAATAACGTATTTTATATAATTTTGTTCTCCTCCCGAATGTCTGATAGGAGAATCGCATACTTAATTTATATAATAAGTATATTATTATTTTTACGATAATAAGATGTGTTATATTTTGAGAATTCAGCAGCTACCCTACTCTGTTTGCGCCCTCACTCTTAGAATATAAAGTATATATGCCTTTTGTCTGTCTCGACAGATAATATCATGCTGACAATAATATGAATTTGTTGTAGATATTTTAAAAGTATAATTTAATAATAAACAAAAAAACAATTTTTTTTTTAATATTTAAGAGGACCCCAACTATATATTAAATCAATTTTTAATCGTATTATTCTCTAGATTTTATATTTAGTATAAATATTTTACGATTCATCTTGTCTGAATGCCATCAACTGCTGTTCGCCTGTGTAATGAAATGGGAAAAATCATTAAAATTTTAAATACGCTATACATTTCGAAAAGAAATTAAAATTTAAAATGTAATTTATATTAGAAATGCATAAATTAATAAAGTAATTGTATTTGTTGATTTGATTTGCCTTGGCATTTCGCACTTGTTGCGACATGTTCGCTTCTGTCTGTGTTTTCAGTTTCAATTTCAAGGTTGAATGCAACTTATGGACATCCTGCTACAAATAACTCGATGTCGCTACAGTGTCGCTGTTGCACACAGTTAATGTGGATGCCCTGCGAGTGCTCTCGGTGCCCGGAGTCAGACGTGGGTAATTTATGCTTGGCTAGCGACCGCACATAAGCTGACAAGAGGCGAACGGACGAGGCGATTGACAACATGACATTTAAAATGCGCCACTGGCCGGCAGCGATTCACAGCAGTTGGCATTAAAATATGACAGCAGGAGCAACAAAAAACTAGCGCCGATTTAAACAAATACAAAGAGGGAGAGAGAGAGAGAGAAGAACAGAAAGAAAGAAAGAGGGAAAAAAAAACTTCAGATACGTGCGCTGCATTTTAATTCTGCTATCAGAACGATACGCCGACCGGGCTAAGACCCACACACGAACGGGGCTTAGAGCAGCATTTGGCAGGCTCTGGCACGTGTTCCTGCCTGACTAAGCGTCTGTTTCTAACTGTCAGAGCAGACAGAGTGACGTCTGCTTGATGGCAGCACTGAGCGGCAGAGCTGCATGCAGCGCAATGCAAGCGGCAAACGTTTCAATCTGCCGCCGTGCCACAAACTCAACACGGTCACAGTTATTAACTTGATGAATGTGTGAATAAAACGAACTCACTAATTCGTTGCCGTGCATCACACTTGACGGCTGTCGCGGCCAAGGCGTGGGCCGCTGACTCTCACGGAGTTGAGCTCTCAATTGGTTAACAACCGAAATTAACTCAGCTCCGCGCATAAATGTTGTCTAAATGGTGCGACACAATTCAAACGGTGTCTTACGCCGCCTCTTCGCGTATGCAAAGCTCGTCCGCCAGAATTAGAGCAAACGCTGACATGCAAATGCTTTGATACTCTTGGACCGATGAGGACAAGATCACATGCTTGGCAAACTCTTTTAGATAAATTTCAGAAAATATGTAAAATTCTTTTGCAATGCAAAGTTGTTTTATAAGAAATTATTTTCCCATTAAAATCCTGCATTATCTCTGAACAAATTAGGTAATGGAATATACTATAATATAATATATAATAATAATGAACCAAATAAAAGTATGTCTGCTTACCCCAGACGACTAAAATTTTACGAATATACAAACTCGCTCTGAGTAATCGAGCTCAGCGCGTTCCCACCACCTTCAAGAACAGAGCGAAAGAGTTCGTAATCGAGCTTACAACTACAGATCGACTTTTAGATACGATTCAAAAATTGATTATGCTCAGCAGTGTTCCCTTTAAATCAGATCTGTGAATAAGATCTACTCTAAGGGTTCTGATTAAAAAATGGGCTAATAAACCTAATTGCATGGCAAGTGATTTTGGAGAAGTTAGAGAACCAAGAATAAATCTTTTTTTATTTTCTGGAGTTTTTCTTTAACAAACTTGTGTATGTACAGCAGACATATTCAATTGTCATCTTTCAGCGAGAGAGAAATTACAGAAGTAAATCGTATGCCTATTGCTAAAATAAAGTATCAAGTCTTTTGAGTAGTATTTTACCATATTCAGTAATCATCATAATCAAATCTAGAATGCTTACAGATAAATAATCTAACAATTTTTCCTAAATATTAATGAATACATTTTTTCTATTTTTGCTAGAGTATTATACTATATATATTTTATACTATATATTATATTATATACAAACATGTATATTGTATTAAAGCTTTCATGTGCTACAGTTTTTTTTTTCGATGTTTCTAAAATTTCTTTGGCACTCATTCGAATGCGACTTTTAAGTAGCCTCAGCAACAGCTGCGCCAGCAACACACACAAATAAAGTGCCCTGGCCGGGTACATCATTGTACAAGGTACATACATTAATATTAAACTGTTGCAGAAGTTTCTCCAGGCCAGCCAGCGCTTCTCTCAATTGAAATGCAAGCGGCGTGCGTGCAAAGTTATTATTGAAACAATAAGTGAGTGTATGTGCGCATACTTAAGGAATTCGAGCATGGAGCTGGGCAGCGGATTGTAATCACTTGACTTTACATTGTGACTTGTTAGCCTTATTTATGGCACTCGGGTGTGTGGATACTTTAAGTGCTTCATTAAATGGACATTTCACGTTTAAACTTAATACGAGGCAGTGGCTGCAATTATTGCCGCCGGCTGCTGTTGACAGCTTCGTCCACGCCAACGGCTACTGTCAGTGTTGCATGTGATTGCAACGTCCAACGTCTATCGTCCGTAGCCTCTTTTCCTATGTCACTAATTACAAAGTGCTGTTTAGTTGTTGTCGTAGACGCTGTGGCGCCACTGTGACAAAGTCCACTGACGGCTGCGATGCTCACTAATCCATTACCAGCGTCATTAATCTAATAAGTTGCTGTTGTTGTTGTTTATGTTGTTGCTGCGGCTGTTGCTGTTGCTGTTGCTGCGGCTGTTGATATTGCTGTTGATATTGCTGTCGCTGCTGGCACTATGTGTTGCGCTGCGAGTGAAACAACGAAAGCCTCCTCGATTTGTGCTTCACATTACCTACACATGTCAGCGACATGGTCAAAGTGCGTCACATGATACCAATGTGCTAATACATCGATAGCAGTGCCTGTGCTTTGTTGCCGTAAGTAATTAACTTGGCATCGACTAACTATCTTTGATTTGTGAACTGCGTTTACGAAATTGTCGCCCTCAGCCAACTGCTTGAGCCCAAATACAGCTAGTTGCCAACTTTCAGGCAATCGTTGGGCAACATTAAACCAAGTTGATAAGCATTTACTTTAAATTAATAAAGTTTCCATTGCTGCTTCGAATTTGTAGTCAACTATTTTGGCCAACTAGCTATGAGTGTGTGTGTGTGTGTGTGTGTGTGTGGTCACAAATTGTATTTCTTGCTTCGATAAACATGCTAATGTTGATTGCAAATACACACACATATACACACATACGTACAACAAAACATTTGAGTTACTAATCCGTTGTAGAAGTGAATGGGACAACAACTGCCAGCAGAATTCCGTCTAGCTGTTTGACTGTGTTTTTCAACCAAATATTTTGTCGCCAAAGGCATTCCTTTAATTTAGTTTTTGATTCAACACACACACACACACACAGACACACACACACATAAACACGCCGACATTTCTACTTATATAAATGAATACATTTTTATACGTAAATCTGACTTGGTTTTTGCCACTCTCGTTGCTATTGCACGTCGAGTTGGCTTTGTTTGGTTTTTGGGCTAAAATTTGTTCATGGCAAACTTCTGGCCAGGCGACAAAACAAAGGCGCAAATTGCAGTTGCAATTTTTGGTGGTTGCTGCAGCAAATACATTCACATATAAATATATATATATATATATATATATATATATATATATATATATATATATATATATATATATATATATATATGTATATGTGTATATAGATATGTAATTGTATGTAGTTTCCGCAGCGGGCAACGTAAAATTGAAGCATTTCCGCTGTATTTACAAGAAAAAACAACTACGAATTTTCGTAGCCATTTCTTTACCAACTTTTGTTGGTAGTTGTCGCTGCTGTTGGTAGTTGTTCTTGCAGCTGCATTTCGTGAAAACTTTCAGTGCTTGCCTCACGACTCAACTCTAAAGTCTCGATTTCTTTGATGAAGACAAAGCGCAGAAAAAAAAAAAACAAGGAGAAAAAAAAGTTGTTGCGGCGAACGGTGCCTTGTCCGCTGGCAGGACATTTCCTACGCTCAGCCCAGCTGCCTCCCCGAAAAACTGCACAAAAACAACAAAAGAGCAACAATAACAAAAACAACAACTCGAAAACAATTACAGCAACTAATAAAGAAACATTTAAAAAGCAAAAGTTTGTTCCATAACTGTGGGGTTTACCGAGTACTGGGTCGAGCTGTTGTTTCGACATACTTTAAGAACTGCCGCCGCCCCATTTGGAGAGTTTTCGATCTCTCCCGCTCGGCGCTTGTAGTACATGAATAAGCAATTACAAAGTTGTTATTAAAACGATTATGCAAAATGTTTTTGGATGCCTGCAACGCCAAATTGAAATGAAAGTGGACTGTTGCGTTGTGTTGGCCAGTGTAGTTTAGCTCACCAGCGAGATAGTTGGCAAACATTTCAATCTCGCTGCCCTAGGCGTATACGTTATATTTGGAGTGCAGAAGGGCTGCGAAAATCGTGTCATTGTGTTACCCTTTGCCAGAACAAATGAAACCAAAACGCAAACCGCTGTCGGTAAACTAAAGTGTGCTGGCTAACTCTACGCTTCAGCTGTCCGTCTGGCTAACCTAACCGCAGCGACCGCTGCTCAATTTCAATTTGGTTGCCTCCGGCCAAATGCACGCAACCTTGTGCTATTTGCACACCCACACACACACAGAGAGAGTGTGTGTGTGTGTGTTGTGACTTTCCTGATGCCTACGCAGGAGCACGCCGTGCGCTGTGCGCAATGAGCAGCTTGTTGAGCCCCGCTGCCACTTGGTTTATTTTAATTAGTGTAAAAAAATATAGAGCCAGCGCACGCAATGGAGTGGCCCACTTTGCTCATTGCTGCCACACAGCCGCAGGTTGCCCGCTTGGCCAACTGACAGAGGTGCTTTGTCAAGCGGCCGAGGCTGCGTTGCAACAAAGATGTGCAGTCGAGCGATGAAAGAAGGCGAATGCACAACGTTCTGGCCTGGCTTCTTTACCAGCGGCTTCTAATGGGCCGCACGGAATTGACTCGGCCGGGTCCGGCCAGGCTCAGCACGGCACAGAACGGCATGGCGCAGCCCTATTGTCGTAATGAGCACACCGCAATTTGTGTCGTATGCTTTTGCCGCTGCGGGCCGTTTGCCATTCATTTGGCAAAAACAACAATTAAATGTTTTCGTAATGGCCATCATCGTCATGGCTCCCATAGCTGTCTCCCAGGCCAACAATTTCACTTTTGTTTTTGCCCATTTTATTGTTGTTGTTGTTGTTGTTGTTGCTGCTGTTGCTGCTGTTGATTCTGTGCTGCTGCTAGGAAAATAATTGGTGTGCAAATATGTAGCTAAATTACAACATTTTGTATTTATTTTAGTTGGCCAAGCCAACAGACAGCGGACAGACAGACAACTGTGAAGGCAGTGAAGACAGTGAAGACAGTGAAGACGGTGAAGTGGCTGCCCAGTCAAGGCTAACGTTATTCGAGCAGCATCGTCCAGCTGACGGGAGAATTTAAGAAAATCTGCATACGATATAAATTCAGGGGGGGGGGGGGAATCTCTTAAGTTACAGCTGAGTTGAAAAGAGCTTTGCCCTGTGCTCACTGTCTGCCTTCTCACATTCATAAACACTCACAAGCACTTACTGTTCGCACTCGCATGCAACACATGAGATCCCCGTGCGGCACTCTCGGCGCTCGACGAGCGCAATTTGGTTTATTTCCGGCGTAAAATAAACTTTCAAGGATAAGCAAACTTTTGGCTGCTGGTGCCGTAGCTGCTGTAGCTACCGCTGCATCCTTAAGCAAATTTTATAAAATAATATTTTAGTGGCGCCCTGGGCAATATGTGAAGTCGTGATGCACACATCCGGCTTCCCGGCCGACACTCGTGTACAGCCAGCGCCGCGACCCTCGTCATGCTATTTGGAAAAGCCTCTACTATTTGCATATACCTTCCGTTCGTTCAAAGCTCAATTTATGCAATCCGCATACATTTTTTCCCATTTTTTGTTAGCTCTTGTTCCAGTTCTTGTACTATTAATAATAAAATTTTGTGGTTGGCAATATTTTTGAAGCGTTGCTAAAATATTTGTGAATCCTCTGCGCAGCTAAAGTAATTAAAAGCCACTGCAAAAAGCTAAAAATCATTTTTGTTTACATGGCCCCAGGGGCCAGCAACGGGCTTTTACAATTTACGAGTGTTTTGCATATTCAGATACTCGTATGATTCAACAAGGGAGCATGTTTTAAAGATGAAATGTCGATATAAAACATAGATAAATGTATATAAATGGGTAATTTCGAGATAGATTTACATACATATATTAGAGGAAGATACAAAGAATTTTTTAAGCTAACAGTTTTTAAATTTAGTTTCAGGGATTCTAAGAAAAGGGAACGAAATAAATAATAGCTTAAATGTTGAAATTTTTAAATTCTTAATCAGCCTAATTTTAAAATGAATAAAAACTGTTCTCAAATACTGTAATCAACTTTAATATAAACTATTTAAATGATTGTTGTTTCAAAATTGTGTTTGCGGTATATACAGCTCGAAATGAAGCCAAGTTCAAAAGTATTCGTTGAGCATTTGTCAAAGTCCGATAATAAATAACTTTCACTCAGACTTTGAAAACAAAAAAAACACCCATAGAGTAATAGATTGCAGCTGTTCTCAAAGAATTCGCTCGCACTCAGACTGCGACGATTTGTTTATGGATTTTTCCTATGATCGCCATTCAAGGACGTTTTCTTTGCGCTCAATGTATGTATTGGTGTTTATGCTACGCAAATCTCTCAGAAGAAGACAGAAACTGCACAAAAGAATCTCTTGCTCAGAGTAAAAGAGTGTATGTGTGTGATATTCTCTCCTTTTTCTCTCATGAGTAGAGTGTAAGCATTGACTCGATAGCTGTTAATCGCAAACTTTGAAATATTGTCAACAATAATTGTACGCGATCAGGTTTACTGGTTTGCAGAGGCAATTATATATTTTTAGTTTATAAGAAAACATTTTTAAAACGTACATCGTTAAGGAAGCGATAGGATTGACATTTATGCAATGAGAGAGAAAATAAATGATGTGATGCGCATACACAGCCTTCGCCTTCATACCAATACATACAGAAAAGACTAAATGCTCGAGCAACAATCCAGAGCGAAACAAAACAAAAGAAAACATTTGCTCACCGATTGCGATAGAGCTCGTTAAAGAACCGATGCAATTAGTTTCTCTTTGACTCTATTCTCAGAGTGTGAGTAAAAGAGACTTATTTGCAGACATCAAGAGTCGGTCAATAATCACATATATACGCGCTGCGGTTATTATTATAGATTTGGAGTTAGGCTTTGATGAACTCAGCTGTCGGCTTATCAGCATATCATTATATTATAATATAATTATTATATATAATTATTAGTCTCATCTGACTTGCTGTAATTAAATAAATATTTCTGTATTGTTTGCATCGATATGTATAAAGCATGAATAATTTTCATACTTGTCACAATTGGACATCTAGCAATACGATTCCTGTGTTGGCTTCTGCTATTAGAGCTTACCTCTTGGATTGGTATTTTACACTAAAGTATTCAGCATTGGAAGGCTGTTGTCATCTGCAGTTCACACGAGCAGCATTCCATTAGCTTTGCGGTCGATGATTGAGCCCCTTCGGGGGCTGCTGCTGCCTTAAATCTGTGTATAAATTCGTAGCATACAATGCGATGTAGATGTCGCAACAGCACATTTATCCAAAATGGAATGGGTTCCATTGAAATGCCTTTGCTAATGAAGTGTGATTGAAATTTTGTTAATTTGCTCAAGTGCTCGGCTAAGGCTTCCAAGCCGCAGTGAGTGTGCGAGTGTGTGTATGTGTGTGTGTGTGTGTGAGTGTGTGTTGGACTACTTGTGGAATATCTCATTTACATAATGTTTGACACTTTCTGTGGAATATACAAATTTGTTGCCAACATGAATGCTGAGATAATTTGTAAAAGGTATGCAAGGGATTTCGCATGAAATTCGTTTTCCAGACGTTTGATGGCAGAACCCAAATTTTTTTTTTTCTGTATAAAGAATTCTTTATTTATTTACATTTATATTTATTCAGAGCGCTTCAACTCTATTTATAAAAATACTTTTCAGAAGTTTCTGTTTTTTTTTTTCTTCTTTTCAACATCTAACGTAAGCTTTGTCCTTGTGCTGATTGACTGCCTGCAAATGCTTTGTTTTAAATTTATTAACTGAAATGTAATTATGTTAAGGACTCGACTTGAACGAGTTTGGCCTTGGGGCATTCAAGACTGTCTGCTTGGAGCATCATGGCTTCCCTCCCTCAGCACATTTGGCTTTTCACATTCTTAGCAAATTCAATTTGACTTTGCTCTATTACGCAATTTTGGTTTGGTCACACAATAGCCCTCGGCCACAGAGATTCTAATCGAATAAAATGCGTAAATAGAATTAAAGAGGAAAAACATGAAGCAGAAGCATGAGAAAGACACAGCACGTAAAGTGTGCAAAGTACACTAATATTTTCATGTTAAAAAAGTAAATAAAAATAAAAGGAAAGGCCAGAAGATCAAAAAAGAATATATATTTGGTTTTTTTTTTTTTTTTGGTGGGGGAAGTTGAAAGGTAAATAAAAACAATTACGGTGCAAAAATACGTTAAGAGCTACAGAAATATAAAACTATATATACGTGTATCTAAAGGAGCTGGACAATAGAGTGCGCCGGACCAACACAAGTGGCGGAAATAAAGTTGTTGTTGGTGGCCTTAGACCATGTCCTTACGGCTGAATTTAGTGCAGCTAACCAGCAGCAGGAAGCGACTTCTGTGTGCCTGCGAATTTTTCGCAAGCGCAGCTGCTGTTGGCTCGACCTCAAATTTATAGGCAACGGAAAAGCGACCAAATAAAATAACATTGACAATTCGAAATTTAATTTAAAAGTCTTAACAATACAATTGATTTAGGGTTGCCTTGAAAATGCTCTGCAACCGAATTGCCGCTGGGCCTTCGGACTGCCAACCTCTTACCCCATAATAAATTGCAGTGGCATTAAGCCGCTGCACATCCGACGCAGCCAAAGACAAAGTGTGTGCAAGAGACAGAGAGAGAGAGGGAGAGAGAGAGTGAGAGGGAGAGTGTGGGAGGGGAAGAAAAGCCACCATTGCGGAACCTGCAGTCATAGGTTAGTTGTTTCCATTCCCATTCCCGCCAACGCGCTTAACAAACATGACCAGGTCATGACGTGCCCAGAGTGCAAAAGTGTGTGTGTCTGTGTGTTAGTGTGTGTGTGTGTGTGTGTGTTTGCCAGCTGAACGTGTTTTGGTAGGGTGCCTGCGGCTGAAAGCCCTTGGAATGTGCCGCGAAGCACTGCAGCTACTGTTACTTTCGTGGAATGCTTAATTCATGTGTGCAAATGCGGTTCAAACGTTTATGATGTGGCTGCTGCTGCTGCAGCTGCGTTGCTTTGGCTGCTGCTTTAGCCGCCATCATCATTGTCATTGTCGCTTGCATTGTTTGCCTCGCCGTCACACGGCGTATGCGTAATGAGCTTTTGTCCTCCACCGTGGCGTATGTGTTTTTGGGTGCAGGCATTTGTCTCACAATTAGGTATTCCGGCTATAGAAGCTGCCGTGCAGTGCGACAAGCCACTGTAACTACAAGTTCCTCGCTCTTTGAGAGAGCCTTTCCTGCATTCATCGCTACTAATTTAAATTGAAAGCCAGCACGCAAGAGGATCTCATCAAGTGCATTCATTATGAGTCTCTGGAATGTTTTGAGAGCCCAAAAATTATTCACATGTTATATATATAAAAATATTAATTAGCTTAAAAAAAAAATAAATAAATAAATAAAATTAGGTTTACTGATTATGTTAAATAATATTTTAAAAATGTGTGATTTAATGAAACCTAAAAAAATGTACTTCTAAAGTAAAAGATTATTATAGGATCATTACATCTGCTCAGGTAAAAAGAGATTTATTCCTCCAGTGTAACCAATGTTAGATCTCACACAAACATGAGTTACGAACAGTGTTGCAAATTTTTGTTGAGCAAAAAAAGCTGTTTTTAGTGGAAACATACTTTAAAAAAAAGTTGAAATTTAAGGAAAAAATATATGACAAAAAAACTGTTTTTTTTTGCCTTGTTTTAAGATTTTTTACGAATAGTCCAGCGTTTCGTCCTATCTGTGATAATTATTATCTTTATTGCATTGTTCCATAGTGCCAATCATATTTAAATATATATATATATATATATATATATATATATATATATATATATATATATATATATATATATATATATTAAAATATGATTGAAATATTTTAGTAATGAATTTGGGAGTTCTGTGAAGTTTCACAAAACAAAATGTTCAATCTTAATCTTAATTAATATATTTTAATATATATATATATATATATATATATATATATATATATATATATATATATATATATATATATATATATATATATATATATATATATATATATAACTTCACAGAACTCCCAAATTCATTACTAAAATATTTCAAGCACAAATTGGTTATGTGGCAGCCAAGCTACATTTGCATTGACTGCAATATCAATATCAATATCAATATCTATTCATGTCTTATCATTTAAGCCTTTTCGCACCCAGAATTTGAATTCTGAGCTGTTGAGTTACACATCCTGGCATTTTTGTTTATACTGAACTATTTGGTTGGTGAATTAAATTCAACTACAATGAACAACACTTCATTGCATATACATTCTCTAAAATATATTAAATTGCTTTGTAAACAAAAAGCGGAAAATTGCAAAATATTCGGTAAAAAAGCCGGAATTTTTCCCGCAATTGTGTTTTCAAAAACCCCAATTTTGACGCGAAAAAAAGCTGATTTGGCAACACTGGTTACGAACGAAACAGAAGTTTAGAGTAATTTAGCGTGGCAATTGCTCTTCGCGGCGACTCTTCAGATTTGCACTGCCTATCTAAAGATTGGTGTGATTAAATTCGTCAGAATCGTGTGTCTCTCACTTGGGGATAGCTTGGATATTTCGATCACATCCGTAGCGGCCGTGTCTTTGATAGGTGTAAATTGAGACATGAGCACGTCGTTTGCTCTTTGTATTACATTTAATGAAATGAACAAATTGCATTTCCTAATTTATTACAATATTTGTTATTATTGGACATTTGCATAAAATAAAGTTAAATGCAATTACAACTGCAAATATATATGCAAATGATATCAAATTATATGAAAGCGTAAATTGAGTTTATTACTCTCAAATATTTCACTGTGTGGTGTGTGCGTGTGTGTGCTCGTATATTTATGTTTTTAATAATAATATATCGGTACGAATTGCAATTGTTTTGCTGTGGCTATCGTTAGATATCAATATTTAAAAAGGGAATTTAATTTGGTTAGATAATTAGTTAGAATTTGGAATTTTTTGGTAGTGAAATTCACTTGTTAAAATGGGCTTATGAAATATGATTGTATTATTAAAATTTCGCTTTGCCGTAAAATGCACTCGATGGCTGCTCATTTATATTATTTTGTGCACTTTAAAATACAAAATATACAATTATATTGCAATGATCCATAAATTGATTGAATTTACCGCGCGGCTTGGAAAAAAAACCCACATTATGATATTAAAATCAAATTTGATGCATAAATATGTTTATTTCATTTTGATTGCTATTTGCCGCTTGTTGCACTAACGAAGCGCCATTGTTGCCGCGCACAGGCGCAGCCCATTCAACCCACCTCTATGCAAACACAAATACGCATATAAATATATTATATATACATGTATGTGTGTTTATTCACTGGCAATGGAGCAAACTTACCTAGCCGCGATGTTAATGATGATTTGTCAGCAGATTGCACGTAGCTAGCCCGAACAATATGCAATATATGTAAATTTCGTGCAAAAATTTCATTTGCCAAAATCAGCAAATGACATTATGTATATAGATGGATATAGCTTTTTCTACAAGAGCAGAAGTTAAAGTGTTTGATAACATCAAATATTCATAGCATGCAATATAAATTGTTCGCGGGCTCGCCAATTGTTCAGACAACCAGAAATAAATGTGTTTTAAGCGCTAACGAAGCAATTGTGCTCGGAGCTCGGATGGCACAAAAACTTCGCACAGGGAGACGAACTTCGAACTGATACAGACGAATCTATATTGCATTAAAAGTCGAAACTTAAATACTCATGCTCAGGATGCTCGTGACATGGCCACAAGTTTCATTGGTCATCAAATGTGGCTGCAGACATTTTCATTTCCTCTTTTAAGAGCCCGGCAGGAGAGCTTCTTCGTGCCTACGAGATAATAAAGGAAGAGCAAGTGAAGCTGTGGTATGCAGTGATTAAAGCAATTAATTTTGTTAGCTTTGGTTTGATTTATGCCAGTGCTAGAGCAATTTAATAGCATTTTTCCGCCTATTAAATGCGTATTTTTGTGGCTCTTTTATGTCTTCAGCTTTCCGTTTTAGCTTCATATTGACTAGGCTTCAATTAATTAATTAACTTTTGATTAACTATATTGGAGATTTAAAAATACTCCAATATTGAATTATTCAAATACATAAAAGGAAATATGTAATTCTCTTGACAACTATTTTTGGCTTGTAAAGAAAATAATTCAGTCTATAAGAAGCCGTAGGCGTGCGCGTTTTGTGCGCGTTTTATGTGCGGTTTTTTCGTGGCTATGTATAAAAGTGAAGCATACTCTTAGGCGCAGTTAATAAAAATGTTCATTAAATAAAAACTTAGCACCATTCAAAATTGTTGCTAGCAATGGAAATGTTGCCGTTGAAAAATGATATCATTCTGGGCAGAATAAAATACCTCCGCTTGATAGCACCGCTTTGCGGGCGTTTGCACTAATGTGCAATTAAAATCAAATGTATTTACTATATACATGGACTACATATATATATAGATGTCTATATAGATGTATCTATGTGTATATAGGTGGCAGGGGCATTTAAGCGCTGCACTTTGCGAAAAAGTCATTAAAAGATAAAATCACAAAATCAATTAGCCAGAAACTTTAGCTGCCTGCGCCTGTGTGCCAGCCAGTTCGCTCGGGTTCTGTGCTCGGGAGGTGCTGTAAGCGGTAAGGGGAGCTTGGGCGCCGGCCAGCCTGCCCATAAATTGCAACACTTTTATCGCCGTCCCCGGTTCGGCTGATGTTGTCCTTGTGCCCGGGTGCCGCCTATTTTTGTTGCTGCTAGCTGGTCGCTGCTTTGGACGATTGCGTTGCACAGTTGCAGCTTCCGATTTCCGTTTCCGTTTTGCGGTGCCGCCTTGTAGCTGCCTCGCTGTTTGGTTTTTATTTGCCGCGCGCTCGGCTGCTTGCATAAGTGGGCAAGAGTCAGTTTTTCTTTCGCCTTGCCTTCGCAGTTGTCCGTAGTGGATATTTGCTTTTTGGCAAACGCAGTTTTTTCATTACTTTCAACTGGCCCGCGGCCAAGTAGCCGCCCTGGCAAATGGCAAATGGCAAATGGTAAATGGTAAATGGTAAATGGCAAATGCATTTTCTGCCTCTCTGTGTTAACGGGTTGGCTGCTTGCGCCTTGCGCCCTTTCACTCAGCCACGAAGTGCGTTTGGTACGTTTTCTGCTCTGCTTTGGCACTGGCCACGCCCTTAAGCAAATATATATCGCAATTTGAAATATGCTTAAGCAATTGAAACGAAAAAATGATTTATGCAACAGCATTAAATCGAATATCTGTGTACTCGAAAAGGGAGCGTGCCTGATAAACGGCCAAATGATGAGTCCAAGTGCCAAAAAAGAACTGCAATCTGACTGCGGTTATACAATATGCTTAGATTTGGCAATTAAAAATTTGTTTAATTGGAATTTGAGTAAAACGAAGAATGAAAGAGCTGGAGCGATAGAGAGGAGTGAAAGAGAGTCAGTGAGGTTCGAAAGTGAGATGCAGAAACAGACTGAAGATAGCGATAAGAATATGTGAGTTGAGTGAGGGGTGGGGAGAGAGAGATGAGTGAAAGAGTGGCAGAAAAATATTGAAAGAATATAGAATAAACAAATATAACTTTTTATTACAAAAGTGGCTCTAAATAATAACATTTTTAGTTACCTTCTATTATTTATTTGCAAAAAAATTGCACATACAGTGAATGTCACTGAAAATCGTACACCTATAAAATATACATTCTTTAGACAATAAAGCAGTGTTAAAAAATTTAAAATAATAAATTCAAAATTAAAATGGGTTCATTGCTATGTTTACTTCATATGAAAAAAAAACGATGATCAAATAGAAAAAAAAAATTTTCATCCTTAGGCAACAAAAAAGCGTCGTTCATTGAAAATCGTACAGCTAAGTTTTCCTTAAAAAAAAGAAAATTTAATTTAATTTTAAAAACAATAATTTGTTTTAGTATATTGTTTTTGATCTTCAGTGTCTGATAAGTAATTCAAAATAAATTTAGTTGAGAGTTTATTTTCTCTACTGTAGATAAGACTCAATCTAATGAAGAGTAAGTCTGTTAGTCGAAGAATACTTTGTTAACTCATCGACTTCTGTTATTCTTATATAATATCTAAAGATTTTGAATGCAGTAATATAAAAAAAAATTTGTTTGTATTATTTGGAATTGTAAAAAAAACTAAAATACCTTTGAATTATAAGATATAAAGTAGCCTAAATAGGCGTAAATCTCGTAATTAAGACAATCGAAAAATTGTTCTCAATATTTCTATTTTTTAATATTTAATAGTAGAGCTTACCAGAGGTCTTAAATGGGATAAGAGTGTAGATTGATTTGGCACTAAATATAAAATAAAATGATTTATTTGAAACACTTTTAATGTAATCATATATAACTAATTACTGCAACGAATAATTCTACAAATATTCCCAGAATTTCATTAATGCGCGCATGCTTTATCGAGTATCTATGCTGTTTTATTTCAAATGCAATATCTCATTTGTACAATATTTAAATTGTGTATGTGTTTTTTTTTTTTTTATAGATAGTATTTACTTATATTTAAAGTTGATATTGAAAGTGCTATTGCAGCTGTTTTTCTTCTTTTTTTTTAATTTTTTTTTGTAATGGAGTTAAATGCAATTGAAATTATAATTTATGCAATATTTAATGCATCATTAAATAATCCATTAATTAACAATTAGCCGTGTTTGCTCGTCCTCAGTGCGGCCATCCATCCACTCGTCGGTTCGTCTCCTCGCGTGAAAATATTTTATATGCGTCGGCGCTAATGCACGTACAATGGCTTACATCATAAAACAAATATTTACAAAATTGTATAATTTAATCTGAATGTGTACAGCGTAGAAATGCGCAATTTATATAGTATTACAAATGGGATATATATATATATATATATTTTTTTTTTTTTTTTGCAATTGGTTTTCTTGTTTGTGAGAGTTTGGTGGTAGGAGATGGGGAGATGCTAAGCTTAAAAGGATTGGCTAAACATCGATGGCATTATCTATGCTATACACATTTCATGTTCAAGCTGTACTCTACTCTGTAATTGTAGCTAAAATATAATCAATTTTGCATTTAACTGCCGCTTGTTATCATCCCCAGGATTAGGATTAGGCAGCACATGGAAAAGCTGCTGAGGCTGTAGCCTTGCCCTCTGCCAGCTGCCGATGTGTAGAAAAAGTTCTCCAAGAAATTCTGCAGAGTCGAGCCGGACGAGAGTGTAACTGCAATAGGAAATTGAATGTGTTTGCAAAACAAATGTGGAAGGTGTTTTAGTTTCAGTTTCAGTCTCAGTTTCAGGTTGATTTCAGATTAATTTTTGGTTTTGGTTTTCGTTTCAGTTTGTGTTTGTATTTGTTGTGGCTGTGGCTTACCTCTTGCCGGCACCGGATCCTTTTGCGGCGTGCCCAATTCAATTTCCTTGTACTCCTGATATAAATCACCAATTTGAGCCGTGCAGCGCAACAGCAAGCCTCCGCCTCCACTGGGAAGTCCGGGCCCCAAAGCATTTGTCACGTGCGCATTGCGAGCTCGGCCCTGAGCTTTGCCATTGGCACTCGCGGCGGCCACAAAGTGCACCGCCTGCAATTGCAATCGGAGACTCAGCCTAGAAGCTATTAGGTTATCAACAGTGCGAATGTATTGTGTTTCCTCTGTGGCCACCTGTCGATGAGAGTATTGTAGAGCATTCAGTCAGTGATGAGTTAATTGCGAATCCATCAGTAGCGCATTTAGCTACCGCGCAGAACTAACTAAACTAAACTAACTATCATATGCATATAAAGTACCTAAGCTTCGAAGTATGTTTTAAATTATTCATAGCCCTCCAGCTTGCTTCGAATGTGTGTGTCTGTGTGTGTGTCTGTGCGGCTGAAACTGATTTTGCTTTCCGCTTCCGCTTGGCAAACTAAAAATATATTTGCCGAGTGCTGCAAAAAAGTTACTCTCCGATATGTGGCCAGACCCATGCGAGTACATCGTACGAATATGAATGGCAATTTGTCGTCAGCGGGGGTTATTATAAGCATGGAGACCGTGTGCTGAGTGTGCTGTGAGACGGGGGCAAGTGCGACATCAGTGGCAACAAAAGCAGCTAGCAACGGGCAATGGGCAACGGGCAATGGGCAATGGGCAATGGGCAACAGCGGTCACGGCGGGAACGGGGATAACTTGCGCTGTAAGGAAGCGGATGCTGAGAATGAACGGACATGGCATGCCATATTTTTGTTTTTGTTGCCATTTCTGCCTCTGTTTGTTGGCTTTTAAAAACAGTTTTCAATGTTACAACAGCAACAGTGGCAGCATCAAAATCAACAGCAACAGCAACAGCAACAGCAACGGCAATGGCAAAGGCAGCATCACTCATACGCCCTGTTCGCTCTTTTCGCCTCTGCAGATGTCTGACAGTTTGTTTGAGTGTCTGCTGTTCAAGGTTGTTTGTTTGCATGTTGTTGTTGTTGCTGTTGCTGTTGCTGTTGCTGTTGCTGTTGCTCGTTGGTTGTTAACGCAACGCAACAGCAATGCAAACTGTTTACACTTAGTCTTTGAGTTACTGAGCCACTGCAACGGCAATGGGCAAAGCAACGGCAATGGGAATGGCAACAGTGGCAACATTTACCATATGACTATTCGTCTGTGCGTCTGTTCGTCTATTCGTCTGTTAAGTCTGTCTGTCACACCACTTGCCCTGTGTGCATATAAAAATTTCATTTCCTTCATGACAGCAACAGCAGCAATGGGAGCCACAGCAGCAGCCTCTAAGCCTAAGTCAAGCTCAAGCCAAAGCTCAGGCTCAGGCTCAGGCTCAGGCATATGTATGTGCATGTGCTTGGCCGTGTGGCATATTCATTTGAGCATTTAGCTTAGCTTTCCGTTTCATTTGCCAGGGATTCTCTCGTTGCGCTGCGACAGGGGCACATCATTTCCGTTTGGCGCATCTTTACGCACCAGGCGAAAAGAAAATCCCGTTAGCCGCATTGTGCCAGGCTTTTAGTTGCAAATGCCCATTGTTGTTTGCTGCAGGAAGTGCAGGCGCCATTTCGCAAATGGTTGTGTTGCCATTTCCGTTTGCTGCATGTCCTGCCCGAACAGTCCACAGTCCACGAGTCTTGAGCTGCTCTCGCCCCCAGCGAATCGCTGGCAATTTAAATACAATAAATACGCATTTCGTTTCCACTCACAAACTCATTTGAGCACCATTTACTTATGTATGTATTTTGCGCTGTTTAGTGCCTTGAAAAGGTGTACGAAATTGAAGGCAACGTGCCCGCCTCGAATAAGGGTCGAGTCGGCAATGCGAACCCAGCTGATCGACTACGCAATACCCTGCATGCTGCAAACTACATTCAAATCGGAAAACATTTAGTTTGCTCATGGACAGCGTGAAGCAGGCCTTGCATTGTTTTGGCCAGACTTCTGGTATCTCTCTCTCTCTCTCTCTCTCTTTTTTAAGAGAATATCTGAATGGCATAGTTGCTTTGGGCGTTGCCCGTGCTCAAGCAGCTCGCACACCCACAACATTAAAAAGCAAAATCGCTTTATTGTTGTGCGTGTCGTTGTCGCTCTTGTTGTTGTTGTTGTTGTTGTTGTTTGCTGCTGTGCGCCTTTAACCCTTTTTACAACACACACACACATATATACACACACACATATATATACACCAGACATTTTATTTTTCTGCTTGTACGTTTTTTGGCTTAACTTTATATTTGAATTTTATTTTTATTTTCATGCTGGCAAAGGCACAGCGACATAAAAAGCCATTTTTAGTTAACTCGCTTCTCTTTTTCCCCTCTTCGACTCTCTCTCTCTCTCTCTCTCTCTCTCTCTCTCTCTGTTTCTCTCTCGCACGCCTTGGTAAATTTAATGCCGCGTAATTTACGAGAAACTCTTAAGACGGCAAGCGCTTTAATTAAGCATGTGGCTGAGGCAGCGACCCAAAAGTGTAAATACCCTCATATTTCTTGTGATTTACCTTTATGGCATCGGCACCCCCAGCCAAGGGCCGTAGAGATATCTGCCCCGACCCAGTCCCAAATACGTTCGGTTGGCCAATTAAATAAATGTTTGGCATTTGCTTGCGTCAACATTTTGCAGTTGAATTGTTTTCGAGCCAAATTCACTTTTTGCTCTCGAGCTGGCAACAAAAATTGTGTGTGTTTTGTGTTTGCGTGGCACAATTATGATGGCAGCCTCTTAATATTGCCTTGGGGCACACACAACATGAAGCTCTTTGCACCCGAAATGCTAATGCTAATTATGTGCGAGAGGCCAAAGCCAAACGGAGCCTCAAGTAGGGCAATATTCAAGGATAAGTATTTGCCTAAATTTATGTTCATATAATAATACACTATTTAATGGAGCTTAGACTTGAATTTCGTCTTTAATAGAGTCGAATGTGTGTGTGTTTTTTTTTTTTGTCTATTCCTCAACATGTGCTCGCTGGCTCGATTCATTAATCACAGACACTTAAAGCTGTTGCTCAGCTTTAATTATGTGCTTATGGCACTTACACTAGTTCCACTCGCAGCATCGCCCCGAATATAATCTGAAGTAAATAATTTATCAAATAATCGATTGGCACACAAATCCCACTGTCGAATGGCCACTTGTCTGGCCGGCAAACTCTCCGAAAGTCTCGACAGCTCTAATCCCAACTAATTCCCATGATTCACCAAAAAATTTCATTTTCAGCTACTTTTCCATTAATATGACAAAAACTTTTTAACAAATTATGTTAGTCGTTAAGCCGGCTGGCTGGCTGGCGGGCTGCCGTCGCCTGGGTCAACATGTGGCTCTGCTTCACGCTTTCGATTCGCTTTGAATATGAACAAGAAGAAGATGAGACAAAAAAGCAAAGCGGGAAAAGAAAATGGCAAATCGTATTGCAATCATATGAATATTGGCGGCCTTAAAGCTTTAAGGAGATGATTCGCGCAACAAAGTTGCTTTTGTTATGCATTATATTAGAACATATTTATTTGTTCATAGGTGGCTTTAAGCTGTCATTAGTTATTTATGCCATGTATAGATGGATTAGAGTAAGAGACAGCTAAGGCTTTGCCTGGGATGCCATTTAAAGCGCGCTAGCAGCCAGCCAGATCAGATCATAATTCAATATCAAAGACGCATCTATTCGGCAGGCATATGAGAGACTAAATTGCTTGGCCAGAATGAATGCCAGCAGAATGAATGGAATTCCGTGTAGTTAGTGTTGTTGTTGCCTGTCTACGCCAACATAAACACCACAGTCATAAAATTTTATATGGCACGCCGTGTCACGACATACGGACAGACGGACAGACCCTCTATACCCATACATGCATACGCGCACTTTTGTCTCGGTTTTTGTCATTAGTTGGTTGACTGAAAGTGGAAAGAAGGAAGCAGGCGGCATCTAGATAAAATGCTCAACGGCCTGCATGGGAGCGCGTATGTGTGCTCTGTGTGTACATGAGTCCCGAAAAGTAGACAACAGCAAGCGACAGATACAAAACGACAGGATAAGACACACACACACACACACACACACACACACACACACACACGCACACACACAAATGAAAAGCGAGACAGCAGATTGGGAAGGATGCCACTGCCATTGCCATTGCCATTGCCATTGCCATTGCCAGTGCACGTTATGTCTGATGATGTGGGTAGACATAATATAAAAATTTATGAAGCGTTTAATAAGTTTTCTTTTGCAGGCAGTTGGCGTGGGACAATGGGACAGACGGACGGCAATCGAATGCTCGCTGCGTTCGCTCTTCGCTCTTCGCTCTTCGGTCTCTTCGCTCCTCATGTGGGCGTGTCAGCTGAAAAGTGTTGTCTCGTAAATTCATTTAAAGACAGCGTCCAACTCAGGCGACTCATCCGAGTCATGCGATTTGTTCGACTCTGTCCTGGCAATTTCTGTGCAGAAGTTTAATGTAATTTATTTTATGTCGTGGCTATGATTAATAACAGCAATGCGACAAAGAAAAAGGTTAGCCAGCCCTGCGGTCAGAATGGGATACAAAAATATATAAAGCATTTGCTTTTTAAAAAGCAATGGCAACGCCCTGGATCTGGCTCGGGGGTGGAGCCTGTGCCTGGCCAGTGCCTGGCCCTGGCCCTGGCCCTGGCCCTGGACATGCTCACATTTCATTGTTGATTTATGCAACTGATTAGCGCCGGAGTCGCAAAATTGATGCAAACATGAAAATGCCGCCAAATGACTAATGATGTCCTCTCCAGGCAGTACGCATGCATATGACTTGGATTGTGTGACCCGAGTGACTTCTTTGCTTACTTTCCTTTCTGTTTACCATTTACCATTCACCATTTACCATTTACAATTTGCCATTTTCCATTTTCCATTTCTATTTGCCATTTGCCATTTGCCATTTGGCATTTTCCACTCTCATTTGCCTTCTTCTTCCGTAATGATAAATGACAGAGGCGAATCGCACAATCAAATCAAAGCGCGTAACCCTTTTCTACGTTTATTGACTTAGTCCCGTAAGCAAGTATATAAATGTGTGTGAGTGTGTGAGTGTGCGTACAGACAGGCTCGTCTTATTTAGCTTTGAGCCAAAAATTTTAATTAAGTTAGGCTTTCATATCCATAAATAAACGACAAATTTCATGGCGCATATCGCTTGAGATTAAACACAGTCTACCGCTCCACCCCCCCGCTGCTGCCTATCACATGTTCTAGAAATGAGTTTAGGGCTCAGCAAGTGGCTTTTCTAATTATAAAGGATTTACGTTCCCATTTGCGAAGCCAACGCCGTTTAATTAGGCGCCACTCCGCACTTTTGCTTCATCATACAAATAATTCATGACAATATGCTGCTGCAAGCCTATGCGCAGAGCCGCTGAGACAGAGACTGGATCATTGGATAAGTTGCGGCAATCTTTGTCATAACTATGGCAAGTAGCAGGCATAATACAACTGCACTTACCGGCATGTGATTAAGAGTGAAACGTAGCTCGGCACGTGGTCTCGATGCCAACGTGCTGCAATTGGCGCGCAAGACATCGCCGGGCTCGTAGCGCGTCTGTTCCGTAAAGAGCTGAGGCCGTTTTTCCGGGAATTCTGAAACATATTCAGAGAAGAAAGTCAGTTAAACTGGCTGTATTTGATCAATTTTGGCTAAAAATAAAACAAGCGAATCTTGTTTATTGTATTTGTTCTCCAAATAAATAGAACATTAACTTTAACTAAAGAAAAAAGAAACAATATTTCTCTACTCAGATGATATTAATATTGAAAGAAACAAGAAACAATATTTTTCTACTCAGATGTAATTGACTTTTCCTGCGCGATCTTTTGCTGACCCACAGCTTTAATCTCGAATATGCTCATTCGTTAAAGTAAAATGAGTATATTGGTTTTGTGCAATATCCGTTTTGTTGTCCGTCTTGTCTGTGCCTCTGTCGGTATCAATGCGAACCATTTCGCATCGCTAATGAAGCTAGAAACTTTAAATTTAGAAAAAGAGAAATCAGAGGAATCTTCTATAGTTGTACAGTTAGAAACTCTCAATGTTCTATGAGAAAATTTCTAAAGACTTGCTCTATTGCCTTTCTACAAATTATATATACATACATATAAAAATTATGTATAGCAATTAGAGGCTTAGGAAATCGGAAAGTGAATCTGTTTACGTTTACACCATGAATGAGTATTCTGCAGTCAGTAGGGCCCGGCTGCATAGTTCTTTAAATTTTGAAATAATGAAAAGTAGCAGAGTTTTCTTTCTATACAGTTGTAAACTCGACTTTCAGTTTGCAACTTTTTGCTTAAGCAGAGCTAAAAATTAATCTATACAAAGCAAATATTTTCTATATACTCAAGGAAAGAGCATATGCCTAGGTCTCTTTAATTGCTGATGCTTGTATAGAGCTGTCACTGTTTGTGGTTAAGGCATAACACGAAAATGGTGGGGCGAATGGGTCGTTATCGTTTTGATATGGAGGTACTCACCCACAACTTGCATGTGAGCATAAGCGGTGGCTGTCGAGTAGAGCGGTGCATCGGCGGTCACCTCGCAGCTGAAATTGCCAGAGAGGCCGAAGCCGACGTTCCGTATGAGCACCAGGGTTGCGTTGGAGCTGCTTTCCTGCAATAATATCAGTGTTTAATTGGATTGAGCAAGTGGGAACGAGGGCGAAATGGGATTCCAACATACGTCCACTTTGATGCCGGGATATTGAAAGACCTTCGTGTGCGGATACTCGCCGGGCGTGAAGCGATAAAACTCCAACTGGCCGCGATAAAACTTAATCGAATAGAGCGGTGCACCATCCAGCTGATACTCGCAGCGCAGCGCCACCGACTGGCCGCGTCGCACCGCCGGCGGCTCGACGAGCAGATTGACGTTGCGCAGCGTCGCCTGGGCGGCATCTGGAAATGAGCGAGAGGACAAGCTTTATGAGATTTATTATTCAAATTGATGCAGCGTGCATGAGTGTGCCATAAGCGGCAGCATGGACAGGTAGTCGGTACCCCGTTAGCTGGCAGTCATGCTGTCAGAGGTGAAGCCCACCAAGCCGCCAGTTGTCAGGGCGACTCCTGCCCCTTGCCTCCTGCCTCCTGCCTGTCATCCAAAGGGAGTGCGCCTGCTTGTAGTACGTGGCAGCCATTTGCATACAGGACAGGCAGGGGCTGAGGCCGTAAAACAATATTGATACGTCGCGACGTTTGTCCGTTCGACAACCAGCGACAACCAGCGGCGTCATCCAACCACATTTCCAACCACAGCATCGTCAACGCTCTGCTTTTTATGGGCATTGGGCTGCATAAAACGCACGGATTAAAATATATTCTACGATTCACGAAAACAGACGATGCCGCCTGACTGCACCTGCAACACGCAGTTGCCTTGTGGCAAGCCTTTTGGCCCAGCACTTAAAGTCACGCAGATGGCTTAAAGAGCTTGCCATTTTGGCCATCTAACATCTAATCAATGACGACTTCGACACGCACACACGGCTAGCCAGTTTGACTACATCAAAAAGCAATTTTCCATTTGTCTTGCAATCGCTTTGCTCACCCATACACGTGTGTAAAGTGTGTTTGGCTTTTCATAAACTCGCAAATCGTTTAAGCCGTCTTACGAGAAGTTATAAACCTCTTTGCATGTTTCTTTCTCTTTTTCTTTTTCTTTTTCATTTTCTCTGCCATTTTGTATTATTTTTTCAGCTTCTTTTTCAGAGTCGATTTTCTGCTGCTTTTTCTATCGCATTTGCTGTTATCATTGTTTCACCCTTTGCCTGTTCACACCAGCCATTTCTTCTAGCCTTCTTCTTTTTTTCCTGCTTTCACTTAAATTTCGGGTATTTCCACTGTTTGGCTTGACTGGCAACATTTCAAATCAAATATATATATTTACATAATCTCATAGTTTTACTTGCTAGCTTGAACTACTTTTAAAATGTACAAAGTGGTTTATTTATATATCATACAATATTTTTTTTGCGTAATTTGGTTATAGTTTTTGAAGAGAGCATTTGTACGTCGGCCAATTGTATTTTCCTGGGGCCTCGCTTTTGCCTCCAACTGCAATCTTGATAGCAAACCAAAAAGGACTGAGTGTCGGCCGGTCCAAGAGATTGCTTCAATTTCATCATAGTGCTGGCACTGACTCAATCCCTCGCTTTTCTTTTCTTAGAGCTCGACTGTGCTTACTATGCTGCTGCTTTATCCTCGTGGACATTCTTCTGATGCCTGACAGTAGCTTGTTTTTTTTTTTTTTTGTTTGTCCTGCTTGGCATTTGTCGTTGCTGCGTTTGTTCCTGATTCCAAGGCCTAGTCGGCTTTGGAAATTAGTTCTGGATTAGCTTTATGGCCATACAGTTGTGTCGCTGCGCATCGAGTGGCTTTAGCAGATGCCAATGGGCCCCTAAACCGGCCCAAAGATGGCCAACGTGATGATGGATTTTTTCCTTCTACCATTTACCAACGCAGTAACTCTCGTTTTTGCTAGTGCGATAAAAGGAAGGCAGTAAATGGAACAACATTTAGTTGTTGGCTATTTAAGAGCGCTCGATGGGTTTTCATGACAACATGGGACATGGGACTCATACATATGAGGCATGTATTCATGTGTGTATCTAGTCTGCGATAAACCTATTTCGGTTGATTTAGTCAACGTAATGGCGTTCGATTTACGCAGCGGCGGCTTTAATGCATGTTTGGCGAGCAGACCGGTGAAATATGTGCAGCTGAGATCATAAAACGTTTATTGACTGCACAATTCAATATATCATGCATTCAATATTATGACAATATGCACTACCCACAAGCCACTCAACAGGCAATCCACATGCACATTCACGAACATATATATTCAGGCAATTCAACTTTGCCTGCTGAGCTCACAGATTTAGCTACAAATGTTATGCGCGCATTGTGGATGAATGTGGAGGGCGGGGGAGGGGAAGTTAGGGAAGCTGTTATGCTGGGCACACTGAAGCTACAGAAGCTGGGCAAGCTGGCTGCAGCCAGACAAACTTTTGCAGACACACACACACACACGCGGCCATTCAGTGTTGCAAGTACAAGCCGTGTGATGAACTCACTTGTGATAATTTATGAGTAATATTTTTGTACTCACAGGCGGAGAGCGAGAGAGATGGAGTGAGAGAGAGAAAGAGAGGCGAAAACTGAGTAGAGTTGAGTGAATGCTGCTGTTCAACTAGCAAACTAATTTAACTTATTGTCTGCCCCAAAGCCTGTTTTACCCACCAGCTGGCAGGCATTGTCCTTGCAACGCGTCTGCCGACTGCTTATCCCATTTTTATTTTCTGTGGCATGACGCACAATAATTTTTAAAAATTTACTTCAACATTCAAAAACGTAGCAGTGGGCTGACGAAGCTGAAGCTGAAGCTTAAGACATAAGTATTTTAAGTTTTGTATACACGTTCACGAAGTGAAAAGAGTATTGGTTGCTTTGAAATTTCCGTTTTGGTATGGTATATATATATATATATATATATATATATATATATATATATATATATATATATATATATGTAGGCAAAAAAAAAAAAAATATATATATATATATATAATATTTATATATATATATATATATATATATATATATATATATATATATATATATATATATATATATATATATATATATATATATATATATATATATATATATATATATATATATATATATATATATATATATATATATATATATATATATATATATATATATATATATATATTTTTTTGCCTACACATTACCCGGCTAATAGGAACTCTAGGCAATTACCTAGGTAGATAAATAAATATACATACACATGTACAAATTTACATACATATTATATATCATCTGAAAGATATTAATTCGTAGGTAATAGGTCTCCTTTGTATCAAAAAATATTTCAACTCTTTTTTTGTTAATTTAAAAATAAAAAACTAGGCCGTAGGTATTATTTTTAATTTTTATAATACAAGTTATGATTTGATTTGTATATAAAAATTGATGAAATATAATTAGTTTTTATTTTTATCACATCAATAAATTTTAACAATAATAAATATTTTTTTTAATAATTTAAAAAATAATTATTTCTTAATTTTTTTTGTTGTGTTTAATTATAATCGTTACGGAACTAGGTAAAATTGATGGAAAGATTGACTAGAGCACCCATCTCCCATTAATAATATATTCGAAAAGCCAAAGCCACCACAAATTTTACTAACTTTAAGATCAGAACTGACTTTCTCGAAAGGTAAAAAAAACTGTTACCTGGATAGTCAGTAAACCGTAGCAAATGCAAAACTATTTGGATATTTGGTTGTGTCCAATTGCAATTTTCTAATTTATTTGTGTTTTTGCATTTCCATTACTTTGACTTCACGCAAAGCTCTCGTTAATTTTATTATTATTTTTATTTTATTTATTTAATTTTTATTTTCATATTGCGTTTTACTTTTCGCATTGCTGTCAATTATTTCCATTTAAAATCCAATAAAATGCTGGCATTAAAGCTTAACAATTTTCACACATGAATTCTTCACGTAATTACGCGTGCTCAACAATAAACAAGATGAACAAAATGAAATTGTATGCTCGCACACACACACACACACACACAACTCACACACACACACGTGAGCGCACGCACACAGAGTGAGACACTGAGTTTGCCCAGCGGCTGTAATTAATTTTGACGGCACTCTGTGATAATTAACGCAATATTATTGTCTAAAACAAATTGCAAAAATAGCGAACAACTCTGGCATCCAGCGCTTCCCGGAGCTCGACCTGCCCCGCCCCGCTCTAGCACTCTCAGCGTAAAGAATGTGAGCAATTATTTAGCATAATGCATAACCATGGCAAATAATATATGTATTTGCATATCAACTGTGAATGAGCAATGCCAGAAAATTGTTTGCATAATTTGTGAACAGCAAAATTTGAGTTGAATTCTCATTACAAATTGCAATGTGGACGAAAAGGACTAAGAGCTGGCCATGGCACTTTTTGGACAAATTGGCACTGTTACAGTTTTGAAAAGTTGCTGACACATTTCAACAGAGTAGAGCCAAGCGAGAAAGAGATAGATAGAGTGAGTGAGAGAGAGAGAGAGGAGCTTTTGAAATTAGAGCTACATAGCGCTAGAGCGATATAATTATGTGTTGAATTATGAATTGAAATGTTGAAAAGTTTTTTTTTTTATCGCTTTTCTGTGTTCGCATAACTTGGCCATTCAACGAACATTTTTGGCCAACATTTATTGCTAATGCCAACTGGTTGAGTGTCTGTCTATGTGATTTTGAGTGAGTGTGGTCAAGTTCATGGGCTGAATGGATTCGATGTGCTTAACATTTTGTCTATATGTTGGACATTTTATGTTTATTAAATGAACAAAATGTGAGTGTGTGCATGTATGTGAGCCTGAACTGTAAGCAACAGCAATAGCTGGAGTACTTAAGCACATCATATGAAATTATGAATGCCATTAAAATTTAACTATTTGGTCATGTCAAAGATCATTCATGACTTTAACTTCAACTCAAGCAGAATTTATTTTGCTTTATTTTTAGGGAGAATTACATGAGATGCTGATGTCTTTTTTGCAAAAAGATTATTTAAATAAAATGTTTTTCAATTTTAGCTTGAAATTTAATTTAAAAATCATTTGAACGCAACGCAGCTGAGTTTTTTATTGAAGTCAATTGAAATGTAGGAATTTCTTGCCATTGTCAAAGGATAACAAAGGAGAAAAGGTGCAAATGCAGCCTGTTGTCCATATATACATATATCATATGCATATGCATATGCATATGTATTTATAAGAATTGTGTGTGTGTGTGAGTGTGTAAGTTGTCTATGCAACTAAAGGTTGTCCTTTTGATTTGTTTAATAACTGTTAAGCAATAACGGAATGCTTTGTATATGACTTACGAATCAAAGACTCAAATTGCAGTAGAAAAGAGTTTTGCTTGCTAGAATGCTGCAAATTCCTGGATTTCTCGATTGCGTTTAGAACATTTCATTTGATTGTAATTCCGTGCATTACAACAATAAATTGAAAGACGCCAGGTACGTTTTTATACCCTGAACCCATTGAAAATGGGAATTAAGGGTATAATGGTTTTGTGAAAATGTATGTAACAGGCAGAAGGCGACGTCGCAGACCCCATAAAGTATATATATTCTTGATCAGCACAAAAAAATAAGAACGTAAAGATTTCGGAAACTACAATACTAGATAGAGACTTGTTATTTGACAAATTGACAAATTGGAATGCAATTAATATATTTTAAAAGTTTCATATAGATACTCCATCTAGAAATCGAGTTATAAGCGTTCAAAGTATAGCCCAACCCACCCCAAGCCACGGCATCAACTCCGCGGTTAGCAGAGCGCGCGCCTATACGTGCGTAAAGAAGAAGAATATTAATTTTTTTGCATGGTTCAGGGTATCTCGTAGTCGAGCCGTCTCGACTAGAGCCTTGTTATATTTATATATTTTCTGCATTCATCAATTTTCATTCAATTTAGCATTTTTATTGTTGCATTGTTGCATTTATTTGCAAACAATTTCCAACACTTTATACGTCATGCTGAGCACCTTGCAAAAATTGTATTTTAAATTGAATTAAGTTCAATAAGCAAGTCAAATTCCACAAAAGGGATCGACTTTGAATTTAGATAAAGCTCTGCTCAATCTGTGGTCTTTGTGGGAATTGGAATTCTTTTTGTAATTAAATGGGAAAATAATTTTAATGCCTTGGCCGAATCGCAAACGTATTATTTAATTTAATTTAATTCTTATTTATTTATTTTTTTGTTGTGTTTGCCTGGGATGTGGATGGAATGGGTTTTATATTTCGCTTAAATAAATTCCAGCAAAAAAAGTGCGTAATTAATGCGCCAAACCGAACCAACAGCGCGCTCTATAAATCATTTGCGTGTGTGCATACTTGTATGTGTGTGTATGCATGTGTTGGTGTGTATATCTGTGAACATTTGCGGTCAGCCTCATGTTGCACGCACAATCAGTCGCCTTTCGTTGCTTATCGACTGGCGCCATTGATTGCAGTTCATTAAGCACGCGCAGGCGGACAAGCTCACGCACATTCCTGGCCCATGGCAAACTCCTGCTAGTGCTGCTGTCGATGCTGCTGTCGATGCTGCTGCTGCTGCTGCTGCTGAGTATGGCTACACCTGCTGTTGGGGCTGGCACTCATTAGCTACGCATTGGCCAGCCGGCCCACAGCTGCCAATTGCCTAACGTGGTGCTTGACCCTTTTGGGGCGACTTTAACGGATGCTGCGCTTTAACCTTTCTCGTTTCGTATACTTTTCTTGTTAATTCCGGACTCTCTTTCAGTATGTTTTCTTTGGCCTTTCCCTGCTCGCTCGTTAGCGCCTGTCTGGCTGCGGCGCTGGCCATTACAGTTGATTGCTTATTCATGCGTTCATTCATTTATTCATATGCCTGCAAGTTTGTGATGAGCGAGCCTTATCGTTGTCAGCTTTGCCGATTAAGTTCGCATTGTGTATACAGAAAGCACTGGCTTTCGTTGAAATTGCGAGTGCTTTTGCTGTTGCTTTTGCGAAAATTAATTGCGACTGCGTTGTATTTCGTGTTTATATTTTAAATTAATTATAAATATTTATTTATCTTGATTAGTTGGGTGGCTTGTGTAAGCGGGGGCTGGGACTGCTGCTTGAGAGCCCGAGTGTCTAGCTGAGCTTAACTAAATTGATTTCAGTTTATTTTAGCATAGCGCAGCGTTTTCGCCTTGGGCATGCCTGGGCAAATCAATAACAAAGACTTGGCTTTAAACGTCGCTGCGCTGCCAGTGGCAATAGGACCTCAATTGGTTTTGGCTTGGCCATTACTCTTCGCCGCTGCTGTGGCTGTACTCCTCCAACCGAATTCGATTCATTCTACTTTTTCTCTACTCTTTTCTCTTTTTTTTTTTTTTTTTTTTGCGTTCTTCTATAATTGATTGCAGCATCAATTTCAAAACGAAATAATCAAGCAATGCGCCCACATTCACACACTCACACACACACACACACACACCGACCACATACATGTTGGTTGATTTGGCGTGTTTCTCGTTTTTTGTTGCATACTCTTGTGCGCTGGAGTTAATTTCTGTTTTAAGTTGAAGCAGCAACAACAACGGCAACGGACAACAACTGCAGCAGCAGCAGCAGCAGCAGCAAGAAGCCAACTGCTGCTACAAAATCAAGGAAAATTATTGAAGGCACCAAAGCAAACGGTGAAAAACACTCACCCACACACATGCACACACACACACATACACACATACACATACAAAAATGAAAAACACACGTCAATTTGTATTACTGCTGTCTCAGCTGTGCTTTCATCTCGTCCTCTTCCTGTGCCTCTCTACCTTGTTCATAACATCTCACTCTTTCTCTCTCTCTCTCTCTCTTTCTCTTTTAGTTTTGTTCTTCCCTTTCTTGGCACTAGTTTCAAACGTTTTTCCTTTCACATTATCCATTTACCCATACTCTATTTCTATGAATAGCGCGAGGTGTAACGACTTTTTGTTACAGATACTCTGATATTCTATCAAATTAGTTAGTTGAGTGATAAAATGTATTACTTACATAAGTTGATTACTTGTGATGAATTTCTTAACTGAGAATATTATGTGAATATATATATATATATATATAGCAATGTAATATGAATACTATAAATATATTAACATATATATAAATAACATGTATGTACAATTATATATTTATATATATATTTATATATTTTATATATATATAATTATATATATACAAATCAACTTTCCACAAAATAGACGGCAGTTCAGCTCAACTATTTTTTTAGAACAAAGCTGAATATTAATCTATGTGTATATATTTATGATAATACAAATCTGAATTAAATTAAAAAAAAAGAATAAATAAAATAGAATTAAATGAAAATTACTAATTGTATGAACATATCTGTATTGTATTTATATTATGTAGATACATGGTTGTACTTTTTATATATACATATATTCTATATTCTATTTTTATGCTTCACTTTGTAATTTAATTTAAATGTTTCATTATTTATTTCACAGGTCATAGGGTATTCAATTGTCGAGCCTGTCCTGTTCTACCGTTTTACTTATCTGTTGTGGTATTTTAGACCTGCCCTAAAAACCACAGACAGAAGCGTTTGGAGCCGTCAGTTGTGCGCGCGTTCGTTGCATTTATTTGGAGCCGGACTCTGATGTCTCGTCCTGTATTTATTTTTTTTATTTTTTGCTAAAGCCACACAAAAATCTGCACAAAAATGCACGGAAATTCATCTTGATTTGTGTTGCGAATTTTTTTTTTTTTTGTTGGCCACAACTAATGCAGCAGCCGTTTTTTTTTAAACTAGCCTTTTTTCTTAGTATATGTTTTTTTTTTCGCCCTCTTTCTATATCACTTGCCTTGGTTGTGTGTGTGGCGCACTAAATCAGAGACATTTAAGCGCATTTTGCTAAAAGTCACTTACGGCCTTTGGCCATAGCTCATTTGTTGGTTGTTGGCCGCTTTTTGTTGTACTTACCACATAAGATGCACAGGAACAGCAGCCAGTGCAGGATGCTGTTGCCCATGTTGAGGCAGCGACACCTACGCTCGCATTTTATTACTCCAGTTGTTGTAGTTGTTGTCATCGTCATCGCTATAATCGTTGCTGTTGCTGTTGCTGTTGTTGTTGATGTTGCTGTTGCTCCTGTTGTCGTTGACGTCGCGATGTCTGCTAATGTTGATGGCAGCATGCTGGCCGCATTGGTGCTGCTCGGTCTGTGACTTTGCATTTCCGTGTTGCTGCCGCTAATGTTGGGGCGTTGTTTTGACCTGATGCGACGCGCGAACTGACACTTACACCCCGACGCATGTGCGAGTGCCGTGGGGAGCGCTGTGAGTGATGCGGATAGCGTTGATAGCGTCTGCCACATTGTCAGCGGGTCCCGTTTTTTGCACACTTTGCGAGCGTTTGTCACCGGCCGTGCTCCGCACTTGCCGCCTGACATTAATTAAGTGTGAAATTAATGGAGCGGCAGAGATGTTCAGGGGGTAGGGGGTCGCGGGTAGCTGACGAGCGAGTTAATTAATTTGGCACCCAGATTCGCCAGATTTGGCTTAATTTGGCGCTTTGCGAAGGCTTATGCTGATGGGGTCTGTTCTGGAGCAGATCTAGCATGCATTGGGGAGCATTATTATAAATGATTAGCTACACATGTACTTTTGGCTAACTTCATTTATTAGAGCTGAGACTTGAGAATTATCTGGACTTCTTATTTCATTTTTCATTTGCTAACTTTGTTTGTTCTTTTATTATCATAAATTATTTAGTTTTGTTAATTGTTTATTGCTTGACAATATATTATAAGTATTGAACGTTTAATATTATTTTAGGTTTATTTATATTTGTGAACTTATTCAACTATTTTATATTTTGAATTATTGTTTACGTGCTTAACGCAATCGAATGTTCTTTACTTCGCGTTGTTTTTCTGCGTTTAATACGTCATTCTGCTTCGTCGCTGCCGCAGCGAAATCAAAGTGAACGCGTCACACAACCGACAGAGGAAGATACGCAGCCGACAGAGATACGAATGCGACTAAACGCGCACGAAGTGATTGCGAGAATGTTGTTGTTGCCGACGCGTCGCTGCTTAGCAATAATTTGGAAATGTTGCTGTCAGTAGCATTGCTTGGCAACATGTTGATGTTGTCATATGTTTTTCAATGTTGCTGAGCTGTTGGGTCTTATGTTGCTCTGCGTATGCCGTGGCTGCTCGTTAGATTTTCTTATGTTTCGGTTTCTCTTCCGCGAAAATATTTGTTAGTTGACATTTATAGGCGATTTTAGTGTTGCGTCTAATTGCTTCATGTGGCAGACGCACTTGTCCACACACACACGCACTTCATACAAAGTTTTCTAATGGTCTGCTCTGCAATTAGCTGGAAAGAGATAGACAAATAATGTTTCAATTAGTTGTTGACAAAGCAGCGCAGTGCAGAATATATGTATATGTTATGTATATATTAATTTTATTGCATGCCGTTAAACGCAGCCAAGTTCTAAATAAATAATTTATGACCGGCCAAGTGGATGCCCCGCCCTGCAAACAATTGCATTTCAGCAGCGATCACGTGCCACCAGTTCCCGTTTGATTTATGGTACTCCATGGGCCACACTGATAAGCATTTGGGTTGACCTTAGCGCGTCCACGCATTCCAGTCAAATGCGTATATATTCTATTCTATATATCGACATGCTCTGTGCGAGTGTGTTTGCCTATATGGCTGGCTAATTGACCAACAATCACACACTCTTGGCTTGAGCCCAATCGCAAAGCCTTTAATTGATGCTGCCAACGGATTTTGGAATTTACCCTGTTTCATTATTTATGGCATCCCGCGGCTGCTTAATTATGCGCTACAGTTCCGGAAATGCACATTTTGAAATCCTTTAATCTCCGCATCTTCCTCATCTGCCCGCCGGCCTAACGGCATCACAAATTGTTGTTGTATTTATCCCTCCACCCGATGCTGTCGTCCCGGCTCGTTGTACTCCATTTGGTATTCTAATGGGCGCTTAACGCAGCAGCGCAAAGGCGTGGCAGGGCGCCCATCGAAATTGCTATTATGGGCGCACAAGTTGGATAGACAATAGCTCAACATTGGGATAACTGTTAATCATGTGGAGAAAGGGTATTCCAATTGCATATTGTATGTGTGGGTGCATTTCGCTGCAGAATGCATCGAAGACTACAGCGCATTCGCATGTATTTCAACTAGAGACTTGATACTTTGATTATAGTACATTGAGTCGCTGTAGATATTATATGGTCTGGTCTGTTGTGGATGTATGTATCTCTACCTGTATTTCAATAATACAATACAATATTGATATCTATTTATAATATATCTAGTAATAATATATTGATATATGCCTGAAGGCCTCTGTCGCTTTGGCTTAAAAGAAAATTGTTATTTAGAATTAATTCTTCGTAACAGTAAAAAAATAAAATATTGATTTAACTATAAGTTAATTAAATCACATTAATCTAGTTATTTTCATATTAAAGTTTTTTTTTTTTTTTTTTTTTAAGAGCAACAGAATTTCATTTTAATTTTATAAATAAATTTTTTTGGCTTAGCTCTGTTTCTTATTCTCTTATCATGTTCAATATGACACTTGATAAGTTAAAAGCTGCAAGTCAAACTTTGATTTGATAAGCTTTAAAAACATGTTTTAATAATATAGAATGGAATTGATGTACCACAGTGGACATTTATGATTTAATACTTTAAACTTAAATTTTCATGAAATATGCTTAAGAGTATTTTCTTTAATAAATAAAAATATTATTATACATTATTTAAAATATGTATACAATTTGATCCATTTACAATTACTTGATTATTAAATTAAATTAAATATATATTGATAAATAAATAATAAATATATATTAATAAATGATTTAAATATTTTAAATATTTATTTAATTTAACTAAATTTCACAATAACAGCAGCATTTAATATACAAATATTATTAGATGTTGTGAGGCGGCTGCTGCAGTTCACACATCGCTTCGTAGGCTCAACATTTATTATGCCATTTGTGTGGGACCAAATTGTCACAATTACTCGACAATGCATCGTCGCGCCGCCCAAAAGAGCAACAGACGGTTGGGAAGGGGAGGGGGAGAGTGGGGAGAGCGCATCTATATTTAGTCAAAGGCTACCCCTGTTGTCGCTGATGTTCCATTGTCATTGGCAGGCACAGCTTCGGTGCAGCTTCATTTATCACATTTTGTCAGGCGGTGTGCTCCAGCCTCGAACTTTGTTTCAATCTTTTGTGTTTGTGTTGCATTTTATTAATTTGTTTGTCATATTTTTACGTTTGTTTATTGATTAAAATGTGCACACAGACGTCGCTGCAGGGGAATGTACACGCCCGCTTCACTGCCATTTCCATGTTCCCAGCAGCTGTTGTTGCTGCTGTTGTGCGGTCACATCGCATTGCTGCTGTAAACATGTGTTTGCAGCAACATTATTATTGCTTTCCCTTGCAAACATTATTTTTACTGTGTGTACCCGGAACATACATATATACCTGCCTATGTCTTTGTATCATACTATTACTATGTGTGTGTCTGTGTATTATTATTAAAACATTGTTTTTAAATTCTACCCGCAACTGCCTCCCCCCCCGCCCATTAGATCTGATTTATTTCTACCTTTGCATTACACAAACAAGCGGTCAACCCCTGCCGGCCTACGTTTCCCGCGTGTTTGGACAAATTATTATGAAAGACAATTTTGTCAGGCGCATTTTTCACACAATTTTCTCGTCCTGTTTTATTTTGTTGTTATTCGTTAGCATTTTTTTGTGGGCTTTATGAATTTTATAATTAATTGTCTTTGACATATTTTACGCTGCTGATATTTTTTGTGGTCAAAGGCGAGCTTGTTTCATAGCTTGATTGATTTTCTTAATATTTTGCCATCAATCATTATCGTTGGGCGAGAGTGCAGCCTAATGGAATTATTATATGTATATAAATACATTCATGAGAAATGTATTTGTAATACTTTGATATATCTTTGCTGTATATCAGAAATCGTAAATAAAATTTACTTGGTTTTTATTTATTGAAAGTTCATTAGGAATATGATCTCTAGTTTCAACTATGTTTTTTACTTTGAAGTTACCAATAGTATAGTAATAGAGTTAGCTATAGAAATTGTGAATTAGACTGCATTTGGATTTCACATTTGCAGACTTGGTTAGCCAGGTCAATGTGGATGCTGTGGATGCTGATACTATCTGTGCACAATGCGGATATGGATTTCATTGTTTATGGCATGCAATAGTGGCTCTGTGGCTCTGTTATTTGGCCAAGTTTATTTGTTTTTGCAATCGTCCCTTGGGCATTTTTGCTTTAGTGAGCTTAATGGGATGCTGCCATACATAGTTTATTCATTCTCCTGGCCAACGCGTCGTCCACATAACACACATCTGTATATATACGCTCATTGTCATTCATTTCGTGTCATTGTCAGTGATAACATTTGTATTGTAATTGGCATCGCAGCCCGGGCAGAGTTCACCTCCTGCACGGTGCCAGCAACATTTTTGGCAAGGAACAAATGGCTCTTATGTGGCCACAATGCCACAAACAATAAAAAGCAGGCCAACTCAAGGCAGGCAAAACAAATGGCAATTAGTCGGCTCGACTCGGCGTAGCGTGGCGCGGCGCGGCTCGGGCCGGGTCGAGTTGACTTCTGGGTAGAAGAAAGGAAAGAAGTAAAAGCTGCTTAGAGCTTTGTTCGTTGCTTTTAATTAAAAGCAGATTAACATTGCGCGTGTAATGTATTTGGGCGGTGGCAAGCAACATCGCCCCGACTCTAAAGGCAGGTCCATAAACAAATTATTGCCGAGCTCTGTCATGGAGAGACATTGACAGTGACAGTCGCTGCAAAGGGAGGCGGCTGTGTCTAACTGGCTCAGACAATTGCCGCAATGAAGCCAACGTCTTTTTAAGTGATCCCCCAACTGCCTTGTCATTCCAGCTCTCTAGTCATGTGTTCTACTCCACAATAAAAGCGACCTTTTATATACATACATATGTACAAGTGCAGCTTATTACGCTCCGCTTTGCCTTGCTGAGCTTCATTGTGCCTTGGGCTTTGGTGTTGGTGGTGCGTCTGCTAGTTACTCGCCACATCAGTCACCGCTCACTTGACACATTTCGCCTGCCATGCAATTGGCACGAAGATGTTCCCGTCACATGCCCATAAAATCAGCGCGAAGCCAGCCGCCGGCGTGCAGCCCGAACCACAGAAGGCGACATCTGAAAATCTAAAAATATCCACAAGTTTTTCACACCAAATTGCCACGGCACAGTGTTGGCAGCAAATTGAAATGTTTATTTCAAAGTGTTTGGCTTACGACCAGCCGCTGCAGCCAAGCTGCTAGATTGCCAGATTGCCAGTTTGCCAGGTAAGCCATGTGTGGAGATCCCCTTCGAGTTGCTTAGTGCGATTGTCATAAATCTGTCGCAGCAGTCGTCGTGGGTTAAGCTGTCGGTTCGAGCATCAATTTAATTGCCGGCTGCTGGCAATGTTCGCACCACGTCAAGAACTTTCACATCAGCTTAATTACTACACGTGCTCGCCCGGACAGAAGGAAGGCAGCATGTGTGCTTAAATGTGCCAGCATCGACAGTGGAAACTCCGTTTGGCCAACATTTAATTGCCACAAAATGTGCATAAATGCATTTTTATTAAATTCGCTTTAAAATTGATTTCACCCGTCCTGGCGCCCGCGACATGTGGTTGCCCTAACGAGCCACAGTCACCACATTCACACACACACACACACACACACACACACACACACACACATACACACACATGCCATATACACATACAAACATGCCAAAGTGCCGCACTTGCGGTCGGACTTCGGGCGACTTTTGCATGAATGAAATTTATTCATAATATTTTCATTTCATACATTCGACGCTGCTGGCAACTTTGACTTTGAATCTTTGTTTCGCTCGACTCGCGAGTCTTGTATTTCCATTTGCTTCGCAGCTAAGAATTAATTAAAAACATTACCCAGAATTCGACAGAATGGGTTGCATTGTTGCATGCTGCATGCCTCGTTAGCCGCCCAAATGGAGTGAAGCAAGTGAGAGTGCTCGAGTAGGGACTGACCGACTAAGAGATACCTAGGGCACTTGGAAAACGTATATTTGAATTAGTTTATGCTTCTTTTATGCAAGAGCTTTTAGCACTTTATTTTGGAATACCTTTTATCCTAGATAGACTTTTCTAAATCAAACTTTCAAACTAATTCAAATTTTTTGTTGTATGTATTTGCCAAAAGAACAACTTTGAGGCGAGTATATTATTTATAGAAAACATTATATTAAGTATAGAAAATCTAACAATAAATTGATTTAGCATCTTTTGTTGTATTCTTCAATCTGTACTGTAAAAAATACTTTAAAATTATCGAATATTATTGCTAATAAGGTCAATGACCTTTAGGGTAAAAATATATAAACTCGCTGTAAACATATGTAATTAAAATTCTCTTGCTTTTCTGGTAGAAATGATAGATTGAAATAACTATATTAGCTGAGATTGTTTGCAATCAGAAGAGGACTCGCAGCGAATTCCTAAATATCAATGGATTCAGGGTCTCAAACTAATCAAAATTGAATCAATATAGTCGCAATCAGTTCACAATGCATGCAGTGGATAGAGAAAGCAAAAGCACAGCATGCAAAAGTTTAATCAATTTAGTTGGCTGAGCATTTTGAAATACATTTAATATTTATTACATTTCTAGCTGGTTAGTACATCGCAGCGATGTAAAGTTGCATTGTTTTGCGAAAATATTTAAGGCTTTAAATATGCGAGCAGACAATATATTCTTATTTAAAAGTCATATATTTACATCCTGAACCCATTGAAAATGGGAAATCAGGTATAACGGTTTTTATAACAGGCAGAAGAAGTAGAACTAAATTATATAAATTCTCGATAAGGGCGACGAATTGAGTTGATATATCCCTGTCCGTCTGCCCGTCTGTCCATCCGTAAGTATAAACGTGAGAAACGTATAAAATAGCTTGAAGACATAATTATTCTTTTGTTAGGTCTGTGTAGTGCACGAGTTTGTTTCAGAGAATCGAAAGCGATTCCCCATTTTAAGGTTATTGATAAAAACCATTTATCGAGAACCAATTAAAAAATTATATCCCGTTCTTCTTTAGAGCTAGAGTCTCCAATTCTCTTACATATATACAGATAATAATTCAATCTAATTTTGAGTTTTATTTAATTTTAGATGCCGAACCCAATTTGACTCCCATAATGTGTAGTAAATGTATTTCAAGTACTAGAGACATAAGGTTTAAATTGACATATACATACGAATGTCATGATCATAATCTGAAAATTTTATTACGAAACTCCATATACAAAAAGATATATTCATGAAATAAACTCCCATAGCATAGCCCTTATGCAGTGCAAGCGAGACAGCAAGGCGCGTGCTTTTGCGTAAATATATATGTGCTTGTATGTGTATTTGAGTGTGTGAGAGTATATATATATATTGTTTGTTATTCATATAGAAACGAAGCGTGAAATTCTTGGAATATCAGTTCCTCGAAGTATTCAGGGCATTTCGTAGTCGAACAGTCTCGACTAGACTCGATTTTTTTTTCTTTTTGTTTATTGTAAATATTGCTTTAAAAATTTTACCTGTCTGGTTGACTGCATTGAAATAAATAAATTAATCAAATTATGAATTAATAATTGATGTGTATAAATTAGTTGTTTGTTGAACAGCTATAAAATCTTAATGCAAATATTTCATATTTATTAAAGTTGCGAAGATTTTGGATAGAAGTAAGATTAAAACTGATTAAAGCTGCACAGCAGTTGGATAGGAAATAAAAAGTTTGTGCTAAACGAAGCCTGTTAATGCCCATTAGTAAAGCATATGATAGGAATGAAATTGTATCATAAACATATGTAACTACACAATGTTATATGAGTGCCTCAGATTTCATTTTGGCTATTCTGGCTATTTAGTTAGTGAATGAAATTTAGTTGACTTTAAGAGACTCGTGCGTTGGTAATAGATCTTTGACATATTTGTGCCCTGTGGCTGACTTACTTTTCGCAGAGAGTGAGAGAGAAAGTTTCAATGGCAGCAGCTCCTTTGGTTTGTAGCTAATTGGATTTGCTTGGCTTTCTTTCTCGTCTCAGCCAAATCTCGCCCATTATCCAATTACGCAAAGAGCCGAACTGAGTTAGTGCTGTTAAGGTCAAAGTTAAGCCAGGCCGTGGCCGAGCCGCACTTGAAATCCAATTTTGATAATAAGTGCGAGAGTAGCAAAGCACCCAAAAACGGATGCCCATTTCATAATAATACAATTTGCGCACAATTATCTCAACAAATTTCGCTGTGACCACAGTGCACTTCAAATTTTTTCCTTCTTGTTGTTGCTCGACTGCTCGTTTTGTTGGCAAGTGGATGTGGGTAGCACTGAGTTCCTTCGCTCCTTCGCTCAATGCATGTAATTAAATTGAAATTTCAATATTGCCCATGGCCCAGAGGCTGGCAGCGAGCACAGAGCAGAGAGCACAGAGCAGAGAGCAGAGACCCAAACAGCAGCTGTCGCTCCATTGCTCATATTTTTATTTTCATTTTCATTTTCGTTTTCATTTTTTTTTTTTTTTGGTTGCTGGCGCGTTACGCCCCCAACAGCCCAACAGCCCAGCCAGCCCAGTGCTGTTGATTTATAAGCCGTGGCCAAAAATGCTGCAAAATTAAAGTGTAATTTATGTGCTTGGTTTTGCCGCGTGTTTGCCGCTGAATTGCGAGTCCTGCTTATCCGCCTGATGTCTCAGTTGGCCAAGTGCGTAATGCGGGGCGACCTTGCGGCCCAGTGACCCGGGCAAAAAACTCGCTGAGCTTAATGTGGCCTGGCCAACTTTGACCCCGCGCTCTCAGCACCTGCTCTACACACACACACACACAAACACAAAGAGAGAGAGTCTCATGCACAAAGTGTTAATGTGTTTATGTGGATGGTGCTGGCTGTGGGCTGTCTCTGCCTATATATATATATAGTAGGCATGGCTGTCTGCCTGCGTGCTGATGCTCGTATGTCTGCGCCTCAGTCGAGTGTCCTTGCGATGTGCCGTTTGCCACTTGAGTTATTTAAATTGCGTAACTGCGGACGGGGCCATGAAAGGGCACGGTGCAGGCGGGGTGGGTGGAGGCAATGTGAAAAGATTGATAAAATATGTTAATTGCGCTTGTTGTAGCCATAGCCCACGCCGACCCTGGCCCAGAGAGCCATTTCGTGATCATGGCCCGAACGACATGAGATTGTCGCCAACAATGCTGAAAAGTTAATTTTCTTGCCACTTGGCAAATGTAAATTAAAAACATTTTAATTATGTTTATGGCATACTTCAGGGCGCTGCCTTTGATAAATTGAAACGAGCCCCAAGTCCTTTGCGACAGTCATTGCATTCCACTCTGACTCTACGCATCCGTATCTTGTTCTGCGTCTGCATGCAGCACAATTATTTCATCAATTTTCGCTAATGCATTGCAAAAGTTTCAAACTCTTTGCATACTCGTTGTTATGATAAATATTTTATATAAATATAAGAGCAGCAAGAAGTTTGAACTGCAAACTTAACTAAATTGGAAAGTTTGTTAAGTAAAACTCAAATATCTCAATCCATTCACAGCTCAAGAAGCGAATGAGCACAATGTTTGCCTACACAAATTATCTGCTAAGAGTTTGCTGGCAAAGTTTTCTTTTCTTTTCCAGTCTTGGGTATGTTCTGGTCGAGCAGCTCAAACTTGCTTTGCCCGAGGCTGTCTCTGGAGGGCAACACCTGAGGCGGCGCACAGAAATATGACCTCAAAATGAATCTATTGCTTTTCGAGAAAAAATACAAATCGTATATATAAAATGAAAGAAATGTGAATGGGAATATGTTTTGCATTTTACGCTTGACCGGCAGCCCATACAGGCGAATGCCCGCCGAATCCAATTGGACGACCTTCAACTCTGTCAGCAACATTCACAGACAAACGCAAACATTGTTACTATTATTGTATTGTGCATGGGAGCGTTCCACTGTTATTGGCAGCCAATCGAGAGTGAGAGAGAGCGAGAGAGCGAGAGAGAGAGAGGGAGAGGGAGGGAGAGCTATGAATCTGCCGCTGTTGCTCTTTTCTTTGCACAGCAATTACCAAGTTTGCATATGTATGTGAATGTATGTGTGTGTATGTGTGTGTGTGTGTGGGTGTGTGTTGGCCACAACCAAATGTTACATAATCAAAACCATGGGAATAGCTACAACACAAATAGCCAAGCAACCAAATTCAAGGAATCTTTTCTGTAACCTTAACTTTGCGTAGCCACAAAAACGCTATCGAGTTGTTTTCAAACTGTAACTGAATGTAAGCCAGTGTATACACATATATACATATATATATATATATATATATATATATACGCCTGTGTGTGTGTGTGTATTTGTGGGCTGTGTATTTCCTTCCTGTTTGGCGTTTTGGCTTTGTTGACTCAATTTCCGTATTTAATGACCCGTTACCAAATATGCCCGAAATTTTTAAGCCAATTCCAGAATTTAGCTGGCAGCTGCTGTGCTGAGAGTGTTTCAGAGTAAGTGGCCGATTACATTCCGGCATACCGAGAGTTCGGTAGTTCGCTGAGTGCTCGTGGCATAATATAACTCATACGCAGCGTATATTAAAGGGGCGAATTATAAAGCGCATCAATTTGCTGGAATTATCGGCTTTGAAGCTCATCACAACATATTGCCGCATTTATCCCGAGCGATTCCCCTTTGCTTTGGAACACATTATACGAGCAGCTAATGGCAGCGCTTTTGGACTCGAAAAGACATTGTGGAATGAAAACAAATAACGAAATGTGATACGCAATTATAGCCTAATCCTAGGCAATAATCAAATGCCATAACCTTGCCCAGAACTCGCCTGAACTCTGTGATCTCGCAACTATAGCAACAGCAGCAGCAACAACAACAACAATTGTGGCTATAACAATAGCAACATGTGTGTGGGTGTCGCATTGCTTTTGATTATGGTGCATAAATGTTTTTTAACAACGGCAAACAAAAGCAATCGAAAGACGAAAATCGAAAATCGAATGGAAAAAGGCGACAAGCGAAAAGCCCCGAAACTGAAGCGAAAAATGAAAATCAAAGGCGTTTGTGGGTTTCACTTTGGACAATGACAACGTGGACCATTGGCTCCACATTCAGATCCTGGGCACATAAACAACAATAAATACGCTTGTGCCCACCATTGAGCATATTATTGGGGCCCGGCCAGCCAGACGAAGGCAATGATTTGGCATGCACGCTACGTTCCGGCCGCTCTGATCCTGTCGTCTGCCCGACTGACCCACCGACCCACCAACCCACCGAGCGACCGTTGCTTTCAATCCTTTGCGCCAATAAACTTTTTTATGTTGGCTATTTGTAACCTTTTTGGATTTAACCACCACCAGTCGACATACACTGCCCGCTCGATGTGGCCTAATAGCGGTTGGCTTTCTTTCGCTTTGATTTAAAAATATGTTTTGCCCTCGCACCACACTTAACAGACTCCTTTGGCTGCATTTTAAGTAGATGCTGGTGTAAGGGATGTGCCGAGATGTCCCTTCATTGTTCAACTGTTTGCTTCTGACTTTGTAACGCATAATTTGAACATAATAGCACTCTATCGTCCTGTCATCCATTCCATTTTCCATTGTGTCCAGTGCCCATTGTCCCCCTTGCCTTTCTCTCTATGCGAAACGAGATGTTTGTGAAATTTGGCAACATTCTTCATTTTATCCATTCCTCCTTTCCCATCCGCATCTGCTTCGCTTTTTATTATTAATATTCTCTCTTTGTTGTGTGCATTGCATTGCGATTACCGCTGATTGTGTGAATTATTAATTTTGTTTGTGTGTGTTTATTGGTTAAAGTGCGTGCTTTAAAAATTTATTACCGTTAAATGCAATACATTGATTAATTTATAAACCAACGGCACTTGATCCGACCTGAGCGCATTGAAATATTGATAAATACTCTTTTATTTACCGATAGCTCCAGCTCTCCCTCTCTCTCTCTTACTTTGTTTGTTTATTGATCGATTAAAGCGTTAATTATATTATTAAGCATACACTAAAAGTGAATTAAAGCAGCTGCTGAATCTCTTACTACGTATGAATTGATTTCAATTGAAATTACATTTACTTCTGAGTGGCCTTTCGAACTCAAAAGTAGACTAAGACTCGTATGATTTCATAGACCTGAATCCAAACTTAATTCTGTTGTAAAAGAAAGTTTTTATTTTCACTTGCGCCTTGGGTTACTTCTGTTTGCGTATCCTGGCCCAGGCATATTTATGCCTTGTCCCAAAGCGCAGTTTTATGTGATAAATTTTTTATGTTATACGCAAAGTTTTCATGAATAATTTGTTGCGCAACATAAAACAGATGAGTTATGTCGCTAGAGAGAGAGAGAGAGAGAGATGAAAATGAGCCAGCCATAGCCAACTACTAAAAAGTCAGCACGCGTGCTAAGCCCAACTAACAAAATAAACAAAATTTGTATACAATAATCATACACAAATAGCGCCAGAGTCAATGAATGAATTGTTAACTGGCATATCAGAATGCGTCAATAAAAAATCATAGAAATATGATTCAGCCACTCGTGCGTGATGGCCAGAGATCATCACCCACTCGCTTACAGCGTCGAGCAGCCATCGACAGCTCTCGCCTCTTCCCACACCCCCTCAGCGTCATCAACGTTATTGTCATTCGTTTGTTCATAGTTCACACACACAGACACACACAAGCATATATATATATATGACAGGAGACATACATACACACGTTAAGCTTCAGATTGTTTGTTACACATATCTAATAAATTTACATTTTTATCGAAAAAGTTTCAGAGCATTCGCTGTATTCTCAGTCATATTGTTGCTTGCTGTTCCCTCATTTAAGCGGAAATATCAAAAAAATAAATCTCTTGGCATGTTTCCGTTTCTAGAATACCAAATACACAGTCAAACAATTATAATTGGCACACATCAGATCACACACACACACATACACACATACATAGACACACACAGTCATGTTATTGAAACAAAAACATCAATTTGCGACTTTTAATGGCATCATCATTGACTCAATCAGTTGCGAAACTTCCATTTGGCATATATTCGACTTTTTTCATCGATGCCATTCACTCCATTCAATGCGGAAAATACAGTGAGAGGATTGTAATTAGCAGCAAAGCATTTGCGACTCTATTGTCGCAAATTATATGAATGCAAATTGGATGACATTTGGGTTCTATGTGGCTTAGCATACGATAGTTAAGCTCTGCACTTGAGGCAAGTTCTCTCGCTTTGAGCTACGCAGAGTGGCAGAGAACCAACTTCGAGCTCATGCAACATTTTTGCCCAACAAGTTCGCCCAAGCTGAATGGGCAAATTGAATGATTTGTGACTTTGGCAACTTTTTTGCCTACTTCTTAAGTTGCTCCACTAGCAACTGCCTTACGACTCCCTCGTGCCTGTTGTTGCCAGCCAAGCCAGACGCAGACGCAGACGCAGACGCAGAGGCAGCGCAGCGCAGCGTGCTCAATATGTCACCACGCCCTAAAAGTATTCCAGATTGCTTTACCTGCCATCAGGCAGCACTCGCTCGTTTTATTAGGGATCCGCCTTTTGTCACACACACACACATACACACAGCTTCCTTGATAGCACCTGTTTCTTTTGTGCTGCAACTTTGTTTAGCAGTTGTTTTGCTTGCATACCCTTTACACTGCTTTGAAGGGTGTTATGAACTAGCAAAAAGTTTTGAAAGAGAACTTGAGACACTCGAGTGATATCAGCAGCGTGTATATCATATATTCTCTCTACTTCATATGAATCAAGTTCTTCTTATCAAGTATCATAAAGTTCAGGAAATATACAATGGATAGATAGATCCATTTCCATTTTCTACATCTCCTCTCTGCAGCTGCTCATGCATATGCATGAGCTTGTATGTGTGTTAGGTATCTTCTACAATTGGAACATATCTAACTAGGAAGAGCTGTAGTTGCGGCTGTTGCTGTGGCTTATTTACATGCGACGCGAAACGGCATATCTTTGAATGCGCCCTCATTAGTCTGACTACTGCAGAATCCATGAACGTTTACTTGCTGCTGCTGCTGCTGCTGCTGCTGCCCATCAGTCAGGCATCCTGCCAGCAGTCATTCATTGTTTCATTGCAGCGAACAGGCTGCCAAGCACGCGACAATTAGGAACGAGCAAATGCAAACTTCATGACAACTCTGAAAATTTTAAGAGTTTATAACTGGCTTTCAGTGTTGTCTAATAGTTCGAAATACTATATTCAATTTCAAAATTGATCATGAATATTTTTAGCCGAATATTTATGTGATTTGCCCAAACTTAATATAAGTTAGAGCGCTGTAGGTCATATTAAAGTTTCAAGTGCAACAAGAAACAGTTGATGTATTAACGTGAAACCTTGTATGCTATCTCTCTCTCCCTCCCTCTCTCATGCTCTCTTTCTCTATATATATATGCCATGTGGTACGCGCAGTTGCAGCTCGAAGATTCCTTTCCACTTTATGCGTTTCCACAACGGATAAAGTGTATGGCGGCTGTCGAGGGATCGTACATTCCGCTTTGCGGCCACCAACGCGGACATACAGTGCGTATGAGTTATGCAGATAACGCCGTGGTTACTCAGCGAGTGTTACTCAGAAACTCTGTTACTCAAAGGCATCGTATTTTCTGACTGTTACTTTTTTTTTGCCGTTACCCGTTCCCCGTTAAAGCAGCATGTGAAAGCCTCTTTGCCAGATTTCTTTTTTTTTTTTGTCTCTTTGAAACCCTGGGCAATGTTGAATGCAGTTTTTTAGCTTGGTTTAGCTAAAGCTGTAAATCCAAGCAAAATCTTTACACATACCCGCTGCCAATACTCTGTTTTGGGAAATATATTTGGCCGGAGATTTTGAAATTTTGATGTGGAATTTGAAATCAAATTTGTTGTAAAATATTAAGTTTAAATGTAAATAAATGTTAAATAATTCTGTCAATGCTAAAAAACGTTTTTCTTTGATTAAAATTTTTAATATATTTGTTTTAATTTTTATGTTAAATATATATTTTAGCATATTGCCAATCAGTTCTTTATTTCACTTGTGCGTCCCATCTTAGAGTATTGTTCAATTTAATGGTTTCTGCAACACAAACTGTATCAGGATCGCATTGAATCGGTCCAGAAATAGTTTCTGCTCTTTGCCTTAAGGGATGTAAATTGGGACAGTAATTTGCGTATACCTTCCTATCATAGTAAGCTTCTGCTTATTGATCTGCCATCATTAATCAACACAGGACTATTTTATTTATTATTTTCCTACATAACTTGATCATTGGTAACATTAATTCGCCCAGCTTGTTAATACGACTCCATTTTTCTGTTCCTTCCCGAATTACCAGTGCACCACGGTTTATTCTTTATATTGTTGTTTTCGTGTTGTATGTGTTAATTATAATAAATTATAATAAAATTGATCACGTATTTTCCTTAGAGCTCTCTTTTCCGCTAATAAAATACTCATCTTACTGAAATAACTCGAAATGCCTTGATGTGAGCATGGGTGCATATCTACCGATCAAAATTGCTGCTGTATTTTCTAATCATGTCTTATATTTTCTCTCATCATCTTTCATTCTATATTTTGTTTTTAATATTTCCTTTTTTTTTTTTTTTTTTGCTAATCTTTACTTTAAGAATTATTCTAAATTATAAGTTTTCAATTAACACATTCTATTTTTCATAGTTTTAATAGTATCACTGACCATATTAGGCAGTGAATTGACGGCATAGCTGGCCGGTCTGGCATATAAAACACCTCCATCGGGTGGTGATGTTATTGGTATTAAATGTTTAATTACTTAAGTTTGACTCTAAGAAAAAATAGATAAAATAAATAACAATAAATAAAAACTCGTATGCAGAGAATAATACCGAAGGCAGAGCGAAGATCTGATAGACCTTTAAATATATGAAAATATGAATAGGTACAGCCATAGAGGCTTCATAGTTGTTCGAGGAACATAATAAAATCTCTTTCGGATAGATCTTTTCTAACCAAGTATATATCTAGCATCGTTCTTGTTGTAGTGTCTATAACAACACAGGGTATTTGATAAACAAAAATACCCTGCAGCAGCCTCTGAACTTACGCTGTGCTGTACACAGTTTTCATTTTCACTTGTTTTCTGACTTTTGGAAGTGCATGGCTTTTCTTTAGTTACTTTTTTTTTTGGATTTTTATACTTTTTTTTTTGCGGATGCTGTTGTTAGTGCAAAGCTTGGCAAATTTAAATTAAAACTTCGGCACTTTGCATTTCATCGTTGACTTTATGACTTGGGTTAACATGACAATGAAATTGCGTTTCCCTGCCGCTCCGGCTGCGGGGGGACGGGCGCGTGTGAAAAACTTTGAGTCGACATTTTGTGGTTGTAAAGCGTTAAACGCTTAAAACTTAAATCAGTTTTTTTTTTCCCTTTTTTTTTCCTTTTTTTTTTTTTTTTTTGCTTTTGTTTTTCGAATTATCGCTCAAGTTTAGCAGCTCAAAGTTCTTCAATTCTACTACACCGCACTCATTTCCATCTTGGGTCTACTTCGTTTCATAAATTGCAAACGAGTTTGCATTTTCGTGAATTGTTTTGAAATTTTGTATATTTTAATTTGCTCAGACAGTTCTTATATGCCACATGAAATTGCAGGCGTCCTGATGCTGCTGCTGCTGGAAACTGAAATGCTTCTTTGAATATTTTATACATTTTTCATTCGCGCGTTATATCGCAAAATAATTTTCCACACATTCCTGGCGTAACTTTGACATTGAAGCGAGTTTCAATGTGAGCGCACGTATGTGTGTGTGTGTGTGGGTGTGTGTGTGTGTGTTGGTGTGTGTGTGTGGTAAGAGTACATCTAAAGCACGAATGCCTCTTCGCAAAGGGATCAGCAACATTATGCTATGAAGCTGGACCTGCTGCCGGCTCCTGCAATTGCATGCCTTGGCCTTTGGCACCCGCTTGTCGGTAAATTTGCATATGTGTGGGTGTGTGGATGTGTGTAAATGTGAGTTGGTATTCATTTTGTGTTGAAATTTATGCAATGGCTTAAATAACCGCAAAAATGCCAGTTTAGCCCTGGCGAGTGACAAAAATGTGTTCGCTTAGGAAAAATAATTATGCAACACAAAAAACATGTTGTTGATTCTTTTTCTTTTTCTTTTTCATTGTTGATGCTTAAATGTGGCAGAGCGACTGAGTAAAGTTGAGGGGCTAGGAGATGGGCGGCAGTTGAAGTATTTTATGTCAAGTGAAACTTTGTGCACCGCAAAGTGCTTTTCTAAACATTTGCAGATGGCTCTCGGGTCCTGCTGCAGCTGCAGGTGCAGGTGGCGTGTGTTTACATGCATGTTTAAATTGAGTTCTTGTTGGCACCGATTTTTGTCGGGCTCCGCAAGGTAAGATAGCATGTGTGGACAAACCGCATTTAGTTAGTTGATAAAGTGTTCAGGCAGAAAGAACTTCACGGATCCACAAGCTGAACAAGCTGAACAGTAAAATGTGTTTAAAGTGTTTCGGGCATAGATGCTTATATTTTATATATATATAAATACATATATATAGCGTATGCAAAAGCAATCGCAAGCAATTTTATATTTGAGTTTCCATTTTCAGATACACCAAGGCAGATAAACATTTTCTTTCAGTTTGTGTGCTTATGCAAAATCAATAAACAGCTCAGAAAAGTGTCAAAAGCGAACGCATGGCAAATTCGTTTTTACATGTCAAAGAGGTTAGCACCAAAGCAACAAGATGATGATGCGCTGTCAGCAAGGCCAAGAGCAACAGTCGAGGCAGGAGAGCAACAGAAAAATATTGCCAAAGTTCAGCATTAAAGGGTTCAAAGCTCACTCAAGAGAGAGAGAGAGAGAGAGAGAGTGTTAAGGCGTGCGTGCGTGGGTCCGCAGCAAGGTATCAAAAATCAATTTCCTGCCAGCTAGACCAAATGAAAAGCGAAAACTTTTGGTATTAGTTTGCCAAAGTAAAAGTCAAGCTGGGCCAAAAAAAAAAAAAAAAAAAAAAAAAACAAAAACTTCAAAGTTACCTACAACTTTCACCTGGCAATAAAAAAGATCGCAGTCAAAGTCAAATCCGTTGCCGCAATCAGCCAAACAATCAATAGTTTGATTAGCTCTGACTACTACGTGTTGACGCTGAGACAACAACAACAACAACAACAACAGCAACAGCAGCAGCAACACTCAAAATAGCAGCCCAGAACTATAGAAGGGAATCAGCTCTGAGCCAAAAAGTTTTGACAGCAAAAAACTTTTAACTGTTGCTTATCTGTAAGCGAGCCAAACTTGCAGCAGCAACAACAGCAGCAGCAGCAGCAGCAACAACAGCAGCAATGCCTACCACAAGAGCAGTTGCCCGCGGCTATTTGGCTGGCATTCATTTGAGCAGATACATATAGTGGCAGTAGTAGAGCGTTTAATGTGTGTATGAGGGAAAACAACAGAAAGTCAAATGGACAAAATATGCGCATAAATTTCATAGCTTTAAATGGCCAACAACTGCAAAAAATAAAAACTTGCAAATGCGCACAGATAAGCGCATACAACTGAAAACAAAAAGAAAACAAAACATTGACAATAGCAAAAAACAAGCTCATCAGAGGCTGAAGCTGAAGCTGAAGCTGGAGATACATTTAATAAAATTAAACAAATTGCAGAGCTCGCTACCTTGCGGCCTCCTGCTAATGCTGCTGCTGCTGTTGCTGCTGCTGCTGCTGCTGCTGCTGCTGCTGCTGCTGCTGTTGCTAAAGCAAAGAGCTCTCTTGCCGAGTCTTTGAATTATTGTCAACGAGCGACAAAGTTTTTGTATGTGTGTGTTTGTTTTTTTTTTCTCGCTCTCTCTTTTTTTTTTATTTTTAACAAATCCCAAGACTGCCACGCCCACTGCTTGTTGCCATATACAAATGAGTTGTCTGGGGGCGCGCAGCAGACGACAATTCATGTAAATTGCTTAATTTATTAGACTTTTTTGCCAAAGAGGATGGGCGGGCGGGCGTACGGGCAAGAGTGAGCCCTACCCATAATGGTTGCCTCGCACATCCGGCTGAGCCATGCGGCTTCCTGACTTTGACTGTGTCGCGACTTTGGCTTAAGTATTTCATTGCCTGTTCTTCTTCTTCTTCTTCTTCGTGTTGTTGTTGTTGTTGTTGAATTACTGGGCTTTTCTATTTGTACGCTGTTACAATTTTGTGCTAGGGCTTTGACGGGCTTTTGTTTTATTTGCCGGTACAAAAGTTTTGTCGCAAGCATCGCTTGACGCTGCTTCATTTCTGTTTCCAGCATTTCAACAATCTTCGCCTTGCGCCTCTCTGCGAATTTGTTATCTTAATTCTTGTCATTTAAAAAATCTGCCACCATTTGTTTTTAAATAAAACTTAAGGCAATTGAATTCGTGAGCACAAAGTTTGCATCTTCTCGTATTTTTTGGCTAACTTTTATCGACTCATTCTCGTTGCCCCACTCGCTCCTTCGCCACCCCCCGTCAAATTCTTGTGTTGCCATTTAAAATGCCCGGAGAATGGGCAACAGGCACGTAATGAAAGCAACGTACGCTAAGTTAGGCAAGCATTTCTTATACCACACCCCACCCACCTGGCTCAATGCCCAACCTGGCGCGCCTTTATGTGCCGCTGTTCTGTCGTCGTCAGCTTAATGGCAGCATTCATACAAATCACGGCTGCCAGTGCCGGATCCCGGCTGCCATTGCACTTTTAACTGCTGTTGCTGTTGCTGTTGCTGCTGCTTCTACTGTTTCCTTTTTCTTTTTTTTTTTTGGGTAGTGGCATGAATAATATGTACACGAAGAAATTCCATAAAATGCAAGTGAAAAAGGGAAAAGGGAAAATTCAGCGAGCGTAAAGTGCAAGCAATGCGCGCCAAGCCATCCACACACACACACACACACACACACACACACATACACACACACACGCACTCATGCACGCTGTGGCAAGGCACGAGTATCCAAACTAGGTTACAAGTTGCAACTTAAAACTTGATGCCGTTACTTTTGGCAACGGCTGCAGCAACTGCAACTGCAACTGCAGCAAGTTGAAGGGAAATAAAATAAATGTGCAACATACCCGATACGCTGGTGGGCGGGACAGCGCTTAGCTCATGAATTGCTGCCGCTTCACAGACGCACAGCAACAACAGCAACAGAAACAGCAACAGTAACAACAACAATTGCTGCAACAGCCGTGTTGTTAGTTAGTTTGTGGCATGCCACAATGCCGGCTATCACTTAGCGCAGTATCCAGCACAGTGTAACACGTCCTTTGGCACTCGGACTCCGTTGCTGAGCCGGCTTGATGCACACCAGAAACTGGCCCGAACTGCTTCACTTTGTTGGCTGCTGGCAACTGGCAGCTGCCAGTTGGCAGTCGTTGCACAGCCGATGCGGCGAAAGGACAGCCGAAGGACTTGGCGCCCAATTCGCCGTCATCTAGCAGCATTCGCTTGCCGACTTCGAAAGCGAGAGCACTTCGGGATGCGAAAGAGAGCAAGACAAGAAAGAGAGCCGCATGTGTGAAGCGCTCTTAAGTCTCGTATAACAGTTGATGATGTAGGTGTGCATGTGTGTGTTCGTGTGTGTGTGTGTGTGTGTGTGTGAGTGTGTGAAATTGTGTCATTAGGTGCATTTGTTTTCGTTGTGCTTCCTTCCAGCTGCCGCACCTGTCGCATCTGCCGCCACTCGCGTTGTTGTTGATGTTTGTGATGCTTCTTTTTCATGCCGTGTCACTTTTAGCTAAACTTTATTTGTGTGTGCTAACGCTCATTCGCCATGTATATATATATGTATATGTATGTGCATATGTATGTGTAAGTAAATGCCAACAATTATGTTTCGGAGTCTCATTAGTTGCAACTTAAAGTCTTCTAAAGCGTCAACTGTAGGGCCCGCAGGAGAGGCGTGTGTCTGCATAGGATGGATGCTCTGTGTAAATGATGCCGTTAATGATGTAAGTACAAGCGAGCCAAGCACCTCGTTTTGAGGTCGAGTTTGTGTGTCAGGTTTATGGGTATGTTAATTGGTATTAGCTGCGCATCCACCTAGCCATGTATGCACAAATAAATAAATACATATTTATCATTGGGATCGTGTGCTCGAAACCCAAAAAGCTGATACCGAGGCTGAAACAAAACGGCCACAAAATGGCACAACTAATCACGCTGACGTTGACAGAAAAGCAACAAACCCAAAAACAAGAAAAAAAGTAAAAAAAAAAAAAAAAAAAAGGCGAAGCACAACCGGAGCAGCCACAACAAACAGCGTCAACAATGGACCCGACTATAAAAATCACATGCGAGCTTGTTTAATGGAGGCCCACTCCACCTTCAGGGCAACGGAATACAGATTGTGTTCATGTTGGCCAATGCTCCTGGCCCAGGCCGCCAGGTCCGCAGGTCCGCAGGTCCGCAGGTCCGCAGGTCAGAGCCGGATTGCATGACTCCGCCGTGGTTGGGGCCATGCCAGAGGCAACTAATTTAAGCAACGCCCGTTATAATTACATCCCGTACGACGCGGGGGCCGGCAGTAAAAGTGCTGGAAAATGATGCGCACGTGACATCCGGTGACGCGACGGACAGGTAGATTGCCGGCCAAGGATTGGCTTGGCCGGGACGAGCCATAAGGAATAAAGTGCAAAAAAATTAGCCAAGCCAACCAACTGACAGCAGTCGGATCAACACACAGCGGCAGCTGCTAGAACAAAGGAACCAGAAAACGAGATACACGATCCAAACGCAAACAAAAGCCAAGTAACCAACTGCACTGCAGTGCATCCGAGTCCGCCTTCTGCTGAGGCGCAGCACGCCGCAGTTTTTTCTTTTCTTTTATTTTCTTTTCCTTTCTTTCTTTTTTTTTTTGTGTTAGAAAATTATGCGCTAGTTGTACGACAGCCAAGGTACAAGCAGATGGAAATGGGCAATATTAAGCCTTGCTTCTCTAACTCACTCTCACTCTCTCTCTCTCTCTCTCTCTCTCTCTCTCTCTCTCTCTCTCTCTCTCTCTCTCTCTCTCTCTCTCTGTCGCTGTTGGTAAGGGGTATACAGGGTATGGAAAGTTTTGCATAATTTTGCCATTTTTTCTGCCATCACAGATCACTTTTGCTGGCATCAAGGAAGGAAATGGGAATGAAGACCGGACTGAGCCTGGTCTGGGTCTGGGTCTGGGTCTGGGCCTGGTCCGCGGCGCTGAGGAGAAAATTAGTCTCGCTTTTGCGCGCTCGTCGGAAAATAATAAAAACTCAAGTGTAAATTTACTTCCGCTGCAAAAATGTGGCAGAGCGCTGACAGCTGCTGGCTTGGGTGTGGCGTGGATCTGGGTGTGGGCGTGCCCCAAAGCGTCGAGGTGGACGCTGCAACTTTTTCTAATTAAGCGTACGTGCGCCTGTCAGCGACATCACGAGCCACTAGTCAAGCAGAGACTAAGCCAAAGGCCAAGGCGGAGAGACGAATGGAAGGGACTTGGCTTGGCTTGGCTGTTAACTTGTATAACTTATTGTCGTTGACAATTGTTTTAATTGAAAAGTCCCGGTGCACCCACACACATACATAAACATATATATATATATATATATATACTACATCTAGATTTTGTATATAGAGAGGCATTTGCAGGTGGCGAATTCTGTTTAGCTGCTTAAGCCAGCTTTAAGACGACTCCTGGACCATAACAATAACAATTCAATCAACGCAGCCGTCCAGCTAACAAATGCTGACTCATTTATTTCCTAGATACCAGACAAGAGCGTACGGCCAGTAAATAGTTGGCTGAGCGCTGCTCCGGCAACAGTTGTAAGCATTTGTCTTGCCCCATGGCATTGAGCAGGTCGCAGCCATAGCTCGCACTTGACGCTGCGCGCTCTCTTGACTGCCACTTGGCTTGACCAGCTTGAGCTAACAAACGCTGAAGAGCAACTTGAAGCCCTAATTGAAGGCATGGCAATTGCTGTTGCTGTTGCTGTTGCCGTTGCTGTTGCAGTTGCAATAGTAATTGAAATTGTAGTTGTAGTTGTAGTTGTAGTTGTTTAGGAGCACGCAACATGGCTCGATTAAGGCTGGTCGCATAACTCAAGACACAAACAACACAGACTCAAAGTCCATTTCCTGTCGCAGCGCGTTGCAACGTGGCACATTTATCATGCCACGGGCGATACACACGCCGCTTAGCTGTGCATCATAAATAAGCCGATGCGTATTGCAAGTGGCTGCAGCCAGGTGTGCTGTGGCCTTCTCGGCCTGTGCAACTTTCTTAATTTTCGCTACGTCGTAAATTTACTTAGCACCCATGCCAGCTCAGCACAGATCGCTCACACGGCGTGCGTGCAGTCGTCCCGGCATTATAGGACATATTGTTGTGCGACGCAGCGTTGCAGAAAATCGCTTAAGATGCCTCTTCGCGGCTTTGAAAAGTTAGCTTATTTTATTTTTAGTTTATTTTCATCTTCTTTTTGCTTTTTTTGCTTTTTTTTTGCTGAGCACCTGGTTTAGTTTGTCCGTGAATGCGATGGCTCAGTTGTTGGCTTGAAGTTTTGCCAGGTTTGCGTGTTCTCAGTGTGATTTAGCTCCGTTTACCCCTTTTCTGGCATTCATTTGAGATTTCCATTTCTATTGGAAGTCGCATCGTTTACTTTTCGATTCGTTTCGTTTTGAAACCTGTAATTACGAGCTGGCGGTTTTCATGCTCACGGTTTAACTTTCAACAGCTGTAACTCCCACTTTTCCCATTCAGCTGCACTTGCCCAAGTTTCTCCGTTTGCTGTTGCCAGTTGCCGGAGCTTCACCAAACAGAAAACTTAGTCATACGAGTGCATATATATATATATATATATATATATATATGTATATGCTATACTATATAATCGTCATTGTCGATTTCGGCGTGTTTTCGGTTTTTGCAGCGCAAGTTTCAGTTAGTTTTGTTTTGTTGGCGTTTCTAATGCTTTGGAAGAAGTTCTTGGTACTTTCTGATTGCGTTGCAATTGCAGTTGAAATTGCAATTGCAATTGCAATTGCAATTGCGAAAAGATTGCATATTTGATTTGTGCTGATTTACGTTCCTTGGCAACGCTGCTTGTCTTAGCAGCTCATTATGCAACTGCTTGATATACTTGATATGCGTATACATGGGAGCAGCAACAGGCGCCAAAATGAATTCTCAGCAAATGTAAATCCTTGTTGTTGCCTTCTTCTTCTTCTTCTTGTTCTTGTTCTTGTTCTTCTTCTTGTTCTTTGGCGGATCCTAATTAGAAAAGTTGACTCATTCCCGCAACACGCGCGTGAGCCGTACCCTTGACTCCCATCGCACTTGGCGCTGCGAAGCTTCTATTAACGCGTTAATAGAGTCCCAGCATTATTGAGAGTTTTGCCAAGAAGTTTGCAGGCAAATTTAAAATTGTCAGCAAAACGAAATAAAAAGGGTTAAAAAAATCAAGGCGCAAAATACGGTTCACTTAATTTGCATTTAATTACAAAGTTACACAAAGTCGCAGAAAAAAGGCCAGAAAAACGCATTAAATTAACGCGCCGCCTGCCACGCCCACTCAGTGGACAACGAGACGACCAACGGACCGACAGCTGCTCAATGGCAGGTCAATAGCAGTGCAAATATTTGCACACACGCTGACTGAGAGCCGAATGCTTAAAAAGTATAAGCTTCACCAATAAAAGTCCATAAATACTCAGATAACCAAATACTTTTTATAGTCTACCACAAATACGCTTTCGACTAATAGATACTCTTTGATGACTACGTGAGCACTTCAGTTTACTAATAACTATACATTTCAAAGATCTTGAAGTAATTTGGAATTGATAGCTGTTGATCTTTTGATCTCATTCCTTGAAATATTTTAACCAAATTTGATCAGAAAAAGTTAATCTACAAACACTCTTTGGTATAGCTATAAATAAATTAATTAATCAAAAAAAAAGGTTCATCTCAAAAAAAAAGTTGATATAAAATTAAATTATATATGTATGTACAACTTATATATTGCAGTCTGGAATTTAAATAATATATGTGATGTATTTTTAATTCGTCTCTTCAGATTTTACGGAGTATAAGTTTAAAGATATTAAAATACGCTTGGAATTAAGAAAAAACAAGAATTAAATCTGCACTGGAAAACAATTATGAAAAAAAAATGAGAAAGTTTGAGACGAGTTAAAGTGACTAAAGAATACTCTATCCCTCTATGAAAAAAGCGTAAATATGTAAATAATAAAATAATTTAATAATACAATAAAAAAATACTGTACAAAATGTATAACACAACTACGCCGTCAAGCCGAAGTGCTGAATCCTAGGTTAGCTTTAAGTTTACATCATGTTCAACTTTTAAATAATAATAAAAAAAAAAATAAAAATTAGTTTATTCAATTTTAGTCACAATGAGATAAATTGACATAATTATTTTTTTTTTTTTTTTTTTGCTTAGAAATGTACTCTAATTTGTGTAAAATACTTTATTTGATACAAAATTGTTTTCTTTTTATTACAAATAAAATGTCTAATTTTAGAGTATTCAATTTTGATTTATGCTTAAATAAAATAATTATAATAATAAAATTAATTATAATAATAAAATTTTATACGCTATGTACAGTGAGCGTATCCAAAAGCAAATATATTGATTGCACAATTCAATATATATTTACATTGCATAATTCATTTATTTATATATTTACTACGTGAACGAGTATAAACACAAAATATGCATGGGAATTGATGGTATTAAGAGAACTGTACACGGGAATTTGTGGAAATGTGGTGTAGTGAAGAAAAACTATGTGAATGGACTCGATCTGAATATGATTTCTTTCAATATAAATATAAGCCTAGCCGCTGATTTACATAGTTTTTCATAACTTACTTTATTTACCATGTTAATAGTTCCCAAAGTGTGGATGAAATGTTCTATTTGTTAATAATTACAAATTGATTCAGTCAGTTTATGTTAATTTGCAATGAATAATTAATGAGTAATAATAAATAATAAACACTTTAAATTCATTTTTAATCAAAATATTTTAATAGCTGTATTTTATACATTTGCTAACAATTAGCTCATAAATCTCATAAAATATTGCATAAACTTGACGTTCATTAATTATAAAAATTTAATTAATATATATATATATATATGTATTTGAAAGTGAGCGTGAGTCAAAGAGAAAGAATTCAAATTTAAGTGTTTCACATTTGGCCAATCACTACTACATACATATATATCTCTTCTTCTACACACATATTCTTATTTGCTTATGAGGTCTCGCTTGCTTATATATATACTATATACATATATATATATATTAAATGCCTGGTGACTAAGAGGACGAACAACAAATGGAAAACTTTGAAAAAACAGCTCAAGCGATTTGCAACGCCAGCTCACAACAGAAATCACAATGAAAATACAGCGAGTGAACATGAAAAACGGCGAGCGAAAACATAAAATGCGCTTAAATTGTATATTGAAAAAGTTTTCATCGGCACGCTTTGTGTTTGGGCTTCTTATAAGAATTTAAGGCGCTTGCTCTCCGGCTTGCGGGCTGTGCTGATGGCTTGTTAATGAAATGAATGATGCAACAGCAGCAGCAGCAGCAGCAGCAGCACCAGCAGCAGCAGCAACAGCAACAACAACGCCACCAACAACGAGGAGAAAAATACATTTCGCAAATTAGCCTTAGCACGCATCCCAATCCCAATCCCAGCTAGGCAGTCAGGCAGCCAGCATTTGCCTCCCACTTGACCCGTGTTCTCAGCAGTCGCGCCGGATCCGAGAGCAAATTCAAGTGACGTGCGTGAACTTGCGCATTTCGTGCACGTCCTGTCGTCGTGGTCCTATGTCCGCGAGATTTTGTGAATTGCTTTGGCAAAATGAAAGCTATTAAATGGTTGCTTCTGCAGCAGCCGGAGCAGCATCTGCCCCACTCCCGGTCTGCCCCACTTACGGTCTGCCCCACTCACGGTCTGCCCCACTCACGGTCTGCCCCACTCACGGTCTGCCGAGTGGCCGTCGTGTCGTGTAAAACGAATATTTTTATGCTGCAACTTACGCAAAAGTTCCCCATTGAAGTTTTGATTGATAAATGTATTTTTATCGCGCTCGCTTTTGGCTTTTTTATGACGTGCCTGGAACGTGAGCCGCGTTGGCAGAAGCGCGAAAGCGCTGCCTTACATTAACTTACTCTTCAAATTATCCCGCCAACATGAGTGCTTTTTAATTACAAATGCCACGGAGTCTTCCGCTCACTCTATTGCACGGCGAACGTCGTGCTCATAATCTAATACAAGTCCCAGTTGTTCTGTCTGTGCCACAAAGGCAGCGAGTACATGATTAAATAAATTGGCATAAATTAAAAGAACATGTCGCCATGCCAACAATTAAATCAAAATTGTGGCTCCCAAAGCGGCCTGCTCTGAGGAAGCCTCCTGCTCGACGCGGCTGCGGCTGCGGCTGCGGCTGTTGTCGATTTGTTTCTACTCCGGTTACAAGAACTTGAACCTGAGAGAAGATGTGAGAATACCCTGCGTTTCACTCTAATAGATATACAAATGAAATATATATGTATATAGTTTTAGGTTAATTACGCCCCTTCTTAAAAGATGTCTTTGATTATCAAACTCCTTTAGTGTTCGTTATGTGACAAATCGAATTACTTTAGTTGCGCATACTCTTTCTGCCCTAGCTAAGAGGTATAAACACGTTAATTATGTCAGTAGAATGTAAGCCACAGCATCAGTCTACTCACTCACTGACTGTACAGCCTGTGGAAATTATCTTTGAAGTGTTTTCACCAGACTGCGTTTCCACTGGAAGCAGCTGAGTACTAGATAAGTACCTAGAAATATAGAAACAGCCTTCAAATGTCAATTTCAGCTGGAATTGCGTATGCGACACAGTGTTATTTATAAATCTAAGTATTTTAAATCCAAATCCAATACAAACTAGATATTTATTATTTTTCGCCATTCGCATGCAAATATAATTGAGCATTTATATTCATTGAATATATATATATGCATTTTTTTTTATCCATGCAGGTATGCGTGCCACAAAATCGACGAGGCAATGATGCGTGGCTCAAATCGATTAAACCGTGAAACCCAATAAAAGCAAAGTCTACTTTCGAGCTTCAGTTGCAGCACCAATTACGGCCGGAGGAAAACTTTTTTAATTGGCACCGCTCAAAAATTGAAGCCAAGTTAAGCGTGCAGCAAACAGCAGAAACAACTTTTCAACTGCATGTTTGGCTCATTTAAATTTTTTTAAAAACTTATAAAAAATAATAAAAACAAAACAATATACTCGTTAAGCCAGAACGGTCTGAGTGAGACCTTACTAGCTGATCAGGCATTTGCCATTTTTATCAAAAAGGCTGAGAAAGCTTTGTTTAAGCCAGACCGACGGAATCTGCCAGGACTAAGCGTCTGCGATTGGCCATCGTTTTGACTTTTTGCTTTTTGCAGAAAAAAAACAAAGCAGCTGCTTTATTAAAAAAGTGGTGTTGGATGACCAACACACTAGTAACTGATGTACCAATAAATATTTATAGAAAATCTTTGCTCTTTCTAAAAATAATATATAATACAATACCAAAACTTTTATTAATTTATTTTTATTTATTATTATTTTTATGTATTTTTTTTCAATTATTTTATTTTGTATTATTATAAATACAATTTTTTCATTTTTTTTATTTTTATTTTATTTTTGTTTTAATAATAAATTATAAATATAATATAACATCAAAACTTTTATTAATAAATAAATTTTTATTTTTATTGATTTATTTATTGTTATTTATTTTATGTATATTTTATTTTTTTGTTAACAGTGAAGTTATTATACGTGTATATTTTATTTCCTTTTTCCTTGTTATTATATTATATTTAGTATTAATTATTATATTAAATATAATACAACATAAAAATGTTCATAACCATTTTTTTTAAATTTATATAAATATTTATTTATTTATTTATTGTTAATTTTATTTATTATATTATATTACATATTTTCTTTCTATATTTTTTATTATTATTCTTTTATTTATTTATTTTTTTTTTACTGTTTTGACTGTAAATTGAAATTTGGGAAATTCATATTTTGAAAAATTCAGTTTTCAAGCGTTTATCAGAATTTCTGTTCATATAGATATATATGGACATGAAGCCTTTGTATCTGAGCGACTTTGCGGAGTAGCAGCTAAAGCAGAGTTAACGGAAATTGAGATAGGTAATCTGTAGATATTACGCATAAATTAACCGTGTCCGCTTTTCAACAAATGCTCGCGAATTCATTCCTGGAAGCTAATTTAGCTTGAAACGTGACACGGCACACAAAGAGAACCGAACTGAGTGCGGGGTCGGTTAATTATAAATGCCCCTGCGCCTTTTATGTCAATTAGTCTGGGGCAGGTTGGCCTTTGACTGTAATAATGAGCATATTCCTGGTCAAATTTAAGTTTGTTAATTGAAATTGCTTTTGTCATAGGCGCAACTGTCCACTGGCCTCGCAATGACAGCTATAACCAACAATATGAGCACTGGCCTACCATGCTGGTTGTCATATGGCACAGAGAAGTATGACGTATTGCTGGAGTCATTGATATTCAGCTGGGGTACGCTCGCTGTGCTACTGTGCTTATGCTGACAAATTATGCTGTTTTATGCGTTTTTCGTCACCCCACAAAGGCACAAAGACACACATCTAGACTCCGGAGTCGGTTGAGACAACATCAAGATAAACGCACGCATGAGAGACACCGACAAGACAACGCCTTGTGGCATAGTCAAAGTCGACCTGAGCTTCTTGTTTTTGTGGCCTAGCTGGGCCACGCCCCGCCCCGCCCCTGCACGGTAAGCTCAGTTCCCAGGAGCATTATATGTGAGTTGCGTGGGACGGGCACAAATATTAAATGCGGCACACAAAGTGTTTGCCACAAGTGCGACAAGCACGGGGCAGGTTCGCTTGTAAGCCAAGACATGGCGCATCATATGAACCGTTAATATTTCAGCTGCTGTGGCGACAAAGTCAATGGCATCTCCTCCAGCGACAGCAGCAATACCAACCCCAACCCCAACCCCAACCCCAACCCCAATCCCAACACCAACACAGCGTCAGCAAGAGCAATGCTGACGTGTAAACAAATTGACAGCTTATAAAAACCTGAACGTCATGTGCACACCGGAGAAGCGTTTTATTATGCAATTCAAGTTATTTGCGACACGTTTCTACCTAGCAGCCTTGTGAAGTCTGCGAAAATTAATAATTAACAACGAAAACGTGTCTATCATTTTTAATAACCCACCACAGTCGCCCACGCCTCCTGCTAGATGATATTTTTGCCTAGAGCTGATTTAATAATCCAATTTAAACGACTATAAAATGAGTGAATAACCAGCGAGTAGTGGTCATTGCATTGGATTGCATTAGATTGCGTTGGGTCAGCTTAACATTTCAATTTATTGCGTGTTAAATAACATAAATTAACATCCGATGTTAGTTTTGGTAAATTGGCAAATATAATGAGTCTAAGATTCAATTCGGTAATTGCGAATTTGATAAACATAATTTTCTCGATAATTATATCCAAGTACCGCATTCGAATATGCTGTTTGATTAATTACGCATTTCATTTCCACGAGCACTCGTTTCTCCTCATGCTGGCTGTCTGCTGCTGCCGCTGAGCCTCAAGCATTGCATATCAAATCAAACAAGTATCCTTGCGCGCAGTATGCTTCATATTTAATGTCCTGATTCGGTTTGATGGCGTGTGCGTTGCCGGCTCAGCCTCGGCTCATGCATTACGAATGAACGTTTTACCGCTTCATCAAGTTCAGGCAACGGTTGCTTTGGCACGCGACACCTGCTCCCTGGGTAATCAAGTAGTTTTTGGCTTGGCTTTGATCTTGGCAACTATTGACAAAGGCTGAGACTGGCCTAACCAAACACCCAGACCCATGGGAAAGTCAAACAAGTCCCAGTGACAGGGATCTCTGGCAACGCTCAATGGACTACCCTAACGAAGCCTTATGTATAACACATATACATACATACATACATATATAATGTTTATTCCCCATTGCATTAAATTATATTCATAGTCTCGGGGTGCAGTCATAAAACAAATAAAATAACAAACTAAAAACTAATATTTGCAGTGAAATTTAATCCGTTTTGCTAATAGCTTTTGATGGCAAACATTTTGACAGTCCATCGGCTGCCGCGAGCGCTGTCAGCAGTGAAAAATTGTGTTTAATTGCAACATTAATAATTGATTGCTCATCAAATATGCAAGCGTGTTCAGAATTACGTTAATCAACAATTGCGAATATGCCAAAGCAACATCTAATTTATGCGCATTTAAATGCAATATTCAACCGACAAATATTGTTTGGTCAATCTACGAAATAATCGCAGCTCAGCTGAGTTTCATATAGAATGGCGTCGACCTGAAAGGATTTACAAGTTAACAAGTATTCAAATTAAACAAATGTATGTTTGTGTGTGTGTGTGTGCCAGTGGCTCAATGTCTCAGCTGTCACTGCGAGCAGAGCTGATGTCAATAACCGATTATGATTCCCTTTGTTCAATCGATGTCTAGACTTTAACATTGACAACAGTCTTTGCATATGTGAAACGAGGTTACACTGATTGGCCTATTTAATGTGTGTTCAGCTGCCAGAATATTTATTTATTTCTTAGTTTCATTTGTGTCACTAATAAATCACACTGACAAGACATTATTAAGATATTACTTTATTATTATTAGCAATTAGCAAAAATATTTCAATATATTCAATTGTGCTTGATCAATTGATTTTTGACATTTGAGTAATTTAATAATTTACAATCAAATAGGTATTAATCCACCTAGTTCCTTAAACCGTTCTAGTGCAAAATTATTGTTGGGCCAAATTTGGACTTTGAGTTATTTATTTGCTTGAACCTCTTCTGACTGATTCTGCAAGGACTTTACTCGTCTTGTCCATTTGTCTGCCTCGTATTCCGTTTGCAGCCCTTACACATATGATGTTCTTCTTTTTCTTCTTCTTATAGCACATACAGAAGGAGAAAAATAATGTCCGTCTATTTATTAAATAGGCTTGCAAATGTGCGTTTATTTCTGTAATTTTTTTTTTTTTCTTTGGAAGGCACCCGCCGTGGAAAGTGGCTAGGATACTTATCTGCTGGCTTGCTTTGATTTGTTGGGCCTCGAAATGAATTGGCCGCAATGAAACGAAGCTGGGCCAGCAATTGGTACGACTGTCCGCCGCAAGCTGTTAACCCAAATAATTATGGCTTCATTAAGTTGATTGTGTGTGTAAGTGGTTTTTTGATAAAGCCACTGAGTTATAGCCAAAGCTCTAACCCACTCTCATTCATTCCATCAAAATTAATCGCTACAAATTTTACCAAAAACTAAATATATATACATACATACAGATATATAAAAAAAAACATCGAATGTTGGCCACAAATGACAGAAATTATGCAAAGATTAAAGTGCTAATTTTTGTGGTATTCCCGAATACTGCCAAAGGGTTTCTGGCAATTTAAATCAGCAGCACCCACACATGCACACGCCATCATCATCGACATACTCTCTCTCTCTCTCTCACACACACACATACATGTATAGGCCTGAGGCTAACTCAAATCATGTTGTTTGCCAATTACGAGTCGCTTGTCAAACTCTTCAGAGTGTAACCAGGCTCTTGTGTTGCTTAATGCCTCTATTTGTTCATACTATATATTTTTCGTTGACTTGAATTTAATTTTTAGAATTTATTTTCTATACTCAGGCATTCAATTGTTTTCAGTTTATATTATGCAATTTATTGAACGTGTCTCTGATGATATACCGTAGCGTATCTGCTATAAATGCCCCTTCATACGCTGCTCGCACAGGGTATACAATATAAAAAACGTATCATTTATGTAGCCTAAAACTCTCTGGCTTTGTAAAACAACAGCAACGACAAAGTCAACAGCCTAAATAAAAAAAATTTATATATATGTATATATATATACAACAACCACACTATTATTTTTAATGGCCAAACATTACAAGCTTCTAGGGCATCAGCGGGCAGAGCAGCGAGGCAAGCGCAAGCAAACATAAAAATAAATAACAACAAATTGGCAAGCACGTCCTACGCCCAGCAGCAGGAGGAGTAGCAGGAGGAGCAGCAGGAGGAGCAGCAGGAGGAGGAGCAGCAGCTTTAAATTTGAATCTACGCCCTTCACTCTGTCTGTTGTGTCGCTTTCTCTTCGTTGTTTCCGCACTCGCTTAGTTTCTGGGCAGCCTTTGAGTTGCCTTTGAGCTATTTTATAATTAGTCCCAGGCATGACAAAAACTTTTGGCAGAACAACTTAAGTGCCAGCCACCCATCGGCGCTCTGCTTGGTCCGTTTTAGCTAACCAACCGCACGCGGCGCACGTAGGCAGCAACAACAGCACAATAACAACACACCCACACCCACACACACACACACGAACACCCACACACACACACACAAACACACACACATGATAGAAATCAGGCAATGTGTGAGCTCCGTAGGTACGCCAACTGGCTCATGTTAAATTTTATGGCAAATAATGGGCGACATATGCCAAAAAAGTTTGCCACATGCTCCACTGCGCCGAAATTAGTTTGGGGTTCGGCCAACCCATGGACCCCCCCCCCTCCACGCAAGCCCCTGATGCGCTGCATGAAAAATTCTAAAACTGTTAATTGGCCGCCAAGGCAAAGACTTGCCCAGCTCTGCAAAACGAACGAGTTTAGTTTACCGCTTAGCTATTTGGCCTTTACTAATTGGCAGCAGCTGCTGCTGCTACTAGCCGCCTCATGAGTAATTTCTAATGTAAAATATATTGTCGCTTGTGCCTTTCCAGCTGTCAGGAGGACTGAACCAACCCTTCGATTGCAATTTCAATCAAATGACTTAAGCCATGCATTTAGTCGCTGCATGCGATGTTATTCTTTTGTCAAATAGGGCATGGCCGGCAGGGAAGGGCTGCGTTAAGTGCATGAAACTCATCAGGTGTGTCAAAATTGCAGTAAAAGCTCAACGAGCACTGAGCACAGCTCAGAGTACTGCTCGAAATAATGTACAAATGGCAACTGTGCAACCGGCAAGCTGCCATTCCAACGAGAGCATATACTATAAAGCCAAAGCTTATGGCAAAAGGAGATTTCTTTTTAGCTGCTGCTGCAGCTACTACTCCTGCTCCTGCTGCTCCTGCTCCTGCTGCTGCTGCTGCTGCTCCTGCTGCTGCTGCTGCTGCTTCTGTCGGTTTGTCTCATAAATTGTAGCATTTCATCAAGTGTTGGTGATTACGCCCAGGGAGTGCGTGGAGACGAGTGCTGGGCTGAGCACTTCGAATGTGATTACGAATCTTCAGTGAGATTGAAAGGTTTTGAAGGTGTAAAAGAGCATTAAATTACAATTTCCTCTTGGCGCTGTCAGCATTTCTAAGCTGTGCAATTGAAATATATAAAATGAAGACAGGAAGTGGTAGAAATATTATATTTCACAATTAGAGAGCGAGAGAGAGAGAGAGAGAGAGAGAGAGAGAGAGAGAGAGAGCAGGTGAGGTGCTAGCTTAGCTCAAGTCTTGAGATTGAATTTCTTTAAGCATTTGCTGCATTTCATTAACGAAATTTTCGATTTTCTTGTCAATTAGGCAGCTGCAAACTTTTGACTATTTATCTTCGTTAGCCACTCGCTGTTGGAAGCTCACAAACACAGCGAGTGTGTGTGTGCGTGTGTGTAAATGTTTTACCAGCGAGACTTTATAAGTGTGTGAGTGAGGGTGTGTGAGTATACTCACACTCACACACACACACTCACTCACTCACACACACACAAGTATTTGACAAAAACACTTTTGAACTTTTTGGCATTTGCGTGCTGCAATCGAATAGGAATAAGCCGAGTTAAGGGAAATTACTTTGCCAGCTAAACTTTTGCCGTCTTTGCTGTGGCGGATAAGAGTATCATATAAATTACTAATTTCCCAAGTTACTAATTAATGAGAGTTTCGTAAATTCTTCAATTGAACTAAGCATAGCTTAAGTCTAACCAAAGCGAGGCTCATTAAAATATCGATGCATGTTCAAATATTCCATAATTGAATCATGTAACATGCATATATGTACACATGCCAGCTACATACATACATATGCATGTATGTATGTATGCATGTATATTTATGAATGCTATTGGTATTGTTGTTATTTCGTATTCAGCATTCTCTTTATTCGAGTGCTGTTCAGTTTTGCATATTTTACTTTTCTCGGGCTCTTTCGTTTAGCTACTTTTTTCCTAAAAAAAATAAATAAAATTGCAATATCCTTTAAGCCATTTCCGCTTGTTGCTCAATGCCCTCTTTGTGTAATGCGGAAATAACAATGCGCCAAGGGGATTTGCAAGTGCAACACACACACACACACACACACACACACACACAGACACACTTATACATATGCCCACATAAGCATACGAAATCCAAAACATGTTCATAACAATGTGGCTTTGCCAAAAAATACTTGTGAAAAGCGACGCATTGAGAAATATTTGTGATATCTTGCCTTGGATTTGTTGCAAGAATTCTTTCATGCGCTGGCTTATTGTACTTTCATTTCGTTCAGCAGCTCCAAAAACAAGTCCAATGCAAAACGCATTAATTATTTCAGCTAGGCAGCACCTTGAAACTTTTATTATCGTTTGCTGTGCAGCTAACTGCAATTAATAATCAAATACACTCAAATCGAGTGTTAGCCATGCTCACGGCCTGCAGCAACAGCGGCACCTAATTTGGACGCGTGTCAAAAACTGAGTCACTTTGGACAGCCGGACAGACGGACGGACGGACGGACGGATAGACGCAGCTCGGCTAGTGAAGCTGTTCGCTTGTCTGGCAGTTGGCGTCTGTTGGCGCCAGTGAAGCATTTAGCTAATTGTCTGCATTTGTCAAGCGCAGAACATGGCACCGAAAAAAATGCGCATTAAATTTATAACAATTGTTTTACAATTGCCGCCAAAAAAATAAAATAAAATAAAATAAAACACAGCGAAAAAAAAATAGCTAACTAGAAGCATTGTCACTGCGTTACTTTTGCTGCGGACTGACGAAAGTATTTAGCCAATTGGCAACATTATTTAAGAATTGGCCTGCTGCAGGCGCCTTGATTTATGTTGCAGTTGCATTTTTTTTTCTTCTACACTACATTTTTGGCACACACATGCGCCGTCCACTCTACGTGTGTGTGTGTGTAATTCTGCACTAATTTGCAGTTAGTTTAATAAATTTGACAGTGCGCCACATGCGTGTGCGGAAAGTTTTTGTGTGTGTGTGGGTCAAAAACTTTTAATTTCTTGTTTGGCAAGCGGATTCGTGTTATAAATTTCCACCGCTTGACCGAGCACCAGCACCAGCCGACTCTATATATATATGTATATGTATATGTGTTTGTGTGTGTGGTAATTGTATTGGTATTTATATTTGCCAAAGTGGGCAATGCTAAGCTGCGCTCATAAATCACCCAGAGCTTGCGTAGAGTGGCAATTAATGCAAAGCAGCCAAGGAAACAGTTGCCGCTCGATAAGACGGCCAGCCGTTGACTCTTCTCTATTGCTGCTGCTGCTGCTGCTGCTGCTGCTGCTGCTGCTGCTGCTGCTGCTGCTGCTGCTGTTGCCGCTTTCCATAAACAATTTGCAATAAAAAAGCAAGCCAACTGCTGAGGCTGCAGCAATAACAATGAGCAAAAAAATGGAAAATATATAACTATATATAATATGAAGCACGAATTAGCCAGAAAGTATGCAACAAAAACAGCAGCAGGAAGCGGACGCAATAAAATATGCACAAACTGCCAGTTGGCTGCGACGTGCAGAGTGTCGGGGCAAGGCGATAACGATAACGATAACAATAAACTGGGTTCAGGCTGTGCACGTGCACATTGAAGAAAAAAGCACCCAAGCTCGCTCGAATGCACTGCGTGCGTTCGCATTAAGAGCTTAGCAATGCCATTCGCCATTTTACCATATACAGCACAGCGTGGAATATCTCAATGCAGCTTAAGAATTTTTCGAAGAAACACACACACACACACACACACAAACAGACAAACCTTGTCGTATATAAGAAAGTGCTAGGCATTGTGATAGAAATTTAAAGAAGTAAGTTTTAAACCAGATGCTTAATCAAGTTTGGATTAAAATCATATTTGACATAATATTAAAGTAAATTATAAATACCTGACTTTTAAGCATCATATAAAGCTGGGAATAATGAATAAAGATCGAATGTACTGCATGAAAAGTAAATATTTTATATATATACATATTTATTTATTTATATAACTTTTCCATTATTAATATAACTTACAAAAATTAGATTTATTTTTTATTTTTATTTATTTATTTTTCTTTATTTATATTTATTTATTTATTTTTATTTATTAATTTTTTTTATTTATATTTATTTATTTATTTTTATTTATTTATTTTTGTTTTATTTATTTATTTATTTATGTATTAAATTATTTATTTATTTTCTGTTAAATATAAAACTTCATTTATTTGTCTTTAAAGTGGTGTGCTGAAAAATTCTTTGATATTTATACAAATTTTTTTGAAAAACTAGACTTAAAGATGAATAATATACTTTATTTTTTTTTTATAATTGATTCTCGTTAAGGATTTTAATGAATAACTTTGGAATGGAAATAGTTAACGATTTTATCTCGATATGAACGTGCAATATTCTGACCTTACAGAACTAAATCGACTCAACTCGTCGTCCTGATCGAAAGTATATATATACTCTATGGGGTTACGCCTCCTTCTGCTTGTTACATAAATGTATGTAAAATATTATACCCTGATATCCAATTTATAATGGGTTCAGGATATATAAAAAAACATCTCTAAGTGGAAGCCATCTACCCTGATTTTCCCATTTATAATTTTAAAAATGCATAAAATAAATAAATAAAAAAATGTATACATACTCCAATGAATAATAATTATTGTAGCAGCTAAAGCGTGCTCCAAACTTATCTAAAAATACACTGAGAAATTGTCATGTATCTGTGCAGCTGTCAAAAGTGTTGCATGAATTATGCAATATTCAAAAGTTTCACATGCCAGCGCTGGGGCCGAGAGTTTCATGGTTCATTTGAGCTCCATTGCTCCTTTTGCGATACATTTGCAGAGGAGTCGTCTTAAAAATTCGACGTGCTCTGCTTTGTGTCTCGACTGCCGAGTGTTGTGCGTCGCATTCTCTATTCGTCAGACGTCATGTATGTGCTATATATGATAGGTGACACTTGCTGGTTGTTTGACAAACACTGGGATTATGCAAATGAAGTTAGTAGCGCTTGGAATTCATAAACATTTCTATATTTCATGAGCACTCATGAACATTTATGCAGCACTATATGCGAGCTGAAACAGAAACAGAAACAGAAACAGAAACAAATGTTGTTTATGTTAGTTTTAGCATCCTCTTGTGTTTTTATTGGTTGACTTGGCCGTACGTGTTTGCAAATGAATTGCTAAGAGTTCGCTCCGAGTAGGTTATGCCTTTGAATACTTAAGTTTGCAATTGAGTTGCACTGGAACTGTGCCTAATTCAATCACCTGAACTGCAGTGGAGCAGCTTCGGCTCTAACTTTCGCACATGGCCATATGACACTAAAGCTTTGATCTGATTATCTTCGCATAGGGCCGGGGCCTTGCTAAACAGATGGCAAACAGTCAAAGCAAAACAAAAACAAAAACAAAAACAGATATCAGCAACATCAACAACAACAGCAACGGCTTGAGTACTTTGGGCCAACCACTAGCAAAAACAATGTACAACAAAATAAATCAGAAGAGCCAAAGGCAATGGCACAGGCAAAGGCAAAGGCAATGCCAAAAGCCCAGCAAAGGCCGCTGGAACAATGGTCGACCAGTTGGTCACCTTTGTGGACTCGGTCGCTAGGTGACAGTGGCAGCAGTGGAGAAAATGCCCAGCGAGAGTTCAGCTAGGAAATCGCATTATGTCCTTAACTCGCTCACCACTTGCTTCCTATTATATTTTGTCGTCTCTCTCATTCTCTCTCTCTCTCTCTCTCTCTCTCTCTCTCTGCAGAACTCGTTGTGCTATCTTTTCGCTATAGCCGCTTTGTTATTTTGATTTTATTCTTTTCTAACGATGCTCCGTCTTTGATTGTGCACCTTTTTCTTTCTTTCTTCTTTTTCTTTTTTTTTGGCTGTTGCTGCCTCTCTCTTGCTGCCACAGCTGCTACCCTATCGAGGGGGTTATAAATATGAGAAAGCATTTCATAAGATATCCTTAATTAAAGTAATTTCCTCTCTGCTATGGCTGGGTCAGATTTACTGCGGGTTCGGTTTAGCTTTGCCGCTCGAAGCGTGTGCACATGCTGAAATTAAATTTGCAAAGGAGAGTAAAAGGAAATAAGCTACGTAGCATAAAGGTGCGACCGAAATATGGCAGCTCAATGACCCCGTTACGCACACACACACAAACACACACATACACAGACACTCCGACAGAGTCTAGGTCGAGAACCACCCCACATGTGTGCGACTCCACAGCAAAGGGTTAAGAGCGAAGCTTCGTGTGGCCATTAACATGAAATTTTTAACAACAGCCACGCAAGAAGCTCGGCGGTTCACCTGGACGACATTCTTGTTAGTATTTTTTTGTTTGCCCCGTGTTGTTGCTGCTGCTGCTGCTGCTGCTACAGCTGTGATTGCGGTAGGTGGATGATTGCAAACGACATAAGCAGTGTCGAGGTGCAGCAACGGGTGCTGCTTTTGTCATTGCTTTCAATGGATCTCCGACTTGCACTTTATCCTGCGTCCATGCTGTGCTTTTATTCATTGTTCTTTTCGGACTGCGGCATTTTGTTTTTAAGCTCTGCGCCCTCAGTTTCTCGTGCTCTTCCTTTTCTAGCTCACTTCGCACGCTTTAAGCCAGCGCGTAAAACCCGTGCAGCACCTCTTCTTCACCTTACCAATGTTTGCGCTATAAGTACTCAAAGCTGTAACTACACAATGCAACAGCAACAGCAACATTAACAGCAACAACAATAATATAAACAGCGACCGCAGCAGCAGCAGCAGCAGCAGCTACAGCAGGAGTTATCCTGCTGCTGTTGTTGTTTTCCCTTTCTGCACAGGATGCGACGCTTATTTATCGTTTTTTTATGTGATATAAACGTTTCGGAATTGGCAACGTAAAGCATTAAATTTATTGTGAGAGAAATTGCGATTGCAACTACTAGCTGCTGCGGGCGGGATTCATGGTAAATAAGTCGCTAAGAACGTAATTGATTCGGCTTGGCATCTGCGATGGCATTTCATGTCGAGGCTCATTACGTTGCATGGCCAAAGGATTCGTAACGCTCAGTTGCGCCACTAAATGGTCAGAGTTTGCCTGAGATCAGTTTAGTTATTGTCAGCACTTGAAATGAAAATCATGCAATGTCTTCTGCTGTTGGTGCCCCTGGTGGGCATAGTTATGGCAATGGAGGAACTGCCGGATCCAAAACATCCGGAACCACTTCTCCCAGAAATGACAGCAGCTCCAGGCGGTAAACCCGATCATAAGACAACAGTGCACGAAGACAAGAGACTTGTGAATGTGGCCTTCAGGAGCTGCAAGCCAAATGAGATGTTGACCGAACACAAGAGATGTGTCGATCGCAAGAAGTTCCTGCAGGACGTCCTGTTGAGGACCTGGAACGATAAGAGTATGGAAGCGGCTAAGGCCGAAGCCGGCCTGAATCAAACCCTTTCATGTAAAGAGGATGAGATAGAGACGGACAATGGCTGTGAGAAAAAGCAGCTACCACTGGTCGAGTCAACTTCGCTGCGGTCACACGTAGAGCCCAATTATCTGGTTGGAAGTGTGGTCTACAAAGACAAATTTGCCATACCCGAAACAGATGTCAAATTAGTTCCATACCATGCGGTAAATGAAATTGGCCCAGTGATAAATGGCCCAGTGGAACTTGGCCCTGCAACAGATCCACTTCCAAAGGACTCCTTCAGAGATATTGTCGATGGAACGGATAACGCGAATGGAAATGGGGAAGCCAATGGCAACCCAGGTAGTGAAGCGCCTGTTACCCAAGCTGTTCATGAATCCCATACACTGATTAACGAAATACCCAAAGTTATTGGCCACAATCGGCCAAGAAAATACGCCTTCTTGCCGGGCAGGCTGCTTCTTACCTACCGCAAGTGTCGGCCCTATGAGGTATTGGCAAGTGGTAAGCGCTGCATTCGAAAGAGGGGCAATGTTGGATTCTACAAGCACAGGAGCCATAAGTATGGAAATCAGAAGCGGCATGCGCACAAGGCGATCTACAAGAGGAGACGTAATTATTAGCTCTAATGCTTAGTTCAAAATGTATCTGCAGCTGGAAAGCAAAAATAATCACACAATAAATTACTCCAACTAGATCACAATCTGGACATAAAACTCATTTCCTTTGAAAAATTTGTGATTCACTCACACACACACACACACACACACACACATAGAGAATAAGTAATTTACTAAAAGTAATTTTAAATTTTGTTTTAAGCCCAACCATTCTGTTTAACGACTAACAATTTCATAGGTCCCTTTAATGGCATTGACAGCAAATTGGATTTTTGCCTTGAGCCACTGTGCAACAAATTCGAATAGATACGTGCGGAGGCTGCTTAGGCTTCGAGTGATGTGCTTGTAAATGAGCTCGGTTATTTTATAATATGTGCAAGGTTTGTGAATGTAAGAGCATAATTAAATGGGATTTGCGCCTTGGGTTACTGAACTCAGCGTCGCTCTGGGCAGCGGGCTGGGGATGGAGGAGGGTTGGGGATGGGCTTGTAGTATGATTGCGCAACGGATTACTGGGCAGCTGCGAAATGGATGGCTTTGACATGCTAATTAGTTAACCTCTCTCGCATAGTTTGCTGCCAGCCGTAACAACAAAAGCTCGCAAATATCTACGTTATGTTCGGGTGCAAAGGGTCGGCTTTGGCGTTGCTCATACGCCACGTTTGACAGACCTCAGAGACGATGCGAAGCGTTTAAGTGCCAGCCACCCGACACCAAACATGATGAATAGTTCTGCAATAATTACATTACTTGGCAGTTTCGTGTTCACTCCTGTCGAAAGAAAGTCACACGTGGCTGCGCCTCTGGCCATATACAGATGTGAGCCACTGTAGTCGTCTATTATTACTGCGCCTCGACGTTATGTATGCGATTTGCTGTGCAAATAGTGTGCCATCAATATGGCCAGCTGCTCTGCTGGCCCATCATTAATCATATTCCGTGTTAATTAATCAATTAATTATGTTCTTGAAACTGTAAATTTGTCGCCTTCTGCTTAGTCAGTAGTGTTCAGCTGCGACTTCTGATTCATAAATTATTGCCAAGACCTCCAGCCATCCATCTGCCCATCGCTTGACAGCATCCAATTCAGAACTTTCCAATATCTCACTGCTTAATATATTAAGGTGTTTATACGACGTCTTGTTTGGCTTTGTCTCTCGAATCCTGCTGTCAAACATTCATAGTAAATACGGCTCAATGCAAAGCCGCTTTGCAGCACATTAGGCTGTTCTATCTTATACTTATGATTTTAGTCAACTATTTAAAGTCACGCTAAGCCAGCAATCTGATTGCAATATTGCATTTGTCAGCGCTTCAAATATAAATCGCATCGCATCGCATCGCATCGCAAGTTGTCAGCGTGAAATTGAAATTCATGAAATATCGAATATTGAAATATTTAAATCGAATGTCAAAAATTTTCTCTCTGTCTGTCTGTCTCTCTGTCTCTCTGTCTGTCTGTCTGTCCGTCAGCAGCTGGCGAGCCGAGCTGTCAGTAAATTGTACGAAAACTTTTCTCCTCAACTTGCAATATTTTCACTATATTTTCTCTGGCTCGCACAACTGACATCAGATATGAGTATGTAAGTGTGTGTGTGTGTGTGTGTAAGAACAGTTTTTCCTCTTTTTGCAGTCTTGTCTGAAATATCAAATGTTCTATTAGGCAGTGAAATATAGTGAAATAAAATATGGCATGCTAATCTGCATAAGCATGACTAGACGCAGCTCTCGCTCACGCTCTATTCAGTTTAATATAGTTTATGCTAGAGAACAAAAGGAATCCAGCAGTTAACAAAAGTTAACGAATTGCGTTTGTTGTTTGCATGTCGAAGCGAAAATTATTAATTTGAGCTGGCGATTGGATATGGGCTATTAGCAGAGGCGAAACAGTGCTTAAACAACCTTTAAGTTAAACGAAATGTACATCAACTGTGGACTTTAGAGTCTGGCTGCGTATTTGCATATTGTTGTTTGCTTTGGTAATTAAGTTACCAACTTATTAAGCGTGTTTATGATGTTTACACAACAATTTATTTACCATAATATTTGCAGGCATTTAAGCCAAGCTGTTGTTGTTGTTGTTGTTGTTGTTGTTGTTATTATTGCTGGAGTTCGCGCTAATATTATTACAACTGTGATTCGTGGGCCAGACTCTCTGTGCGCAGATTTGTGGCGATTTGAGTTGTGTAAATAAATGAATAAAATAAAATAAAATTTAAAAAAAAGCAACAACAACAACAAAAAATACCACCAGTCGACACTCAAACAATAATAAAACATTCAATTAAGCGCCGCGCGCTGCGGCTGTTCGGGTAATTACATAAATGCTTTATTTATTCCGTGTCTCGCTGGCCAGTCCAAAATTATTTTACTCGATTCGCGCTCTGTATTCTACATAAAATTAAATGCCGAGCTGCTGCTACACAGTCGGCCAGTCATAAGAAGAACAAGCTCATAAAAGTTACGCATACGACATGTCAGCCCGCCGTCCAGTTAGGATTGCATCATTCAGCTGCTAGGCAAACGTGGCTCATGGAATACCTTACTCATTGACCCCACACAGACTAAAGGGCTTAGTCATGCACGGACATCGTCCAGCTTGTACTGATAGGACGGACATACAATGAATGGCCGTCACTTAATAGATGCAGACACACACTGAGCATATCCTGGATCGTGTCCTTGTGCCGGGGAATGTTGATGATTTTGATGTTGGTGTCATTTGAAAGCGTTATGCGTGACGAAACGGAAGCTCTTAAAAGCCACAATAACTAAACGCTTGAACTGAAGCCAAAAGCCGCCGGCCTCAGCTTGCCATCCCTCCCAAAAGAGGCAGCAAAATATTCATAGTCCTTCGGCAGTGTCGTCCTGGTTGGCGGCGTATGCAGCGGCCGCCATGGCACATTAAGAAGAAGGACTCTTGGCTGGCTGTAAATTCGACTGTTTTATGCGCTTTTTGTTACGCACTGCTAGACCGTCGGCCGGACAGTGCCAAGTGCTGGGCCAAAGCACTGCCACGCCCCCAAAATAATGACGCCAAACGTAGCAAGAAGCAAAGCGAAAACATGACCTCATTATTTTAATTAGATGCGAGTCAGGAGTCTCTAATCATGACTTTGTGCCAATTTGCCAGTTAGCTCTAAATGCTCTCACAACTGTGGCAGCTGGCAGTGCGTAGCATTTAATTAAATTAAGTAAATGTCGCAGTGTCATAATATGTTGTTTGTTTTTGAACATTTTAATGCATTTTAAATATTGGCTTTGCTGCAGGCAGAGATGAGACGAGTGGGGCTGGGAGCGTGGGGTTGGTATTAGCATATTTCATATATAAATTCATAATGTGCTGCAACATAATTTAGATCAGAGAGACAACATGACGTTGGCATAATGCGACTCGGCCCAGCAGGCCGATCAAATATCAATAGCTAATCCACTGGGAAGCCATGTGCCAGATAAACACGCATCTCCCACTCAGCTCGTACGGCCGTACGTACAGCACGTAACCTGCGGCCGACTGAGACATATTGCGTTAGGCCACAAGCTCGTTGGCCCGACCATATAAAAAACGAGGCCTGGTGGCTGAGGACTGATGTATAGTCTATATGTCAAATACATCAAAGTTGGGTAGCTGTTTGCCCTGGCAGCTAAGCAAACATCGGCCCAAGTCCGTCGAGAACTGAGCCGTAGTCTGAAATGTGTATATCATTTGGATTGATTGCCGAGCCCGAAAAGCTAGGCCATGATGCGTCTTTGTTTGTTTGTAACTGTCGGTCTCGTTCTCGTTCTCGGCCAGGGCCTGAGCCTGAGCCTGAGCCTGGGCCGTGTTTCCGTGTGTGTGCTTTGGATTCCGTCATACTCTCTGTGCCCAGTGAAAAGTGGCAGCCAGCGGCGGCGGACAAGCGAAGCCCACATATGCTTTCGTTGTCACACTTGGATTGTTGGCACGTGCAGAGACGTAAATGAGTTATGAAATGTGAAGCTGTTGTCTTAGAGGCTGCCCGAGTGGGACGTGCAGCAGAATTATTAATAAATCAAAGTATAAAACTTCAGAGCCAATATTGGATTTATATGTGTTTAGAGAAGCTAATGCCACTGATGATGATTTACTTGAAAACCTTATATTTAGGCTCGGAAATAAACACATCGACATAGAAGAGCTCAAGTATTAAGCCTCGATCTGAGTTTATTCATTGAACTACTGCAGTTATCAGGGAAATGTATTTATTGAAACAGTTTTAAAGGAATTTGTTTTCACTTAACTGTAAGAGAAACACTCCTCACAAACCATCCTGAAGCGTAGGCCTGAATGACATAAAACACTGAGAACGTAAAGTTCAAAGTGACATTTCGGCAATAGTGCAAAACAATGCAAGATACAAGTACACAGACTGACACAAACACACACACACATACACACACAGAGATACAAACTATGTTGAATACACTCACACAGAAGAATACATGTGCTGAGACAGGATACTCGTCGCAGCGAGCACTTGAAGGCACCACAGAAAGCCAGCGGAAAGATGTCGACGAAGTGCAAAGCGCTTCAAACGATTTTCCGCAAAGTTGACTGCTCCTTGCAGTGGAAGGTGTTCCAGAGTGCCTGCGAGCGTATATTGCTGTGTATCGGTGTGCATGTTTATGGCCACAACAGAGACAGCTGAAGAAGAAGCAACCACAACAACAACAGCAGCAACAGCAACAACAGCAACAACAGCAATAGCAGCAACAGAGCCTGAAATACAATTTTCGCCAAAAGCCTTTAGGTATTTCACGCCAGCAAAATATGCGAGTAGGTTAGTATACGGGCGTGGGTGCGGGGCAGAGAGCTCGGTCTAGCTCGTGTGTGTTGCCAACTTCACACCCAATGGCGGCAAATTTTTGGCAACAAACTTGTATGTGCGACTAAGATGAAGCAGCACTAGCCAAAAGGCGAGAAGAATAAGATGAGAATGAGAATGTTTATGTTCATGTGTATGCGAAGAGCCTGCCAAGGGCCGAGCACTGAGGTGTGTGTGTGTGTGTGTGTGTGTGTGTGTGGCAGTCTGCGAATTTATTGCCCAGGGAAGCATATCCTTAGCTGTGCGGCGCTTTTTGCGTTGCCACCACCAGCGCTGCAACATGTCGCAAAGTTGTCGAAGCGTGGGCGGCTCAGCTGCCGGTGCAGCGGGAATAGACTCTCGTAACTTGGCTAACAGCAAGACAACAGCAAAAAAAAAAAAAAACAAAAAAAAAGGAAAAATGCTTAGAGTCGAATATGTTTTAGTGGCGCAACTGTGCTGACAGTTGTGTAAAATATACGCGCTCTCATAATTTATATCAGTTTTGTTAACTGAACGTGACTGCGTCGCGAGACCAGAGCTACTTATCAACCGCCAGCTGCTAGTCCTTTAACGTCTTGACAGAGACTCGACCTGGCTGCCGGGTCGTGCCCTGACATCGGCGTGCCGTCGATGTCTACACGTTCGTGCAATTAGCCAAATGGCTCCACGGCTTGACTTCTGCCTTTTGTTCGCTTTCCACTGCCAGCCTTCAGCCAAGACATTGGAATTTTTCATGTACATATTTGCTTTAACTGGCCCACCCCAGCCTAATCTACAATATACAATATACAATTTGAGCAATACGAAACCTCAAAGTGCCTAAAGTCCAAAACCCACAATTTTCAATCCCAAGTATTCTTCAATTAGTGGTCAGGGCATAAAACAACTGCCAAATCGAGCGAGCCCCAGCCATTGCTCGTGTTTAATTAACTAATCTACATACATAAAGTAGAGGGTAGAAAAAAAAAAAAAACAACAAATGCCAGAGATGTGAGAGAAGACAACGTGTGAGGGACACACACACATTCAGACGTTAATCCAATTTGAAAACTTAAATGCTTTAATCAGAAAATGTGCTCTGACCACATAAACCACAGAATACTTGTACGTAAAATGTCTCCTTTGGCTTTTGATTTTACTTCAGTGTCAATTTAGCTGGGGCTGCTTTGGTGTAATGAGGGCAAAGCCTACACATGACCATTTCATCGTTGGATCGTCGAAACCGCAAAGCCAATTATTTGAATTTGCCAAGTTGAGTCAAGTTGAGCACAGAGCTTTCGCCAGAGGAACTACCAACCGAGAGTCTCAATCAACACTCGGACTCTCAACAACAGCTCGATAAATATGAGTGCTGTCAAAGGAATTGTGATTAAGACAGGCCAAAGTAATCGAAATCGAAAAATGAAAAATATAAAAAAAAAATAAATAAATAAAAATCAGATGAGAAGAGGAGAAAATCATCAACGCTTGGCTATGGCCAACAACAAAGGCTGAAAATCTCATTATTCTTCATTTAATTTCACATTCTCGTGCTGCATTACAAGCAAACATCTCGTATAATAAGGAAGTCTTACACGCGGCTCCCAGGGCGCTTCCTCGCTTCTTATTGTTGTGAGAAACTTCGATTAAATAATAATCAAATAAAATTATGTGATGGCCGAGCGCAATAATTGCCGCACTCTCTTCATCCAGATAACGATGCACATAATTGAAATCCACAATGCTCTGATTTTTATAGCTGCCAGCCATCATCACCATCATCATCATCATCATCATCGTCATTGGCATCATTGGCATCATTGCTGCTCTGCAATCCTTCACTGGACAGATATAAATTTTTTTGCTCTTGATGCTGCTCGTTTGATTTATAATTGCGAGGAGCATTAAAACTGGACAGCATTGGGTTGAGTGTCGAGTTAATTACTGTGCTTAATAGGAAGCCTTTATATATACCCATTATGTGAGCACACACATGCAAGCAGAGAGAGACTCATTCACACACTCACATACGCAGTTGAGTACTCAAGCTCATTCATATACTTTGTAAAATAATCGTTGCGAGTACTTAAGCGTGTATATGGACTGTTTGCGTATTTGGACTCAATTTAATTTCGATTTGCAATCAGTTGAAGAGCAGCCTAGTTCTTTCAGCTCAGGAGCTCTGCACTTTTTGTGATGTTTTCATTTTCAGTTTCGTCTTCGCTTGGATTTTCATTTCTAGTTGTGCTCAACTCAATTCGAATTTGATTTGATTGCAAACATTTCTCTATCCCCATCACATGGAAACATGCTTTGTCAGTTGCAACAATTTGGTGCATTTTTCATTGTTTGTAATGTCACTCTCTGTCCCATGTTGTTGCTGTTGCTGTTGCTGTTACTGTTGCTGTTGTTATTATCACAAATTCTGATGATTTTGTTGTTGCTGCTGCTGATGTCGTTGCTGATGTCGTTGCTGACGTCCTTGGGGTACATAATTCGACCCCATCGATTTGTGTGGCCCGTCCCTTAAGAAACTAAACAAACAAAGTTGATATTATCCACAAAGCAATTAATTACAACATATTCTCATCAAAACGGACAATGAAGTTGAATGGTTTTTAAATCGAGTTGATGAGATTCCTTTATATATATTCATCTGATTATTTTATTATATATAAAATACATATAAAGTAACATTAAACAAAAAAAAGAAATTCTGTGAATTTTGGAACTAAGGTATTTCATCCCCTCTATGATACTCATTATTCCATTTCTCTTTTTTCTACTTTGATCTAACTACATTTTTCAATAAGAAGTCTTTGATATATTTCAGAAATGTTTTATATTTGATATGAAAGACAGATATTGTAGGAAATTAGATAGGTATTGTCATATGGATAGGACATCTATATTCCCTTACATACACACCTTTGACTGTAATGAAGCTCTGAGTAGCATGCTCTCTAATTAGTACCTACTTCATATTCCAGAATACTTTGATGTTTGGATTGAGTGAGTGGGGCAATTTTTGCCGGAAATTAGATCGTTGCACACAAAATCAAGGAGAGTCAACGTATCTCATTCACATTCACTTCAGCCCGCCTCTGAGTACACAGCATTGTCTCGTTAGATTCTTTATTAACTCTTTCTTCCTTGACCCGAGTATAGCTTTCAATAACAAGCTCTACTTGTAATTAGTAGATATTTTATGTTTCTGAAATCTTTGATATTTTGCTTGACTGACTGACGGAAATTTTGGCCAAAGGATTTTGCATTCCATAAAATAGAGATTGCCGGAAATTAGCACGTTGCACAAAGTCAAAGAAGAACTTACGTTCATGTCCTCGCTCTAAATAGCTCCCATTCCCAGCATCTCGTTCATTCGTAATGAAAAGCGAATGGCCAATGGCCAATGCTCAGCTGCGAAATGAATTCCACTTTAGTTTAAAGTTGAATCAATTGTTTAAACAGCACCAACGACGGCAAACAAGTATGCGTTCACAATTTCCCCGAGTGGTCAAAGCTAAACAAAATGTTTAACAATAACATAAAACGCAACTGCAGCTAATGCCATGGCCAACATGTCTGGAGTGCTTGTTCTCTGTGCGGAGGTGCCGTGTGGGAATGTGGATTCGTCTGCGGTTGCTGCCTCTCTGTACGGCAAGTTCCTATGCTCAACACGCGCACCATTTGCTAAATGAAATTCTTCTATTGCTGGCTATGAAACTGTTAAGCAACTGCAGTTCTCCCATTGTAGATAGAAATAGTATATGTTAACAGAGAATTTTGTGTAAGCTAAAGGAGTACTACATATTAGAAGTTGTGATCTCTCCTACCCAAGTTAATCCGTATATTCTTTATAGCTACATTCGGTTTTAAGAATAGGATTTATTATTTTTACCCTAGAGAAATAAAAGTTGAAATCTCTTTGATTTTTCATTTTCTGTGAAAAGCTCTTTAAAGTATGCAGATGACAAATTTAAGTACCATCAATACTGGGCTAGGGCAGAGCTTATGATTGTCTGGTCATTCGATATGAAGCCGAATAACTGAGTTAGTGGCATACATCATATTGACTGAGTCTGAATTCGAGTGAGCTTTAGATGCTATTGCTTACTGCCTTGAGATAAATCAGTGCGAATAAATAAAGCCTGAAAAAGAAATGAACAATTTGGCAAAACATAAATACGTCGTGTTACTTAAATTTGTGCATGTATAAAATTCGGAATAATAATTCGTATTTGCTCGGCTCAGTCGCTCGAGGCGCACACTGTGGGCGCTCAAACGAAATGAAGAGATCGTTCCCTTTCTCTCTCTCTCTCTCTCTCTCACTCTCTCTCTTTGTGCGCCCAAGCAGGTAGCGCACAAAAATTGAAATTTGTCCGCGACGATCCCGTTAGTTTCCCTTTGTATGAAGAGTATTCAAAACTCTTGAAAGAGTTTGCTATGCTCATGCAAAATATGTGAGTATTCTTGATTGATTGTGGGAAGGGTATCAAATCGTTGATGCGCAGAAAGAATGTGATTTCGCGACGGACATGCACGCACACAGTGATAGTCCCTAGCTATATGTATTTGTGTGCCTGTGCGCACAAGCAACTCATAAATGAGTAACTTTACTCGCACTTCTATTCTTAATTTTGAATAACTGAAAAGAATGTTTATATAAATATGTAAATTAAATATAATATATTTTTCTCAGTTTTCATTAAGAAGAAAAAAGTTTACCTGATTCATATATTATAATAAATTAAAACTTAATTTCTATTAAATTTTCAATTTATTTCTTTGTTACCTTCCACTCAGCATTTCGCAGCCAGACAGTGCTCTAAAATAAAATTCTTTTCTTAGCAGATCTTTGAAAAATAAAATTGTTACCAATTAAGTCACATAAAAGCTGAACAAGAATAGCAACAATTGAAGCATCAGCAGGAGCGAAAACAATTGCAGGCTGAAAGGCGTGGCTGGTGTCTTAAATTTTACTTGAGTAACAAAACGAAATAATTAAGCTTAACAACATGGCGAAAAAGGCAAAAGACAGAGTGAGAGAAAGAGAGAGAGAAAGTTGAATGAAAAAACTATTAAATGGAAACAAACATTGAATTCAGTTGGCGAGACACCGACACATGGCGTGTGGTGGGTGGTGGATAGTGGGTTATGGGTGGTGGCATGTGGTGGGTGGTTGTGAGTTGTGAGTTTCTGGCGTAATGGAAAAAAGAGCCGCCAAAGCATTTGAGAGCTGTCTCAGTCGACGCAGCTGTCGACAGCAGCATCGGCTGCGGTTTGGATGCCGTTATGCTTTAACTAAATTGCGGCGCTTGTGGCCAGCGTTGACGGGGCGTTGGCCTGCCTGCCACTCTCTGTCTGCCTGTGTGTATGTGTGTGTGTTTGTGTGTGTGTATGTGTGTGTTGTGGCGTACAAACACTCAAGCAATTAAAAGTAAAAATTCTGCAAACTTTTCGCATTCGTTTTGTGTTGATTATGCGCATGAAAGTTGCTGCTGCGACCAAAATTAGCAGCAGCAGCTAATGCGTTAAATCTAAAGTGAATACACGTGCATATATATATGTGTGTGTGTGTGTGGTTGTGCATACGTGTGTGTGTGTGTGTGTGTGTGCACTCAAAATGCATTCGCTTGTGTTTAATGCGGCGCGTCAGTGCTAAGTGTCGCGGTTTCAAAATGGCGCTCGACTTTGACTCGACTCGACGAGAATGAGAAAGAGAATGAGAATGAGAATGAGAATGTGAACGCGAAATGTTTAGTCGGCTGTCCCTTCATTTTTATTCGATTTACTGCCTTTGACTAGGCTAACCACTAGAGTCCAAAGTTTTAAAGTGATGTCGGTGGTGCAGCAAATGCAAAAGGGCACGGATGATGCGACTCTATGCAGTGAATTGAAGTTTATTTATGTTTATTGTTTGCCAGCGCTGAGTGAGTTTACAGACATATTAACAACATACATATGTACATATGTTCATACATATATTTGATATGTTAACTTGCTGTACGCACAGCTTGATCAGCAGAATGTGCTCGGATCAACAGCTTGTGCGACTCAAATTGCGTGAGGTGCATACAAAGTGACGATGTAGCAACATGACACACACACACACACACACACAGCTCGATTAATGGACAAGTGTACAAGTGACCAGTGTAGCGACAGCGGCTGTTGAGTTGTTGGCTCCTAGCTCCTGGCTCCTGGCTCCTGGCTACAGGCTGTTGGCTATTGGATGTTGGCTGCTGGCTGTTGGGGTCCTTACTTATACGTTGGCTGTTGCCATTGGTGTTGTTGGCCTTTGTTCTGTTTCAATTATACTAATTAGATGTAGGTAAACATAATTGCCGAGACTAATTTACGATTTTGCTTTCACTCATGTGCTGGCGCTTGCTGGCATCCGATTATCCCATGGAAATTCAATCAGCAGCACAGTAGCCGAGGCGAAAGGCCAGACTTAAGGCTTTCAATAAATTTAAAGATAACCCTGGTTAACAGGCGGCAAGCTTCATTAATTTAATGATAACAAATTGGGTTTGTCTTTGATTTGGCTTTTGCATTGCATATTTATGGATGAGTTCGTGCGGAAGCCGATGACACTAGAATCAGGGTAGGCAGCGGCTCAGCTGGGACTATGTGTTGTGGGCGTGTGGCCGTGTGGGCGTATGGGCGTATGGGCGTGTGGACTGTGTCATAACGAGTTCATTGTCGACAATTATGCTAATCGATTATCTCTCGAAAAGGCCAATCGGCAATCACTAATTGCGCATATTGATGAGTCCCTCACATGGCTGTCGTCTGGCGTTTAATGGCCAGGCAATTGGGTTAACTCAGATGGGAAATCATGTAGGAGGCAGAGCGTGATTTTTGCAGTTAAGCTGCCGACCAACAACTTGGCATTAACTTGGGGAGCGGCAAAGCGAAATTAATTAACGATTTAACGACTGCAGCTTCAAATTGCAAAAGTTTTAATTAATTTTCCACGTTTTCAGCTGCATGTAGTCCTCGCCAATTTCATATTTGCCACACAAAAAGTTTTATTGCCATTTGCAGTTTTGATTTCCTTTTCGGAAACTCGCTTTGAAATGCGAACGGTATACATTCCGACCCACATTTCCACATTTATATATATGTATATATATATATATATCTATATATAGTTACAGGAAGAACTGGTATACCTATGTCGAATATCTGTGATAAACAGCCTTTTGCAACGGGCGCTGTGGTAAGGACGTGGCCACGTCAGGCAGCCGTAAATGCAGTTAACGAAGCGTTCAAGGTTAGGCACAAGCCCAAGCAACAGCAACAGCAACAGCAACTCGACTCACACAAGACACGAGGCTGAGAAAACACAAGAAACACGAAGCCGGGAACATGAGTTGCAATTTTATGAAATTTATTTCGCACGAATTGTGTGAAGACATTCACACAATGCGCTACCAAATGGCCAAGGCATCCAAGACCAGCTTAAGGCCAACATCTGCATCGGAGTGTGAAGCAAGTGAAAAGTGTTGCTTACTTACACGAGCAGCATAGCTATCGTCAGGCAATTCTGCACCAGTTATAAGTGGAAGCCATCGATTCTGGCACGTTCGCATCAACACTTTCACTCTTACACAAAGAGAGAGAGAGAGAGAGAGAGAGCATTGATAATTCGTCTTGATGGGCCTGGTGTCATGGCCAGACATATATATATATATATATACATAGTATTCGTTATCATTTTTCCAGCATTCATTTTGCAAGTCACGTTGCTGTTGCACAATAAATAAAACGCCTCGGAAACGGCTGCTCATCCCTATCCGTCCTTCGACAATCAGCGACTGTTCGTTCGTCTGTCAGTTGGTCTGGCAGATGTGCAACTCGCAATTATTTAATAGCCTAAGCATAATCATATATTATTGAATTTGAGCATTAAATATAATGCCTGTAATTGATGCCAATATAATTTAAATGCTCCCCTCCTTAATCGTTAATTGCATTCGTGGCTGCAGAGCGCCGAGCTCGACTTTAAAGCAAGCGCTGCTCAATGTTCGTCGTGCTGCAAACTAATTTAAAAGTATAATGGAACTCGCAAGTATTTCGACAGTTGATTTTTTTTTTTTTTTTGCGACCACTCCCCAGTGATTCAATGCGAGAGACAGAAAGTTAGGAAGGCAATATGCAAAATGGCCGAGGACCTTTCGATAGATACAGCAACTAGCAAGTGGCGGACAGTTCGCATGGCGTGTCGAAAGTTAGTGCCTTTTTTAAATTGGCATTTAAGCTGAAATTGATTCATTGGGACATCCGACCCTCTCAGCAGACGCTCCCCCCACTATGCCCATGCCGTCTCAATCTGAACTACTTACATGGCGCGCCGCGATAATTTAATTTATTTTCAAACTCAATTTCAGGCATTCTGTAAGCGCGCTTTCAACTTGATTTTGTGCATTTCTCTTTTGCTGAACAGCTAAACTGAGCCAGGACCAAACTTCTCGACTGGACTTCATTATATTCATCCGGCTGTCGAGCTGATTGTCTGCCTTGGCCGGGAATACTTTTCTTTTTTTTTTTTTTTTGCGAGGATACAGACAACGGCCACATGCCTGAGCTGAGTGGATTTTGTTTGTTTGTTTTTTTATTTTATTTTTTTTTGCCGTGCGGAATTTTCACTAAAACAGTAAAAATTGCATTGTTTTCCCTGATGTCGATTATCGTGAGCTGGTTTTTATTATGCTCTATTTTGTTTCGCCTTCATGAATTGATGCTTGCTGAATGCGCAGCTTGCATTGGCTCTGCTCGTCGCTGACCCACCTGGGAGTCGACTTGCAAATATTTTCACTTCGATTTATTTCAGCAGCTCTCTCCACCTGGCAATTTGCTAAAAATCATTTGAGTGAACCTCTCTGCGCTCTCGGCCGATCAAATTGTGCTGGCTTGTTGAGTTTTCGGCTCTCTAACTCCGATGCCAATTGGAATTTCAAAACTAAAACTTAGCATTGGCCAAAGCGAGCATTTTAAATAAATCAAATTACTGAAGCACATGCATCATTTAACTTTTAACATATTGCAACTTAATATAAGGATGCATGAAACAATAATTTATTTTTGCATGGCTCTATGAATTCTAGAAATTTGAGTGAAGTCCCAAGCTTGGAAGGAATTCAATCTAGGTAAACTATTTCGAGCAATAAACTTTGCAATAGAAACGGGGAAAGAATTATTTCTATATTTTACAACAAATAGAAAAAGTCTCAGAGGAGAGCGAATATTTGCTATATATAACATCAAAAACTCTCCATAGAAAATGATACGTTCTTTTGCTAAACATCTGAGTCATTGTGATTGATTACAAGTGAAATGTTTTCGTTTGACGTTTTAAATTTAAAACCCAAAATAAATCACATCACGTCACGCACTTGACATGCACAGCAAATGCGATTGGAAAATCAATATATGAGCGAGTCAATTGCTGCAGATGGATATATTTCAATACTAACTTCAGAAATTGTTAGAGGTGTAAACAGAAAACATTCTGGATCTATGCCTTGGCTTCATTGCTATAATCAAACTAAGCGTACAACTTCATCAAAAGAAATAAAAACTTTCAACTTTCAATTTTGGTATTAATAATTGGGTATGCATGCAAATAAGGGTCATGAGTCGAGCATTGGGGCAAGAATTTGCTTCGAAGTCTGACAATTTTTGTTCGGTTTAGATTTTTTTTTTTTTTTTTTTGCGTCGTTTGCAAGTTTTGTTGCTTTGGGGTCTTAAGCGAACAAACCCGTAAATTGCTTTAACTTTTCGCATTATTTGTTTAAAATATAATTAAGTTTCATATGTACAGTTAAGTCGGTATGAAAGAGCTTCTACACAGGAGCGCTCTAACGAAGGGTTTTTCGTTACTCCAGGCAAAGTAACATGCACAAACAAATAGTTATAGTTGGCGAGCTGCTGCTGTTGTTGTTGTTGTTGTTTTTTTCTGACCAGAGGCCAAACCGGGTCTACCCGCACCCCATGGTTGCTGTTGTTGTTGTTGTTGGGAGGGAATTTCTCACAAAATTAGATTTCACAACTTGAACTTTTCTATAACTTTATTCATGTAGAACTTAAGCCTTTTTCGTGTAGTTTTGCGAAAATTTCTTATTAAATTAGCTACTTTTTTTTCAGTTGAAACGCAAGCACCACAAAAAGTCCACGAATGCTGCTGCAAGTTTTTCTTTGACTCACAGTTCATAAGGAAGCCGGCGGTCCAATCAAAGGGCAGCCTCATAGCCGAGGAGAGGTGGACTGGCAACTATGGCAGCTGGCAGAAGGACGCCATCAGAATTCTGAAAAGTTTACTCCACACGATTTTGAACACACGCAAAGTTAAGACGGCAGGAATACCAAATTATCAACAGCATTGGAATTGAGCTGAGCATAAAAAGTTTGACCAAATTGAATAGCTAATTAATTTTCGACTAGTCCAGGACATTAAGCTCCAGAACTTTAAGCAGCTGTAGTCTCACTAGCTGCAGCAGCAGCAGCAGCTGGTATAGATTCGAAGGCTACTTTTTGGCAACGAGCCAAACCGAAAGTGTCCTGCTTTGTGGTGATCTTATCGCAGTGGCTGCACACAACATTTCGCTAGGCCATATTGTGTTGTCACATGGCTTGGCTTTGTGTCGGACTTGGCCCTGACTTCTTGGCTCGGCCAGGGAGTGGCCGTTGCATCCCTTAGGTGGCATATTGCACAATTTGGTAGCAACTGCTTGGAAAATGGCAAAACTACAAATGCCGTCAGACTACAGTGTGGCTTTAAGTTCAATTCCAGCAGCACGGCAACACAGCAAGCTATGCTCGCGTTGCGCACTTAAGGCGCATAATGATAACCCTTGACTTTCACATAAGCAGCAACAGCAGCAACAGCAGCAACAGCGGCAGCAGAGGGTGGCAGCCAAACAAGTGAGGCCTAACGAGTGAGCTGCTTTTTGTGCGTTAAACTCAACGAGCAGCAACTGGCAAATGATGTCAACGAGCATGCATGCCACAGAAAGAAGAAGAATGCCCCACGAGAATGGGAAATGGCAGGGCCAGAGCCAGCAGCAGCAGCAGCAGCAGCAGCAGCAGCAACAACAGCAACTGCAAAAGCCCAAGTGGCCCAACCATTGGCAAATACTCGTACTCGCATTCACATTCACATTCGTATTCGTATTTGTATTCGTATTCGTGCTCGTACACGTAAATAACGACACTGTCGAACGAATAACGTCATCCTGGCTGAGTGACTAAAAGCCAGTGACGTTGCCTTTGTAAGCGGCGCTAATTCGAGTGACAGCTACAACAATTGCCAAGCTTTCGCTTACAGCAACAGCAATAGCAACAACAGCAACCAACAATAAGCCATTGGCAATAACATTTGTGGCTTAAATTTTAAATGTGCATTGGGCAAGCGAAGGGCGCAAATTGGTTCAAGCGTTAGAGGGTAAAAGATTGGGTTGGGTGAAAATATGAGCCAACTCAATGGCATGCCATATAATATTTTATGCTGATAAATTGCCTTTTTTATTGCATTTGCTTTTGAGTGAAAACATTTTCTTGCCGGCGCTGAGCAGGTCAACGGTCTTGGCCAAGAAATATGGCAACGCGCAAGAAAAAGGCCAAAACCAGACAGTTCCACAGACACGGCACACACACACACACACACACGGACAGAGCTCTGCGAATAAAGTGCAAAGCTAATGTTGCTGGAGAGAGAGTGAGAGAGAGAGAGAGTGAGAGAGAGAGAAAGGGCAGGCAGTTGTTTGGCTCTGATTCGGTTACGCTGAGCGAGTGGCTGCTGGGCACCCACATTTCGGGCTGCCAGGATCGTTTGTTATGTTGCTGATGTTTGATTATTATGTTTGATGGCATTTGGGAGCTGACAGTGGGTCTGCTGGCGCTGCTGCGAACGCTTTGATGAATGATCTGGCACTTTGCTGCAGGCAGCAAGTGAAACTTGAAACCGTCCAATACAGCGACACTAGCAACAACTACAAGTTCAGCATTAAGTGCGTTTGGCAATCGCAGCAAACAGTTTGTACAACCAAATACCCTCAGAGTAAGGCAATCGAAGAAATGGAGATAAATTTAATAAAATATTAAAAATTGAATTTTCAAAATTTAAGTTCCTAAATGTCAGCAATCAACTCTTAGCTTAGTCAGATCTGTATCAACAGGGTATCTGAACAATCAACAATGCTGTTCGTCCTTTTTTTTATCCATGACATTTTCAACGCAGAGCTTAAAACGCTTCATTTCATTTTATTTCACATTTGAGTTGAACAAACTAAATAAAACAAAACCAAATAAAATCCAAACACAAACGCTACAAGATCCACTTTCAATTCAATTTACATGCCAAACGCCACAAAAAGCACAAAGCAAATGAGCAGCCAGTTGCAAAAACAACAAGGACTCGGGTCCAGCAGAGTTTGGCACAGTTGCTGCCGCACCGTTTCGCTCTTTGTTGATGCTACTTAAAACTAGCTTTTCAACAATTGCAACAAAAATAAGCGGAGCTGCACCTGACAATGTTGCCACGGATACACTGAGCGCCTGCAACGTGAATATCATTCACATTATAATCACATTCACGGCTAATACATATTATTTCAATTAACTTTATAAAACTCTTAAGTGAACTTGAAGTTTTTCTTTATTTATTTAAAACAAGCGCAGCTTATTAAAATCAGCTTAGAGGATGTTACAATCTAAAATATGTACAAGATGAAATAAAAAAAAAAAAACAAATATATATATATATATATCTTGGCAATTTTCTTATATAAATATATATACATATATATATATATATATTGTATATAATTATGCGTTCTCTCTACCTTGACAAGCTGTTATACTTGTTAACCTCAGAGGTCCGCAAAATGGTGAAGGATACGATGTCCTGCCGGGCAGCGTGAAAGCTGCGCGCAACACCAACGAGCGTTCAAGTGTCCTTTTTGTGCGCCTGGTTAGACACAGAAATTTAAATGGTAATAGCGTTTACTTAGCCATTGCTGCTCCGGCTCTTCTGCTCTTGCTCTTATTGCTCTTATTGTGGCTCGAGGTTCGAGGACTCTGCCTGCCGTGACAAGTGACCAGCGGCAAAGGCTCCAGACCCAGCGAGTGGGCGTTGCTTGAAGTTGACATTTGCATGTTGTTTTTTGTTTTTTTTTTTTACTTTTTACTTTTTATTTTATTTATTTGTTCCTTTTTGTTTCTTATGGCAGCAAATAAAGGCCAATGGTTGCGGCATGAAATATGCACAGTTAATTTTCAATTTATAGCTGAAAAACGGCATCAGGCGATCGCCTAAAAAAAAAAAAATAACAAAAAAAAAAAAAAAGGAGAAGACTAAAGGAAATTGAAACGCCTGTCGGCTGAGCTGACATTTTAATTGGTGCGGCGTGTGACAATCAATTACAGGGTCAGTCGGGGCAGCGATTCTCCATCGGTTGCGGTGCTTTTAAAAGCCACTCAAATATGTATTGCAGTGGGTGGTGCCACCACAGTCAAATTGACAACAGCTGCAACAGCAGCTGCAACTGCCATTGCCACTGCAACTGCAACTGCATTCAATTAATGCATCCTTTTGCCCCCGGGCACCGTATTGATAGATGCCAAGGAATGGTTGGCACTTCTTCTGTTCGCTCGGTTAAATGCAACAGCACCAATTTACTCTTCTGCGTCCACTTTGCTCCTCAGTTATCAGCAGTGAACACGCTATGTGCAACGTGCATAACAGGTTGCCCAGACAAGTAGCCAAGTCTCTGAAATAACCTGGAAAATAATTGCAAGTGCATATATATATATATATATACATACAATTTTCTTTTGTGGTTCGTTTTCCCACTTTCCGAGAAATTTTATGAAAAATTTCTACTGCCACCAAGTGGGCACTTGTGGTCTTAATACATTTTGAGGTCGTCCAACCACTCGAGCCAAGGCACAAGTTTAACTAAGGTTCATTGAAATGGAAATTTAGTAAGTCTTAAGACAATGGCCGACTGAAGTGATGTCAGCTTTGATAGAAAAATATCAAAATAATACATGCATTTAAATACACTTTTAGCTAGAATCAATCGACTTTTGTGATTTGCTTTGTGGGTGTCAATGTCGTTTTGCTTGTCTAGCCAGGTCATATCATAAATAAACATATCGCATGACAAAGTAAACAGACATTAGCAGATGCCTAACCAACTGTCGACATATATTGATGTCAGTCATGATGATGATGATGATGATGATGATGATGTGTATGTGTTTATCTTTGCAGTGAATGCTATCAAAAGAAATCCTGACATTGAGATCACAAGACAAATTATTTACAAGAATATCTAGACATTATTAGCTTCATATCTGATAAACTCGTGTAATTAATCTATCAATTTATTTGAAAATTTATTTATGCATTTATCTGACTGGTGACTTGGTAAACAAATCGAGCCAAACACTCTGCGCAAATATTAAATAAATAAATAAATATATATATATATATATATATATATATATATATATATACATTTTTTAATTTTTTTAAATAAATTTTTTTATAAATTTTAATGTGATGCTTAAGCCATCCGATAATTTGATAAGCATTGTTAATTTTTTTAAATTTAACTATTGTTGAAAAAAGTATTTTTTTTTTAATTTTCTGAAATATTTATACTTAACTCTAAAAGAAGATTATCAACAGCCTGAGCTTAACTCATGTCAATTAAATTTAATATTAAAATCTCCTTTTATAAATTTGATTCAATTGCTTATGCCAAATGTAACAAGCCAATCAGAGAAATAGTTCTCTTCGTCATTAGCATGATGTAAGTGAATTTTGCATATGGAAGCTGATTCATTTTGGTTTGCCTTGCATTCTGTTTGGTAAACTCTCATTGAAGTATGCAAATATTGAATAGTTTACGAGTATCTTATAAATAAACTGTTTGCAGTAATGAATAGCAGTGCTCCAAGTAGCGGGAAATATGCGTATAACGAGCGCTACTTTTTCATGCAAATCACTGCATTTCATAAGCAAAAAAAAAGAAAAAAAAAGATGAGGCAGATTCTGGTTGAAAACGCTCAGAATTCTGTTGCCTTTGCCATTGCCATTGCTGTCGCCTGATTTCCATGCACGGCACGAGTACTGAAAATTCAATTCATGCACTTACTCAATAAGTGGCATTCAGAATGCTCGACACTGCCGTGGAGGGTATACGAGCGAAGGTTTCTGTTGGTGGGTGGGTGGCGTATCCATTGAGTTGGTCAACTTCAATGCATTTATCATAGCATTATAATATTTTATTGTGGCAAATACAATTTGCGAGTGATTGCAACAGTATTTGCACAACATTTCTAGCATCCGCCTTTGTGGAGTGCTTAGCTCGTCCCAGGCGGAAGTGAAAGTGCCAATAGCATCAATCTAAACCAAGAGACGTCGTGCGCTATCGTTGCAGCGGCGACAGCATCTGCTTATGCTGATGCTTAAACTAATACAGGGGCGATGCGATGCGATGCGATGCGGCTAAGCCGTCAACCACTTTGTAGCTAAGCGCATCTAACAGACTCCCTCTGGCTGCTTAGAGAGAGAGAGAGAGGAGCTCATGGTTCGCGAGCTAGATGAAAATGTTGCCACACACATACATATATCACATATTCCATCTTGTTTAGGGTTAATGAGCCCTGTCATAAGAGACTTTCGTCAGAGGCTGAAACGTGGCTCAGCATGTTGCAGCTAGCTACATTGCTGCACTGGCAACTGCACTTAAACACCTTAAATACGGCCCGAAGCTATTTTCGACTCGAGCATACAAATTTACATTTATAATTTAACATGCAGCCACCACCTTGCAGGGGGATGCAAAGACGACGGCAAAGCAAACGAAGAATACGTGCAGTAGACTCTGAGTAAACAACCATGAAGAAAAAAGCCAAGTTTTCACAGCAACCAAAAAAAAAAAGATGAGCTCGACCTGTGCGGCATGCACTGGGCCAGAAAAAAGTGTGCGACGCAGGAGGATGCGACATGTGGAGTCTCCCAGGGTGCCCAGGGCGCTTACAAAGTCACAACTGCAAAACACTTGACTCTTGGTCTGCCTTGACGACTTGCATTTCTGAATTTTCACGCAGTCCACAAAGACAAATTCGCAAAGGCCTCGGGGACTTGTCCTCGGCTCATCTGGAACTTATGCACTCAACAATGTCTCACTTTGAGCTGCATTGGAAGCGTTTAAGCATACGCGTACCGCGACCATTTTGGGAAGCAAAAACTAGATGGACTCGCTGCATGCACGCGGATTGATTCCGCTCTGTTGCCTTGACTGCGCACTCCAAGTGCACGCCTCCTGCCATCAGTGAAGCTTACTCACAAACGTTCGCATTGGGTTTCTAGAATTCAAAGCGTGAATCGTATTTGGAAACTCATTTGCCAGCTGACCATAGCACTAATTGCTAACCCAAGTATTCGAAATGAAAATCGCAAATTATTTATTCAAATATCACCTGGACTGTGCTGCTCAATCAACAGAGATGGACGACACGCCCATCTGCGGCAATGGGGGCGGTTAGTTATGCATGAATGATACTTGAATTGCTGCAGCAATGCTGGGGGTGTTGACAGTATTGAGTGAGCAGCGAGCAGATACAAGAAAAAAAGCTGAAAAGTAGATTTATCTAATCTCAAAGGGAAGTCCAAGCCACCAAAGGATGGCAGCGAAAACGAATTATGGTCAGCAGATTGGTGATGAAAATCGAATTTTCTTCTGCCACAACTAAAAATAAACGAACTTGTTTATAACTCTTGGTGGCTCGAATATGCAAAGTAAATAAACCTCGCTTTTTCACTACGATGAGCTCAATCACAGAGTCCCGCAAAGCACATAATCAAATTTCTCTATTTAAGAATCCAAATTGCAATTTTGAACTATATTCAAGTCGATTTAAATCTGAATTAAGCAAAATTCACGAATTTTGATTGAAAAGAAAGTAGAGCAACTTTAAGCAGAGGTCTTCATTTAGAATATATGCTCTAATTTCATAAATACAGAAACGATTCTCAGCCAGGGGCAATTGCTTGCCGAAAGAGTAGCATTCAAGGCTGCCTTCGAAATACAAATTCTACATTTATGACTAAAAATGTTTATAACATGCTCCAACAATACAATATGACTAGAAAGAGACAGAGAGAGAGAGAGAGAGAGCAGGTGTATAGCGGGGGGTCTGTCAAGTAGTTGGGACCACGACGAGAATACGGCTCAAAGTGGCATGCAGCGACTGACGTTCCACTGACAGTGAGAATATGTGATATGTGTGTATGACTATGCATAAGTGTGTGTGTGTGTAACTAGTGTGAATGTGTGTGTGTGTCTGTGTGTGTGTGCGATCATAATCCGAAAAAAACGTTGTAAAAATTCCAAAAACAGCTCATGTGTGAAGCACTTTTCACATACGATTTGTGTTGAAAGGCGCCCAGGGACATTATTTAAAGGTGACAGGCAACACGAGATCTACTCTCCACGTAGCCACAGCCAGCAGTGTCCGATGTCTTGCCGTACGCTCGCTACCTGAGTGCCGGGTCAGGCAGTGCAGTCTAGAGCTCACAAAGGTCATTTAGTCAACGGGCAACTGTCAAGGTGAGTGGGCGGCCGGCCAGGCGTAATGCGGTCTACAAGGCATCTAGGCTGCATCAGCCAGCCAACCAGCCAGCCAGCCAGTCAGCTCTTGCAGCTCGTCAACCTGTCTTGCATGTGCTCCACTGTCCGCCTGTTCGTCAGCCAAGTGAGCCAAGTGATTCCGATGCTTAAAAGGCCAAGTGCTTGTGGCAGCTTGCAGTTTGCAGCTTGCTTGGATGAAAAATCCTTCTCGGTTTTAGTTTATTCTTAAAGCCTGCCACGTAATTTACCCGCGCTGATGCTGATGCCGTCAGTGAGCTGAATCTTAATGCTGACAGCAGATTTGCATTTGTTTGCTCATTTGATGCTGCTGAAGGCACTTGTAATTAAACCACAAGCAGTGGGTGGCCACACTCGAAGCCAAGCCAAAGAGCCTGTTGTTGTTTATCAGGCGACTGTTATTAATATTTACCAAGGCTGTGATAGCTCGTTCAGCCTTATGCCTGTCATGGTTTTGGTCGACTGCACTTGAGCAAACAGTAGGCTGCCAAACACTGAAAAGGTGCGATGCAAGCGCCACTGAAAGTTTACGTAGGTAATCTCAATTTATTGTAAAGCAGCAGCATGCAACAGCTGCAGACTATGGTAAATCAATGGAATTTTATATATGTATCTTATATATACGATATTTACGATTTACAATTCAATCATATACGATATTCTTTATATATCATATATGGCGATAACAGCCTATGTGCCTATATGCTATCTACGATATGTCATCTACAACAAAAATATAAGATATACGATCTACGATATTCAATATATGTCATACGATGAATGTATATATTTAATATACTATATATGGTATATGAATTACGATATTGATTCGAATCACGATATTTGATATTCGATATACGATCTACAATAAAAATATAAGATATACGATCTACGATATTCAATATCTGTCATACGATGAATGTATACATTTGATCTACGATATATGATATATGAAAAACGATATTGATTCGAATCACGATATTTGATATTCGATATACGATATACAACAAAAATATAAGATATACGATCTACGATATTCAATATATGTCAAATGATAAACGTATATAAATGATCTACGATATATGATATATGAATTACGATATTGTTATGAATCACGATATTTTATATTCGATATACGATATACAACACATAGAAATGACCATTTTAATATTTGATGCATGATATACGATATTCAATATATGTCAAGATGAATGTATATATTTGATCTACGATATATGATATATGAATTACGATATTGATATGAATCACGATATACGATACGATACGATATACAACACATAGAAATGACAATATACAATATTTGATGCACAATATACGATATTCAATATATTTCATACCATGAATGTATATATTTGATCTACGATATATGATATATGAATTACGATATTGAATTATATCATTCAATATAAGATATATCATATTTATAGAAATGACTATATATAAATACAATATTTGATACACGATATACGATATATAAATAAGAAATTCAATATACATACGATATACGACATACGTATACGATAACAGCAACGGGAAACAAATGTTCTTTCAATGCGCTCTGATAACAAATGTCTTTGGGTTTATTAATACTTATGATGCCATTCAGAGTCATCAACTTGTTGGCTCGTATATTCACCCAAATCAATGTATAGTAGAGTTCCGTATATGGCCCAGGATTTACGGACTGGGGCACGTTAACACGTGCCAACTAATAAAATGTTTATGTGCTCGTCCCGAAGGAAAAAAAGGATTGCAAACCAATAAAATTCCAGCAGCACGCACCGAGGTCTTAAGTCGAAGACTGACCCACAGATATTAACCCTTTTGATATTTGCTTGAAATTTAATTTATGTGTCGAATTTACGATATTTGCCGAATTAAAATCAACACAAATACATATACACAGAAACGCAGACCCAGGGCAGGGCCTCATGAATCTGCCGGCATGCCTCATTTGGTGCAATTTAAAAAACATACAAAGTTTAGCAATCACAGAAGTTTGGGTTCAACATTTGCCAAACTCGGCAAACTAATGTGATATTTCTTGATAATAGAGCTGATTGTTCAGTGGCTTTGATTGCTGCTCCGCGGCTCCATAGCACGACTCCACGACTCGACGACTGCACGGCTCAGTTGCCCAGCTGCTTTTGAATTCCGTGCTCGCATCGCTTGCCATAAAATGCGATTAATGAACGCAATTTGAACTTCCGCTTCCGTTTGTTGCCTTTTGCTCATACATAACTAAATTGGCTTCACAATTCCAAAATGTTTGAAAATTCTGTGCATTTTTCATAAGGCTATATCCATGTTAAAATTAAATATTTCAATGTTGAGTAGTTGAAGATCAGAGGCGCATCACCAGCATGAGGAGGAGGAGGAGGAGGAGGAGTAGGAGGAGCATGCCGTATGGAAGAGTAGAAATTTGTTAAAATAATGCGCTTTAACGCAACACTAACCAGCCCAACGAACAAAAACGAAACGTGGTCAGAAAGTTCAAACTAATTATGTTAAAAGCTTTCCGTCAAGCCACGTCACAAATAAGTGAGCGGACTGCGAGGTGCCCGCCAGAGGACCTTCCTTGTACGCGTCGAACAATACACCAAGCCAAGCATAATATGTATGCTAAATTAAACGAAAACACGCAGCAGCTGCTAAACGCAGCCAGACCGCAGGCGGGCTGGCGAGCTGGCGTGCTGGCGAGCTGGCTAGCAGCAGGACAGGACAACTGGCCGGAGCCAGAGGCGAAACCACCAAAGGGCGACGCCAACTGTCAAATCCAAAGCCAAAAACCATCGCCCAGGACAGTGACAGACTCGTCATCAACTGCCATTTGGGGCCCGGGCAATGTGTTGAGCTTTAATGTGGCGCGTCTTGCCCGTTGGACAATGGAAAGTGGAAGGCAGAAGGCGAAGGGAGACAAATATTGTGGGGGAGTAGTAGGAGGAAGGGACAGAGTCTACTTGATGATATTCATAAATTTAATTTGAATTTCCCTCTTAAAATCTGCTGAGCAGTGTCCATTTCCTTTCCAGCAATTTGCTTTTTAATTAAACAAATTGAAGTTAATGAGCTCAATATAGACAATAAGAGTAGATTAAAAACAAATTGAATTGAAGACAGAATTTCTCAATATATGCACGTTTTGATTGCATTATTTTTCACTTTAAAAAAATTTGATTTGTAATTTTCAATAAATAAATTCTAGTTATATTTATTTACTCAGCATCACTCAGCATCCACTTCATTAGCTTAAAGTTTTGTTCAAAGGCAAATTTTTGCAACAGTTTTTATTTTTATTTTTTATTTTTGCTTAGCTTGGCCAATGTTGCAGCTGAATACGTAAAGAGAGAGAGAGAGAGGGAAGCGCTGGCGGGTTCAAGGACAAAATGTAAACAATGGAATTCATTTTGTAGCACAAAAGAATTTCAATTGCAGTGCATACAAATTACTTTGGGTAAACTTTTTACAACTTGCTTGTGCTCGTCCGGGTGATTGGAGCTCGTAGCTTGGCCAAGTCGTTGGCTGACGCAGTTTATGCGATTTATGCGCACTTCAAATCACTCTGCTCACACTCTGGAGTGCGACATATCAGTTGCTTAAAGATTGCTTTAGAAACACGTTGACTATTGTTGTTGTTGTTGTTGTTGTTGTTGTTATTGTTGCAGGTGTCGCTACGATTGGTGACGGGCGCCATAAATTATGGCTGAGTATACACAAAGCTGCGCCATTGTGTAAACACTGTGAATTGTGCGAACCAAATTGCAGCCGAGAGAAATACAGAAACAGAGCAATGCGGCCCAAAGGCCACTCAACAGCAACAGCAACAACAGCAACAGCAATATTATGGGCAAATAAGCATATGTCTACACAATAACCCATTAAAGCGCACGCATCTAAGTAGGAAAGCATAAATCATGTATATCCAAATATGCTTATTAAATATTCTATCAATTTATGTCCGGCTGGCGAATGCCATAAAACAATGTGAAGCAACACGAAATGCTTGACTTGCAACACTCTATGTCTCTTTCTCAAACTCCCTCTCTCTCTCTCACTCTTCTCCGTCATATAGCCTTTTTTCATTCATTCGATTTCAGAGCTTGTGTTATTCTTACTTTTAACACTTCAGGCCATGCTTCAGAGTGTCCAAGAATAATATAACACTGTTGCCATTGCTTTGACTCAACATACTATATACAAAAATAAAATATATATTCATATATATATATATATATATATATATATATATATATATATATTCTGTATGTCACTATATGCATACATTTTATTTTTGTATATATTTTAACAAACAACGAACACTTCACCATGCTTCAACGTTGCTGACGACAAAGTTTGCAACGAAATTAAAGTTTCAAGTTTTTACAGCGATTTCATTTTGCCGGAAATTGCCTTAAATGTCCACTTAACTCTCATTCAATTAACTTTAACTTAAACTTTGGTTACTATGGCTAACAACAACAGCAACATTAATAAGAGCGTCAGCAAATAGGTAAAAAAAATAGGTTTGTTTTGACAGCTTAATCTTACAATTTGAAGGGGTAAGTTATTAACAAAAAATATTTTTTTAAACAAAAATTAATGAAATATTAAAAAAAAAGACTTATGACTAATAAACAGGCAGACTTATGGATTAATCTAAGATTAACAATGTGATATATCTAATGATGGCAAAAAAAATAATAATAATATTATTAATCGATTATTGATTTAAGCTATGCGACTATTGATTTCAATTAATTGACGACAAATAATCGATTCACTAACAAACAAAAGTCTTAATTTTGATATATATTTTATTTTAAGAAAGAAAGGAAAGTGTGCAAAAAATATGAAACATATGCGATGGTTAATCTATTCCTTTTCTAAGTAACATTATTACCCGCCTTAGAAAAGAGGCGCTCTGATGGCACTGAATTTTCTTTTAGTAATCTCTATCGTCACGGAATTGTGTGAAGATTTGCGTATACTGGACACATCTCGCTGTCTGCTTATGAGATATAATAGTGAAGCGATAAGAAAATCTCTATTCTACCAAATCGCCGGTAAAACTGACTCAATAAAGCTGCTCTGAGATTATTTCCTGTCGGTGACTTGCATTATTATGAAGGTGGCTATAATTGCATTATTTCGAATGAATTTCTGAATAAAATAGCTAAACTTCACTTTTTTTTTGTGTTTGTGGTGCTTTTCCTCGAAAATACTCTAGGTAGTGCTGGGAAAAACATCGATCTAACAACGATACATCGATTTTTTCATAGCAATCGAAAATATGGATGTTGCTAACTTCGATACTCACTAGACCATTATTTTCCCATCACTTGAAATAAAAACGCGGAATAAAGCTGTAAAGTTGTAAAAGTTCTTGTGCGTCGCAGCAAAGTAAACAGAGACTAAATGAATATTCAGCAAAGCTGGACACATCGTATATGAGAAAAGGAGTTGCCTTAAATCGCACCAAGTAGACATGCTGCTTTACATTAATAACAAGTAAGAAGGCTCTAGTCGAGACGGCTGGACTATGAGATACCCTGTACCCTGCAACAAAATAAAAATGATTGGAAAAGAATGCTTTTTAAGTAGTTTAAGTATATGAAACTTGTGCTAACTATGATTTAAATAAGAAATTTATCTTTTGTTTTTTTTTAATTTTTGGTAGTTAAAATATTTTGATAAAAAAAATCGATACATCAAAATATCGAGGTAAGTAAACATCGATCTTATCCCAGCACTACTCTAGGGAACAACCCGATTATTTTTTTGAATAATCGATTATGGTTTCAATTAATTGCAATCCATTTGCGATTCAATTATATCGCCAATGGCAGCAACATAATCGATTATTGTGTATCATATGATTAATCATGCCATCATTAGATATATCTTAATATCTTCATTAACTGTAATTGTGATTAAGATGTCTGCTAGAATTGAGAGTTTGCTAGAATGAAATATACATATTATTATGCCATTGTGTTGAATTTCCGCTATTAAATTCCCAATTAATTTCAATCCTTTGCTAGACAGTGTAACCCATTAATCTAAGCTAGCAGCAAACGTGACTCATCTCAGAGTTATCCGTCTTTCTGTCAAAATCCAATAAATTGAATCAAGGCTGCTTGAAAGTTGGCCTGAAAGAGTAGAACATAATTTATTTATTTTTTTTTTTTTTTGCAATTCTTTGAATGGCTTTTTCGATTTTAATATACATTTCAATTGAATTTCTGTAGCCGACTCGTTGCCTTATTGATTGCTCTGTGTCAACAGCTAAAAATGAATTTATATTCTAAATATATTCAATATTTATTGTTCAGTTGTTGCACGGCACCTCGCCGATACAGCCTAACCCAGAGTCAAATAAACAGCACAGCACGCAAACATTTACTTATTAAATATAGAAGAGCAACACGAAACTTTAGCTCATAAAATGACTAAACAATGTTGTAGCCATTTAATGAAAATAATGAAGAACGTGAGACATTTCTGGGGTCTGTTGTTTGCATAGTTCGCATACTTTGTATATAAGAAAAATGCCTCTGATGACTGTGGATGGGCATGCGAATTGGGATATGGGAATGGGGAATGGGGAATGGGGAATGGGACTGGGGGCTGCTGGCACATAAAAACAAATTTTATGACAAAACTTTTCTATTGTTGTTGTTGTTGTTGTTGTTGTTGCTGTTGTCGTTGCTTGTTGTTTGTATTATTGTTGTTGCAGCAGGCAAATGAAAAACCAAACTGAAGTGTAAATAAGTGCAAAATAAATTTTGACAAAAATTGTGTAGAAAAGTTCATTTAATATGGATTAAAAGTTTTATGCTGGCGACTCGTGCGGCTCTCTCTCTCTCTCTCTCTCTCTCTCTCTTTGTCTGTCTCTAGAGAGAGAATGTTTCTCCTTGGCTTAATTCGATTTAAATTGATGCCTTGTCCTGCATGTGAGCAATTGGGAATGCGCTCAAGAGGATCTTACATTGATTGGCAGGGCGTGGTGAAGCAATTAGAATTTAAAATAGGCAAATTCAAAGTTGCCAAACAAGCCGATAAGCCGGAGCTCTGCTTGAATTCACTTGGCGAAATCTTATGAATATTTTCACTCGTCGCCTACACATGTTCATTTGCAGTCAAATTAAATTATGCGAAAACTTTACTACAGTTTGAGTTTTAGATTCTTTGCTTTTTGCTGCATAATTCATTATGTCTTTCGAGCAACAGCATTTCGATAGTTCACAAGTTGCAAAATTTGTGCTGAAATTAAATTAAGCTGTCACTGGACCTTAGTCCGTCCTCGGTGCTGCCCCCACGACCCGTCGGCCCTGGCAAATGTCTCTCTCATTCGAAGCACAACTCAAAAGTACATCAGGCCCAGGCCACAGAAAGTTTCTTTGCAAAGTGTCAAGTTTTAGTTGTTGTAGACGTGGGCGAAATTATTTTTGAAGTTTATTACAGAGGGGGCGTGGCGTGTATGTTAAGGACCGCTCCGACTGGCCGTGCATGTCAAGCCAACACACACGGATCACTGACCAGGCTCAAAAATGCTTACACTGTCGTGTCTAACTTTGCAGCAACTTGAAGTTACGTCAACGGACCATTTAAGGTGTTTGTCCTGCACTCGGCAGAAGATGACAAAGGTCCTTTAATTTCAATTGTGAATTCTGCAACATTTTATACAGCAGCAGCCAAGTTACATAATTGAAATTTCAAGTTTTTTTTTAACCCTTCTTTGCAGCTGCTCTGATTGCAAAATCCCAAATGAAGCTGCATTCATCAAAGAATATTTGCAGCGGGGCGCTGGATATTGTAAATAAATAAGAAATGGCCTCTTAAATACGAAATCTCATATCTTCATCTCTTCATATCATATATTATATAATATTTTTACAGCATGCGCTTAAATTAAACAAATGACTGACGCTGCGTTTCAACAGCGTCAGCTGACAACAGAGATTTCAGTGCTTTCCTTCGATTCGATTCCCAAACGATGCACAATAACGACAAGCTCCTCCCATTGCAGATATGCATGTGCATCCATAAGCCAGATATTGTTCTCTTTTACCTTTTAATAAGTGCGTATATCCGCGGCCAACCCAGCGGTCCATTTGTGTGCGGCTACATTGGGGGCTGGCCAGCTGCTGCGCTCGTTCGGCGTCCACAGCCACGCCCACAAGCATGACCGATTCTGACACATCGTGTCTCGTGTCGTAAGTCACAGATGTCCAGCTATTTGGCTGGGCAACAGCTTGGCCAAAGTTTCGGCCACCATCAGCCACCCACTTTATTTCCGCCCGCAATATACTTTTATTTATTTGCATTGTGCACTTTACTTAAATGAAAATACGAGCGATAAAAGCGCCCAAGTAGCCACATGGTGTCAATTTGGATGCGATTCTTTCCTGGCAGCTGCATTCAGTCCAGCTCCTGCTCCAATTTCATTCTTCAACTGACAACTGAAAGTAGCATTTCATTATCATTATTTATAAGACACTGGGCATTGCTGCAAGTGTGTCTTTGACCTCGCTTTAAGCAATTGAAAACGTATTTGCAAAACTTAACTGCAATGCCATCTACTTGCAGCATTAATCAGCTCATTCATGCACAATTAATGCACATTTTCGTTAATAACGCTTCAGCAGTTTGTCAGACGTTCACACGGATATTTAATCGAATACTGATATGTATATACATGTGGGCTTATATTTACAAACTGCGCTCATAGCAATATTTAAAATTGTTAAAGCAATAATGTTTGAAGCTTCCAAAGAGTAGTTTAAATAAACAAAAAAATCAAAAATATAATTTTGAGATAATAAATACTAAAATGCTTGGAAAACTAATTGACTGATTTATTATTTGCAATCTATTCATGAGATCTACCGAAGAATTCAAACTCATTCGATCTCGCTCTAAGCGAGAGACTTTTCGTTTCTTTTCGATTTTGTTTTCTATTGAACTATTTTGGTGTTTTAATTAAAGACGATATACGAATAAAGTTGGCACAATAAAACTCAGTAAGAATGCAAATAACTCAAGAAGTCGATTCAAATGTTCTTTGCATTCACTAAAACTCATACGCACTCAAATCACAAATGCAATTTATGTATTTCGCGAACGCAACCCTCGCATGCATATCAATAGATATTCAAGAGACTTTTTCCATCATTTAACTCAACTAAAACGAAAATTGGTTGCTCTCTGAGTATATTCTTTAAATATCAGTCTGAGTAGAAGATACAGACATCGAGCATCATTTGAGCTATAATAAATAAAATTTTGATTATATCTACACATGCCTATATCGGATGCATTATATGTAGATGTATTCTCTTTTAGTCTTGAAACTTAAAAAGAAAAGGAACAAGTAAGTTCTAGTCAGGACTGCTCAACTACAAGATCCCCAGAACCCTGCCAAGAACTGATATTTCAAGAATTATATATTCCTTTTCAGCATACAGCAACAAACAACACAGACACATGTTTTATATTGTGATTGCAATTTATTATTACGATTTGTTTCGCTTTGACGAAATTGCCAAGAAGAAAGAAGAAGACCATGCACAGTATGACCAGATATACCTATAAGAATAATCCTAAATGAATAGTGTTGTACAATGTTATTATTTGATTATAGGTATTCCAATAGCCCGCTTGTAGACAGACTATCTATATCCATCATTCTGCATGTGATAATGAAATTCATCTCCCTATGCCAAACCCAATCAAAAACCTCTAATATGTTCACTAGTTTGGGGGATTTAAGTCAGGTATCCAAAATATAAAAATTAAAATAGTATTAAATTCACATCTACTTATATCCAAGCTCTACCTCCAAAGGATAATGAGATTATAATTTATTTATTTATAATTTATTCTCATTAACAAAATGTAATTCTCTAGCTCTTATCAAAGCTTTCAGACATAAGGACAGACGAACGGACAAAGGAATGGACGGACAGACAGACTGATTAACAGTGCCAAATCGATTCACCTCATCGCCCTGATCAAGAATAAATATATGGAATCTGCCACTGCTTCTTCTCCCTTTTACATACATTTAAAAAAAAAATAATTTTATCCTGATTTCCCATTTTGAATGGGTTCAGGTTATAATTATTGTATGTTTGCTTGCATTACGATTTATTAGAAAAAAGATTTTTGGAGACAAAATTATCAACTAAGGTAAGCATTGATCATTTATTAATCAGTCTTTAAGTGGTTCTCCTGCACTAAGTCTGAACACTTGATTTGACAGCCAATCAGAATTAATAAAAAAAAATTAACTATTATTTATGGTGAGTGAGTGGTTAGGGGAAGAGGGAAAGAGATAGAGATAGAGAGAGAGAGAGAGAGAGAGAGAGAGAGAGAGAGAGAGAGAGAGAATTGTAGATGCAAGCAATAATCCAACAATATCGCCGGGTGCAGCAGGCGAGCCACGCTTAAGTCTTTGTCGCTGATGGCGCCTCGAGAGCTGTCCTGGCCATAAAACCCGATATGAATCAATAGAATCAATTGACTCCCCTACAAGCTCTGACAGTAACAACAGGGCATTAGTGTGAGGGTGAGGGTGAGGGTGTCATGCTGCGTCACTTTGTTCAGACAAACAGCGATTGAGCTTGAGGGCTTCCATCGGCAATCGGATAGAGTAGACCACACGTGTGGGATGAGGAAAAGAGGATGGGACACGTATTTTGTCATTCGATGCGCGTAGCTAATTGATTTGAGCTGTGCACTGCAGTCTGTAAAAAATAATTGCAATATCAGCTAACGAAATTATTATTCAGTCGAAGCGTAAACAACACGTTCGCCGTGCTAATTCATCGTACATAAATAAGCTGCGGCCCACGGGGCCATTCCACATGTCAGGGGCCGGGACATGGCTTTTGCATGTCCTCTGCTGCCAGCGGATAACTGTCAACAGACGAATGCGAAACGAAATGTAAATGCAAATAAGTTGACTCCAATTAGAAGCACTGCATCATTCTGCAGGCCAGTGCCAGTGCCAGTGACAGTGACAGTGACAGTTCCCGTGCCAATGAAGAGTGCACCTCTGTTAGCACTATTTTAATGGTGGTTGGCCCTGCTACACGTAAGCCGGCTGCGGACAACGGCGTGACAACACACACACACGGAGCACACAGTCACACGAAGCTGGAAACTAATTAGGGATAATGAAATTTCAATGTAAGCAGGGCATGCAGACTCGTCATTGATATCTGTCATGGATTGCATGTTATTTTGGTTTGCACAGTTCGAACAACCAAATGTGCGAAAGAATTACTGAAGGATTTGAATGTTGTTTTGAATACAAGTATTAGCAACTAACAAATGCCGGGCCATGTATCCGAAATGATTGATTCCCATGTGCGAGCGCTTGTGCTGACAGTAAATATCGGAAAACTCTAATTATACTCATTCACGAAGTGAATGACAAATAGAAACTCGAAATTCAACTACTAAATTACTCTTTGAAAATAATATTCCGAATCAAATGAGCTTATGTACCGCCATGTCGAGCTTTTAAAAAAGATTGAACTGTTTATGGAGCAGAAGAGAATATTTTTATATATTTATTTATTATTATTATTATTATTATTATTTTTTTTTTAGAAATGAATATTTCACATTCACTTGAGTATAGCATACATTTTAGTCAAGCATGCCTCATCCCTAATTTTGCACTATTTGACTCTCTATTTACCTAAACATTTTTAGTGCAGCATTCGAAACTATTTCATTTGATTGGCACTCGCTTGACTTGACTTGATAAATAAATTTCGCATTCAGTATACAATTTTCTGCCGTCATGCGAAAGCTAACTAGTTTTGTGGACTCCCATTTCTAAGTCAATTATTTTTTATACGTACCTGAGAATATAATTTGCACCCGCAACATTCTGAACTTGTCAAACATGTGCATTTGAGCTTCTGGCTTCAACTTTGTTGTTGCGAGTTGTTGGTTCAATATCAGCAACAGAGGAAGATGCATAATAATAGCAAATAAAATAAATATTAAATAAATATAACAATCTGACTACTCACTTCAAGTATTACGTACATTTTATATAAAGTTCGCTTTCGACAACACAAAATATATCAAATATATATATAAACAAAAAAATAAATAAATAAAATATATTCTTGAGTGTATTTCATAAAATAAAACATCTCTTGAGTTGAGTCAAGTGATGACAAAAATTCTGTAGTAAAATCTATAGCATTTGTAGCTCTGGAGCATGCAATTAAATTGAAGTAATATTTTTGTTAGATATTTCGCAATGGTTTATTGTTCGAGCTGGCACTATTTTCTATCCAAATAATGTAAATTCAAATGCAGTCGGCATCAGAACAGACAGAAATCATTCCAGCAAGGACTCTGTTATTTTTGTTTTCCTTTGCACTATTTCCGTGCGCAAAGGGAAATGCTACAATGTTGTATACAAAACACGCATACAGAGGGAAAGTATTGTGTAGGGCAGTGTAATTATTTTACTTGCCAAATGGATCGAGTGAGCGGCCCCTTTCAAATATTCTGTGTCAGGCTAAAGTTTGGGCTAAGGGAACTCCAGGAATTCTTTGAAAAGAAAGCAAAGCAGCAGAGCGCGCTTCAATAATTTTCCAGGCGAACTGCAGAAAAAAAAACGAGAGAGAAAATAATAAGTACAAAATGCGCATGCAGAATGCAACGGAAACGGCAACTAAAAAGCATGCCACATACAATGCAATGGACTAGATTCCTTATATTGTACTCCTTTTGGCACTTCCGCTGCGTAAAGGCAAGTTGTTTTTTTTTTTTTATTTTCCATTTTTACAATTTTCAGGCAAACCAAATGCAGACAATGAGCAAAGGCAAAGGCAGTCACTGTGAAGTTGCCAGCCTTTGTTGTGCAAGATTTCTCAACGCCAAAAATCATCCAAATACTCGCACAGAATTTATTGCATTGAATGAAAAGTGAATACTATTCGCTTGAATGCCTCAATACTCCAACTGCCCAGCTGTGATTGGCCCCGAAAGCTCAAGTAAAAAGTGAAAATATTTATGCATTATTTTTTAAAATTAACACTGTTTCGGTTTATTTTTATGCAATTTCACCACCATTTACAATATGCCCTCACAAGGCGATCGTTTTACATGTAGATTTCATTTATAATCATTTAAATATATTTTACACACATTATGTTCTTTTTGCTTTGATTTGCATTTTGCATTTTCTTTTGCATTTTCATTTCAATTTTCTTGTTTTCAACACACATATTAGATTTTCTGTTTTATTTAGTTAGCACATTTAATAAATAGTTTGACTTTTAGTTTGAATTCAGTTGTGAACATTTATTTAATGGATGCATGGAATTATCTGATGTTTTTTTTTTTTTCTTCTGCTTAACTAGGCTAACTTCGAATGGTTTTGCTTAAAATTAGTTTGGTTTTTAGCTCGCTAGTTTAGACACCACATTCAAAAATGTAGAGTTAATTAAAAGCTATCAAATCGAAATCGAATGATAAATTGAAAATTGATAATTGATAACCGAAAAAATAAATAAATTAAATCAAACAAAGCCCTAATTAAACCAACTGAACGTCGACTGCACATACTTATTTAATTCAACCGCATATAAAATATAATTTATAATTTGATTACTTAACAATTAAACTAATTTGTAACACACACAAATATCTCCAGCTGCTGCCCGCGGCTAGCCCCCAAGTTAATTATCCCCGAGCTGGCCAGGCCAGCCGCTGCAGTGGCGCCTTGGAGGCGGGGCAGCGTGGACAGACGACCCTCACTGGACTTGGAATGCATGATAGCGGGTCGGGCGTCAATTGGCATGAGCTGGGCCACCAGCTCGCGGATCATGTGGCCGACCAGGGCGCCGCCACTGACTAGCAGCGCTATCATCGTCATTGTAATGGGCGCCAGCTGGATGCCGCCGACGCGTCGGGATGCTGCCGATGTCGAGAAATACGTGGCGAAGAAGTTTTTCACGCTCGAGCCGGATGAGAGCGTAACTGCAGCCGGAAGCCAGCAAGCAGAGGGCATTCATGAAGAGTTGACAAAAACGGAAACGGAAGGCACATATATTATGCCGTAATTAGCTTAGAATCTTTGCAATGCCACAGAGCAAACACAATCGCATATGTATGTATGTATATACGTAAACTTACCACGTGCCGGTACCGGATCCTTCTGTGGGGTGCCCAATTCAATTTCCTTATACTCCTGATACAGGTCGCCAATCTGTGCGGTGCAGCGCAGCACCAAACCGCCCGGATTGGGCGGATACATGGATCCGCTGTGGCCGTACACAGAGTTCACGCCGTATGAGCTAGTATAAATTGCCGGATTAGCGCTGGAGAAGTGCACGCCCTGCAGCTGCAGCCTGAGCGAGATGCGTGATGCAATCAGATTATCAATTGTGCGAATAAACTGGGTCTCGGCATTTGTTATCTGAAAGAGAGAGAAGGAGAAAGAAGTGGTAAATGAAATAGAGTGCATAGGCTAGAAGCGGAGACATATAATTTGAACACTGTGCGCTGTTTATTCAGCGCTTCCAAATGCATTTGCATATTTTAAAGACGGCAACAACAACAACAACAACAACAATCAGAAGGCAGCGGGGAAAAACAACGACAACGACAACGAAAACGACAACTACAACATTTGGCAACGTTTAGCCCCGGTACTCGTTATACTTTTGTTTGTTTTCGGACAAGCAAAAAGTTTTGCCAGCTAGCATCTTGTCGCCATTTGCAAGTTGGCACAGCGCGCTCCTAAAGAGCCTGAGGAGGCTGGCTGGCCATGGGATGTTGGCCACATGTGTCGGCAATCCAGCCAGCCGAGCAGACAGCTCAGGCTGGCGGCTCTTTGCGTATGCATGGAAATTATGTATCAAGGAACTTTATCTGTGTTAATGTAATGCAGCAAAAAGCAGCGGCAGGCAGAGCCAGCAGCAGGAGGTGGCAGCAGGAGGCGGCAGCAGGCGGCGTCTGGAGTACAACACAAACAAAATCCCAAGAAGGAAGCGTCTTACAATTGCGCACATTAGTGGCACTGGCTGTGGCAGCGTATATGGAGGCGGATGTGGAGACTGAGGCATATGCTGGCAGGACATGCAGCTCAAATGCGCCAGACGACGCATTGATGAAAGTTTTAGCCAGTTTTTCAGCTCACTCTCTCTCTCTCTCTCTCTTTCTCTGAATCGCTCTCTTTCTTTCGTTTCTTACATATATGCGCCATTTTGCCATTTATTCGAATTGCGTTTGTATTGGGGCATGTCCGTTTTCTGTGCATGTCCAACATCATGTCCACATCTACTCTATCTCTGTGTGTGTGTGAATCCTCACTGCGTAAGTCCACTTTATTTGCGCCAGCTTCAAGATGCTTAAACTTGCATTTAGCTTAAATGCTGCCAGCAGCTCCTTCATGCGAGAACAGCTTTTATGCTTAATGGCAGTTATTTAGTGCAATTCACTGTAAAATTGTAGCCAGGGCTAAATTTTGCTGCTGGCTCGCTCCGCTCTGTTCTGGTTTAGCTGGTTCCTGTTCTGATCTGCTCTTTGCTCTACATATGTGAGTATGTATGTGTGTGTGTGGGCGAATTCGTGTGTGGAAAAGGATTTTCGCTTATATAAATAATTTTTATTTATGCGCATGCTAAAATGCACACACACACACACACACACACACACACACGCACATAGACACAGTTTTTGCATTCTGTTTATGTTTTGCAAACAAGAGAAATTATATATTCTTAATAGTTTTGTGCATTTGCCAGAGGGCTCTGCGCTTTTGCAACTCTTACAAATGTTGATAAAAAGACGTGCCACTCGGAATGGCAATGCTCTAAGAGTGTTTGAATTATTTTGTTGCTAAGTGTTTTTCTTTTTCTTTTTCTCTTTCATTTATTTTTATTTGGTTTTTCATTTCATTGAGCTTCAATAAAGCCAGTAGCATAAAAAATATCTCACCTAAAGCCTATGTACGTTAACTGAGCTCTCAAAATAATTGTCACTTACACAAAATTGCCATTTACAATAGAAGTAAACCTTAAACCTTGAGTTGAAGTTGCCCAAATGTGTGCAAATTCGTAAAAGCAAGTTAGAAATTCTATATATTGTGAAAAGCCAAAGACAAGAATTACTATATGTAATTTATATACATTGAAAATGGGAATTCTTTGTATAATGGTTTTGTGAAAATGTATGCAACAGGCAGAAGGAGACGTCGCAAGCCCTTTAAAGTATATATTCTTGATCAGGGCGAAAAACTAAATCGATATCGATCTGTCCGTCTGTCAGTCCGTTCGTATGAACGAAGAGATTACGTAAACTACAAAAGCTAGAGAACTGAATAATCGCGTGTTACCTACGCAGTACGAGTATATTTCATTTTTTCCATAACTCATCCCATTTGCTTATTATCGATAAAAATCGAAGTTTTCTTTCGCTTTTTAAGCGTAGCTTGTACACCGATTGAGCTAGAGACTTCATATTATATCTTTATATAGCTTTTATGAATACGGAGATTTTGTAATTTTCAAATTTTGGTTGCCACGCCTCCTTCGACACAACGTTGAAAAAAATCCTATTTCAAATGCTAGATACTTGTAATTTGGGAAATAGACATATTTTAATGATGATTTATAAGCATCCAAAGCAGAGATCGAGCTTATGCTTGCATAAAGAAGCAGAATATCATTTATATGCAATGTCCAGGGGATTTCGTAGTCGAGCAGTCTCGACTAGAGCCTTCTTTATAACCATCGTCAATATCAATGGCTCTTCAATGGCTCTACATGTTAAAAGGAAATATTCAAAGCAATTATGGCTCTTTAGCCGAAAAAGAGACTTGTTCGAGGAGACCCAAATGCTGTACAATAAATTTATAAATACAATTGCAATATTTTAAAACATGTCCTGCCCGAGCTGTGTACTATTTGTCCTTTGTCTGTATGCAATGCATTGCAAGCATATCGATAACGTATAAATTGTGAATGGCACTGCAATATCTTGGGGCTGTTGCCAAGAACTTTGGCGCTAAAGGTTTGTGGGCTGGCTGGCTGGCTGGCTGACTGGCTGGTTGGATGAAAATACTACACGTCCTACTATGAGAAGCTTTTTTCAATTTTCCGCTAAATTTGGCATGGCCCAAGTGCTATTTGTCTTCATTAAGGGCTCCATGTGAATGCGCCTAAGAGTTGGCAATGTTTATATAGGTTCGTTGGCCCAGTCGTGGCGTCCTCTAACTCCAATCCGTTCCGCCTGCCTGCTTGGAAATTTGCGTAACATTTTGAAGCCGAATGCCAAATGACATGCAGCAGTTATTAATTGGCAATTTACATGCCAAATGATTAATGCCTGGCCCGGCGGAGGCAGCCAGCCGAAAACGAAGCCACAGCATCCCTAAACCAGGCCACATATGTCACAGCTACGTGAGTGTGTGTGTGTGTGTGTTGGTATTTGTGTATGCTCTGCAAATTACTGATGTGGCTTTTTACCACAAAAAACTTTGTCAACATAAAGTTCAGCTATGGCTCCAGATGCCGCTTGCTCAGCTCCTGAACAGGTTACCTTCGAACGTAAACTTTGTTGCCGCCTGCTAAAGTTCCTCCTCCTTCTCCTCCTCCTGCTGCTGCTGCTGCTGAAATGGCATGCGAAATATGCTACAATGTGTATGCTGCTGTGTGAGTGTGTACACCCGCTTCCCCGGCCTCATGTTGATTTGCACAGCATGAAATATTCATTTGTTTCCTGTGATCGGCAATTGCAATATATCTTCCTTCTCCTGCGGTATCGTTTTCTACTCAATTTTAGTCAACGTCTGCCACGTTTGCTTACGGTTTGTTGCCTTCCTTCGCACTGCCACTGCCACTGCCACTGCCACCGGCAATAGCAATGGTAATGGCAATGGCACTTGCCAAAACTGCTCGCTCCCCGACTTGCCATTCCCGATAAGCTATCATTTCATTTTCTAGCAACAGCGAAGCCTTGCCATTGTTGTTGTAGTTTTTGTTCCAGTTGTTGTTGCTAGCAGGAAGCAAAGGCGCTCGCCTCACGCTGCGTTCGAGTTATTGCGGTGCAAATGATTTGAATTCATTTATCATGTTTAATGTGCGCATGCTAGCTGGCAAACTGCACGAATGTGCCAACCATTTTTCAATGGCATGACAACACTTTGAGACTGTCCGAAGCCAAGCTAGATAATATGAAGTCATGCAAAAGCGAGTTGGTAAAAAAAAAAACCGTAATAGATCAATCAGAACTTGAAATGCCTCAAGCATTTTAATTGTATTTAATGAAAATACAATAAATAATATGAAACTAACATTAAATTTTAAAAATATTTCCTAGGCAAACAAAATTGTTATCTAACAACAGCGCAGATCCTAAATCTAGGTCACTTGGACAACTGCTTGGCTATGCTCGCTGCTTGCGACTTTCCATCAATCATCTTTAAACTGTGCAGCTAAAATTCAACTTTATTGACTGCAGTTCCCAGTTCCCAGTTCCCAGATCTTTGTGCAGGCCATAAGAGAATAGCATAAGCGCTCCACATAAGAGATGTAAAATTATGCACCCTCAATCCATCAGACATCAGTTGATTCCTGAATATATATGTATGTATGCAAGCACTTTGGTTGCAGCCTTTGCTATGCCTGAAGAGAGATTTGTGGTTGTTCGACCGGATGAAGGAATCTTAAACTTGACCATCTAACTGCTCTTGACGTTTTGGAAGAGTTGTGCTCTAGTCAGCCACCAATTTATATAGAAATTGAAGGTGAGCCGTAGCCGAAGTAGGTGTCGCAGTAGCAGCAGCAGCAGGAGCCGGAGCAGGAGCAGGAGCAGGAGCAGGAGCTGGAGCAGAAGCGACCAACGCCATGACGCCAAGCCATGCATATTCATAAAATTGTGGAGCAAAAGCGTCGACTGGTATCCCCAGCAGCCAAAAGTGAGAATTCAACCAAAATGACAGCTTCCACAAGAGCACAGCTGTGACGTGAGGCCGCCCATGCCGACCGAAATGCAATGAAGGACTAGCAGCTGGGTGCTGGAAGGAGGACTGGAGAACTGGAGAACTGGTGAACTGGAGGCTGGTCGTCACACAAAGGATATGGTGTTTGTAATGTTTGCTACGACCGCATAGAAATCCGTTTTTACAGTAACCAAACGACAAGAAGGAGGCCACAGCTGCGCTGCATGCATTGTTAATACACATGACAATGTGTACGCTAGCTGGCAAAGTGTAAAATTGCGCATACGCCATGTTTGCAGGCGGACAAAAGCTAGCTGGAGTGGTGGGCACTGCCTCAGCGCGTCAGTGCTGGCATATTTTCATTTTCATTTTCGTTTTGGTTTTCATTTTCATTTCTCATCGGAATAGACCACAACTTCAAAGGATTCAACAGCTTTGAACATTAATAATCTCTGACCCGCTGTCAGATTTTCTTATTCATTTTTTTTATTATTTTTTTTGTATATTTTTTCACAAAATACCAGAGAATTTTTAAAGCAAAAAAGCTAGCTATTTCCTTTCGTCAGAAATAGAGATTTAAATGCTCTGCCTCGCCAATAACTTACCACCATATTGTTAATTGTGAACTTTAGCTCGGCACGTGGACGAGATGGCGGCGTGCTGCAGTTGGCGCGTAGAACATCGCCGGGTTCATATCGTGTGTGCTCCGTATACAATTGAGGACGTTTGTCGGGTAACTCTGTAAGTAGAGAAAGATGAAAGTTTATTTTTAAAAACTATCTGATAATATTTATGAATAGATATATAGCTGATGAGGCAAGGTTAGTGCTGAGGGCGCATTTTATAAAATATTATTAGACCTATAAGTGGCACCGCAGCGCTGGCCATAAGTCGAAAGCGTCAGCACGAACCGCAACATCAGACCGAGCCACGCTCAACTTTTTAATTAAGTCAGGCAAAAGCAAAGTCAAAGTCACAGCCAAAAGCAACAGCAACAAAAGTAACTAATGAAGAAAGTAATTTCCATGGCAAAAACGGGCAACGGCCACGGCAAAGGCAGCGAGAACTTTGAGTTCATGCTGCTCCCGTCTCTCGACATAGCTTAAGGCGACTCGCTTTCTAATCCGTTCACCCACATATAGACACACAGCAGCCACACAGACCAGCCAGAGACCAACTCAGCCCAACTATTCCTCTGCTCTGTTGCGGTTCTTCGGCTTTTTTTGACCGACCTTTTCCGTTGGCTTTGCAACTGTGTGGCTGTGGAGAACGTCGAAGGGCTCTTAATGAGGGTCAGTTGAGTGAGAGCAGCTTCGAGTTCAATTTAGCAGCTGACCAGCCTACTTTACATTTGGTCGGCACCTCGCTGAGCGAATCCCCGCTTGACTTATGTCATTAAGTTATTAAAGTTTAAGCCCTTCAAATGTTTGCCAACTATCTACAAACTTGCACAGCGATGTGCCATGGCATCTGGGTCGCCTGCTGCGCCGAGAAGCCGTGTGCCATTGTGACTTAATGAAAGCGTGAATTAGCATAACTTTGCTCGACTTGCCTTGGCATTCAAATGCCAGCGACTATGTAGGGGCTTCTGACGACGTCAGCGTCAGCGTCAGCATCAGCGTCAGCATCAGCGTCATTTTGTTTAGGCTTCATCAGCCAAATGCCGCTGCCTCTGCCAATCCCATTTCCACTCCCCACTCCCCACTCCCACTCCCACTTCCCACTCCCAATGTCGTTGCTTCCTACAAAGCGCAAGGACAAAGTGTTTATTTTATGTGTAAGGCAGCGCGACGCAGTCGCATTTACTTGTGCCCTCGCTTTTGTTTTGGCATCTTTGCCCGCAATCTGATTGCCACTTGAGCTCATTAACACACGATTAAACCTCAGGACCATTTGCTTCAAGGACAGCGTCACATGAATAAACGAGCTGCTGCATAAGTGAATGAGTGAATGAGACAGCGGCACTAAACGGATGCCGCAATGAGCCAACGGAAATGCATAAAACATAAGCGAACCAAAGGAGACCGAAGGGTAAAGGGCGCAAAAAACAGGAAAGATAACATTCATAGCAGCAAATCGATAATGTTAAAGCCACAAACTCTAAATATGCATATTGAATGTTGTTGGCTGCTTAAAGAGATTGTTAACAAACATATTTCATATAGAGTATGACCTTAAATAGACTCGAGTCTAGCTAACTTTATTGATAAATGAAAAACTCTCTCAAAATTAAATATATTCATATCGAATGTACTCCAAGTATGCAAATTTCATATTATAAGTATTATTATTATCATTATTATTACTATTACTATTACTATTATTATTATTATTATTATTATTATTATTATTATTATTATTATTATTTATTATTATTATTATTATTATTATTATTATTATTATTATTATTATTATTATTATTATTTTTATTATTATTATTATTATTATTATTATTATTATTATTATTATTATTATTATTATTATTATTATTATTATTATTATTATAATTATTACTATTATTATTATTCATATTATTAATATTATCATTGTTATTACTATTATTACTATCATTATTAATAATAATAATAATAATAATAATAATATTATTATTATTATTATTATTATTATTATTATTATTATTATTATTATTATTATTATTATTATTATTATTATAATTATTACTATTATTATTATTATTATTATTATTATTATCATTATTATTACTATTATTATTATTCATTGAGTTCATTGAGTTCATTTATCAATAAACTTATAGACGCCAATGCCAAATATTCATTCTCATTCATATTATATATATGAAATATTGCAGACTTTTCGCTTCAGGCGCTTAAAGTATTGTATAGAGTATAATTTAATATTAATTAACTATTAAATGTGATCTTAATTAGACTCAAGTAAAGCTTTTCATGTATGTTAAGCTATTCGTCAATTTAAAATACATTCAAATCTAGCTAAAACTTTTTCTCAAATAAAGTTTACAATATTTAATTTCAGATTTCTCTCTACGAATGCTTAATTGGAGTTAGTAAATGAGAAATAATGCATTAAAAGCATTCATAAGTCCCATAAAATACGTAATTGGCTGTAATGTGCCTGCTTAAAGCAACAGTCATGCTCGCACCTAAGCATACTCTTTGGCTTTATTATGATAGGCGTATGCCAATATGCTTCGTGTTTGCTCTGGTTTGGTTTGCAGTAATTTATTGTCTAGCCCGCAAGTTATTGGGGTCTTAGTGTCGACGACATTAAGCCTTAAATGCTTAGTTGCTATAAGACAAATACACACACACACACATGAGTTGGGCGAGGGATATTCATAAGGGCACAGAGAGGAGCTAGCACGGAGCTTGACTTTTCAGACTCCGATATCATGCTGTCAGAGTGTCAGGCGCGCTGGCTTATCGCACATTGATGTATGTGCAGGAATAATAGCAACAACAACAACAACAACAAAACAGCGAGACAGCAAGAACAACACGTGCAGCCAATTAAAAGCCTCAACATTAAATGAAACTTGAATAACTAAAGCAATAGACCGCGCCGTGCGTCCTTGAACGGCCCTGGGCATAGTTGCTGCGAGCGGTAACCTCATGAATTTAAAGCAAATGCTTGATCAAAGCTTTAATCCCTTGATGCCAGTTAAGCAAAAGCGGCCAATTAAGCGAGCTAAATGCGGCGTTAAATATATTGAGCTAACCCATAGAAAGCAGCAAAGGCAACCAGCCAAGCAGCCAGTCAGGCGATCCGACGACCAGGCGACCGGGTGACCGAGCAGCCAGACTGGTTAGATGTTGAGGTAATGGCAATCTAATAAAGGCAGCCAGTTACGCGCCAGACGCGCACATCTAAATGTTTAATGGCGGGCAATAAGCAAGCAGCCACAGCGCCACACAGCCTCACAGCCATTCCGATACCCAGCTCTAGCCTTCGCGGCAAGTGCTCAATCATACAAACACATCAGCTCAAGAGCGATGCGATGCGATGTGGCTGGGGGAGGGAGGCGCGCAGAAAGAGCAGAAAGAAAATTGTGCGGCAAGTGGTATAAAAATCAGCGTTTGCAGCAGCAGCAGCATTGAGCTGTCAGTGCGAATTTCTCGAATATTTAATGCGAAACGAATATAGAGATTAACTGCCGAGCGATGTTTGCTAGCTGCTGCCATGGACCACAGGCTTAACAAAGCCGAGATTACGCATACGCACGGCATGCCATTTATGAGCTATTGACCCAGTTGCCTAGTTAACGAATGGATTGGCAATTGTTGCTGGCATTTATTGCCAATTTCTCTCCAACATGATTGCTGTTGCTGCCCCAGCTGCTGCCACTCAAGCGAGTCCCGATGAAAAACTAAATAATTGTTTGCCTTGTTGCTATTGTCTTTGCCTCTTCGCCTGACATTGCCGTACTGATTAAATTCCTAATGCCGAGCGTGCCATCGCACGCTCATTTAAAACGCATAAGGCCGTCAAATGTTTGACGCGCCAACAGGACTACCAAATGACTTAGCCATGCTATCAGGTGGCCAGGTGAGCAGCCAGGCTAGGCAGTCAGGCAGCCCTCCCCTCTGCACGGCATTTATCTGCTAAGCGGAATAGCCTGTTAATGACGCAATTGCCAGCACAAGTTGCTCGCCTCACAAAACTTTTAAAGCGTCGGCAGCTGGCGTGGCCCGAGCAACCCCAAATTACCTTTGCCGTGAACGAAAGCTTGTTTATTTTTTATTCTTCTTTCGTTTAAGGCATCTTGGCTACCTGTACTATCTGTACTTATTTCAGACTCTGGTCGCGCAAATGTCAAAGGAATAGCCGCTGAGCTCGATTAAGCTATCACCTTTAGCGGATGACTGGCTGATGATTTCCAATTTTTTACAATTTTCTTCTCTTATTTTTTTTTTTTTTGACTTACCTACAACCTGCAGGACGGCCAGTGCAGTGGCTGTGGAGAAGAGCGGCGCATCGGCGGTCACCTCGCAGGAAAAGTTGCCAGAAAGACCAAAGCCAACGTTGCGTATGAGTACTTGAGTGGCATTCGAGCTTGTTACCTGGAAGAGAGACAGATATAGAAGGAAACAAAATAGAAGAATAAATAGCGGATTTTCGTTATAATAAATCTGATTGATATGCTTTTATTGAAGCTTACAAGCAGCGAGGAATCACGAGAGTGCCTTGTGTATATTATCTAACGCAAGTTCGAACATCAAGTGCACTTAAATATATTAAGACAGCGCAGCGACCGAGTATATGGCTTCATTAAAAATAAATAAAAAGAATGATGCAACAACAACAAAAATGTATATATATATATATATATATTGATATACTTGTATATATATGAATGTATGTATACAGTGAGCAAAAGTTGTGCTGGACAAAAACTAAAGATAAACCCGTTGGCACAAACTCAATAGCCTGATGAAATATTTGGACAGATTCAGCGCAACTTTATCGGGCCAACAAAATTTCAGTGACGGGCCCCTGACCAGCCTCCGGCTGGCTGAAACTTTTTCAATAATATAGCCAAAGCAATATTATCGGGAAGAGGGAACGAGCGCTGTGCGGGTCGCCGCTTTCACGTGAAACGACCAAAATTTCAGACGCTGCCACACAAAAATTTAAATGAAAATATTTTGTAGATAGTCGCTTCCGATAGATAGCTTCGTGGCATCCAGGCCACCAGCTGCAGTTGCAGGTGTCTTGGCAGGAACTGGCTTTTTTGAATACCCGCCAATAACAATAAAACTGCCAAACTGAATATGCATGAGCCGAAAGTTATAAAATATACAATATAAATAAATGCAGTGTGAGCGCAATTAAGGGCGTCAAACTGACGCCCACCGCAGCCAACTCCAATGCCAGTGCCGGAGTCGCAGCAACCTCGGGCACAGCCTGAGCCAGGTGCTGGTCATCCCGACTGGCGACGGGGCTGACAAGCTCGATCGATCGGCAGCTGCATTTGCATGCAACGTTAACAAGCTGCCAAAGTTGAGGGCGCTTAAAAAGCGGAGCAATTTGACGTTGTAAAGCTTTTTATGCTTCGATTTTTGGTTTTACTTACATCGACGTGTATGCCAGGAAATGGAAACACTTTTGTATTGGGAAACTCGCCGGGCGTATAACGATAGAACTCCAATTGACCGCGATAAAACTTGGCCGAGTAAAGTGGCGCACCCTCCAGATCGTACATGCACCGCAGCACCACATGCTGGCCCTGCCGCACCGCCGGTGGTTCAATGATTAAATTGACATTACGCAGCGCACACTCGACCAACTCTGAAATGAAACAAGAAATAAATCCAGATGAATACAATGGAAATCGTTTTATTTTAAATGCAAAGTGAAAAGCGAAATATTTCAAATAATTAAAATAATAAATTAAAAAGTTACTTTTTTTTTACTATATTATATATTATTTTATTGTTTTATTTAATTTTTATACTATTTTTAAAATATAAAAACCAAATTAGATACTCTATTTTATATATATATATATATATTTTTTTTTTATTTTATTGTTATTCTAATTTAAAATTAAACACTTATAAATAATAAATAAAAACATTTTAAAATATTTAATATAAAAAGTTACTTTATTTATTTTTATCTTTTTTTATTGTTATACTAATTTTAAATTAAACTTTATTAATAATTAATACAAAATATTTAATACAATTAAAATTAAAATTAAATAAACGAAAAAGTTACTTAATATTTTTATTTTGTATATTTTTATATATTTAATTTTTTTTACTATATTATACTTTTTTTTTATTTGTATACTATTTTAAAATTATAAAAAAAAATAGTTTCATTTTTTATATATATTATATATTTTTTTACTTTTTCTAATTTTAAATTGAACTTTATCAATAATGAATAAAAAATATATTTAAAAAAATTAAAATGATAATGATTTAAAATAATTAAAATTATAATACAAATAAAATTTAATTCTATTTAATTATATTTTGTAAGATATTATAATATTTTTGAATAATTAAAATTATAAAGAAACTAAAGTTTTTTTTTTTAATTATATTTATTTATTTTAGTTCTTATACTATTTTAAAATTAAACTTTTTTTAATAATTTGCTGTTATTAGTTACTTTCTAGTTTGCTATTGCCTTTGCAGCGACTTGTGCTCGAGTATTGGAAAAGAAGCTGTTAAAATCCGACTTGTTTGTTCATTTAGTCGAGGCTTTTAGACGAGGGATTATGGCAATATGGAGATGAAGAAATCTGTTTAGTGTGTTGCGAGTATCCTCCTTTTGCAACTTCTCTGCTGTGGCAGAGACTCGTGTCTCGTTGCAAGTGTTTTAGTCTGGGAGTAGAGCTTGCACTGCTGCTATGGTTGATTGTTTGTTCATTATGTCTCCCATCCGAGGTATCTTGAAATTGTTTGCTAGTTCAGTGCAGCACTCAGCAATGCTGACACATTTGAGAAAGGTATGTATATATAATGTCTAAGTGGCATGTGAGATGTGAGACATAAACTGAGTGAAATATTTATAACAACTTGAGTATTAAGGAGCTATAAATCTAAGAAAACATCCCACGTGTCACATCATAAGAAGTTATTCAATTAATCAGTAATAATATATCACTTTTCACTTATGAATACAATTCTGTTGAATCTTAAGTATTTGCATTCCTAATTAATATAATTATAGGAACTGGCCTTAGATTTGCTTGCCTGTTTGCTTGCGCTGAAACTTTTATTAATTGCCAAGCAATCAACGCCAATTTCCTGCAGCTTTATGGCCGCCCATTCGAAAGTCGTTTGTCAACAAATGCGTAGCATAATTCAGGGAGCCAAGGAAGCCACTTGCCTGTTTACAAGCAGCGGGACATTGCCTAACAAGCCACTCAAAATTTTTATATCTTATTTGGGTCACACTTCGTGCGGCTGTACCCTTAAGAATAATGGCACATCATTTGCGGCTTTGCCGTAGTCCTGCGAGAGCCGAGAGCTGAGAACCAGGAACTCGCCCTTCATCGGGGACGGTGTGTGAATCTTTCGCGAGGTAAATAAAATAAAATTGTTTTCATTTTTTTTTTACGCTTCTTTTTTTTTACGCTGCGGCTGTTGTTTGCGTTGTTTTTGCTTCCGCTGCTGTTGCTGCTGCTGATGGTGCTGCTGCTTGTATTGTTGTTGTGGCTGTTTGATATACCAGCTGCAAGTTATAAATTACCTTTGGGAGTTGTTTGCATATTTGGGGCAAGGGCAATGGGGTCTGCATCTGCTTATTATATATGGTGTATGGTATGCCGCCAATGTATGAGTTTCATTATTTCATTCTGTAGCTTTTCTTTTTGCAATTTCTCGTTGGCAGCCTGCAAAATACATTATTACACTTTGGCCTTAATGAGCTGCTGACCAGGCTCCTATAATTGGCCAGCAATGTCGACGATGACCTTTATGCGTGTCTCCTGCAATGCTGCCTTACATCGTTTCCCATAAACATTTGCACACGGAAATCGGAAATCGGAAATCGAAAATCGAAAATGTAAACGTAGTTTGTCTGATAATTGAAATTGCAAAGTGAAGCTTAAGCTACGACACTGAAAGCAGCAACTTGAACTGGTTGCTGTGAAAGCAACCGCAAATTCTTGCTTATTGCTCGCAAAACTTTTGCTTGTTAGTATGTGGTTTGCTAGAGCAGCTAGAAATCATAGGGCACAGCAGGACGTGTTGTGCAAAAAGTCAAACAATTTCTCTAAATCTGCACACACACACACACACACACTTGACTCCTCGTTGTGTGTGTTTGTATGTGCATAACAGGTAGAAAGTTTGTGCACAACTTACATATTTACTCGATTCGACTAAGTGCTTGCTTACAAGTGCATTGGCCTTATCCTTTTGCGATTTGTTTACAAGCAGAGAAACACACAAGTCCCTGGTCCCCAGGTCCGAGCTCTACATCCCTTTCCCGCGAACCTCGACGTTCATTCAGCTACTGTTTGTTGCCAGCGCCAGTATCAATGCAGCTCGTAGCTTGTTTTTGTTATACTTGCATTGCCCACTGGTCCAGCAATATTATTCCCTGGACTAAGTCAACGTTTGTCCAAAGGTAAACAGTTTTCACGCCGTTTTCAGCAGAGTTTCTTGGCGTCTAGCTTTTAGTATTTCGGCAGTTGCAGAGAGCAGAGAGAGAGAGCTGTTCGCTTTTTGCTCCCTTTATTGTTTTTCAATCATGCTAGAGTGCGTCATTGCGGGATTCGTTTTAGCCGCAACGGAGCAAAACGTCAGGTTCGTTAAAACCGCAAGTGATACCGAATTGAAAAGTTAGATGGAAATATTTTTTGCTTTCATTTCTTTTTTTTTTTTTTTTTTTTTGGTTTCCCCTACTCACTGCCTGCTAGTCTTCCCGTTGGTAGTTGCAGCTGAAAAAGTTTTCGAATTTGTTTGCATTGATGGCAGGGGGACAAAAAAAAAAAAAAGGTGACCACCATTCCTGGAGTTCACTTTGCTTGTTGTGCGGAGTACATAAAAAGCAGAAGATTGAAATGTACACAAACTAAAATGATCGATTGACCTGGACACAACTTGCTTCTGCTCAATTCAGTTAAAGTTCCAGACGAATATAGAACATAGTCAGATTAAGAAAACTAAACACAAGACTTATCAATTGTTGCTTGTAATAATAGATTTGTTTGCCCATACGTTTAAACATAGTAAACAGCATAAGAGTCTGTCAGCTGGCCATGCATAGCTATTTTTTTTTTTTTTTGGCAATAAACTGCTTGTATGACAGAGAAAGCCAGGATTTTTTTAAGCAATAAAGATTGCTGTGCGTTAGAGCAACAGGCAGCAGTCACAGTACCGAGGCCTGCCATAAATAAATTGAAACAGATGGTGTACGGTGGCGAAGGCAAAGGCTGGCTGGCTGGGTGGAAGATTGGCTGAAACAAATGAAATGTGGGCATATTTATCACTGCATAATAATTTGTGGACTCACTCGCGTGCGAGAGTCAAAAGCAAACAAACGGCAGGGCCCAAGCATGACATAGAATGTACATATATTTACATATATATACTATGTATGTATGACAGGCATGTGTGCGAGGGTGTGTGTGTGGGATGGAGTATTGTTTTGGTATTTAATAGGCTTTTGTTGCAAATTCAAATGAATATTGTTGCTGCTGCTACTTGACATGTTTACCCGGCATCGTCGACGCTGCTGCTGCTGCTGCCTAGGCAGCATATTGAAAGATTTATCATGCACAACAGTGCAAAACGGCAGCCGCAACACCGAAACGGGAGGCGTGCATATGCCGTTCTAAATGAACCAGGGGGAAAGCGTATGTGTCGTCCCTCCAGCCATTGAGGCGTGCACAAAGACAACACCTGACTCGTTGCGGGCTTATGTTGACAGAAGGAGCACATGGACGCACATAAGTATGCTACACATAATGGAATTTCTAATAAGCATTGCATGCTGCCTGCTGAATGCTTCCTGCTGCCTTCGCCACCGCCTTCGCCTCCTCCTCCTCCTCATTCGCTTTCTCCTGCTTGGCTGGGTCAACAGCATTTAAGGAATAGGTCCAGACCAGGCAGCAGTAATCACTGTAAATGCCGGTGCAGTTCATTTGTTTGCACTACGTGGCCGGAACATACCATATATGTAAGTATATACCCTCGACCAGTAGATTCTCCTACCTGCCTGCAGATGTAAACTCATTTGAGACTCGAGAGCAGTGTACGGTAGCCGGCACTCCATTTGGTCAGCCAACGCAATTTAATTAACATAAAAAACCCAGTACGCAACATACGAAACCATAAATCAAAAGCCCCGCACACGCCCAGCACTAAACTTGGCTGAAAGCAAAAAAAAAAAATACCCACTGCGGTTTCGTTTGTGTGCGTGTAAAAATCCATGACACGGAGACAACAAAAAAAAATGAAAGGGTAGAAAAACGCGAAACTGCGGTCAACTTGGAAAGTCGAGCAACAAAAAAAAAATAAAAAATAAAAAAAGAGCACTGACTTATTATCTGGCTTTGCGCGTGCCAAGTTTTTAGAAATCAATTTTACATTCATTAAATATTTATGGCAAATATCACATATCAAATAATCTGAATGAATAAAAAATTAAGTTTATAAATTTAAATAAAAAAATATGCAATAAAATAAATAAATAATAAAAAAAAAAATATTTTGATATATGGAAAAATTCATATTTTATATTTAAACAAATAATAAAAATAAATCAAATCAAAACAAATATAATAATAAATATTTTGATATATGAAAAAATGTATATTGTTATAGGATGATCATTGTTAAAGCACTGAGCTCCAATCATATATATATATATAAGTTGGCATATTCATGAGTACTTAATCCTGGCCAAACAACTGTGAGTTGTTTTAATATTGTTTATTAATAAAAGAAAACATTTAAAAATTCGTACAGTTGCATTTGTTCTCTTCACTTTATATATGTCGAGCACATCTACTTCATACATGTTTCTGACTTAATCGCTTACTATCTATGACTATAATTAGATAATATCCTCCAATTGATATTGGACTGCTAACCATACATGTTATATGTGATGTACATATATAGCTAGTACCAAAACTGCCAATCATCCAGCCTTCTTGCTTAAGGAAAACAAACACTTAAATTATTATTATAAACCGATTAGATATAGCCTCAATCAATAGACCCAAAACATAGTAGAAATAGCCTAGCAATTGGTTTAATGCAAAATAAAACATTTTATTTATTTATAATTTCTTAATATATTATTTTTTATATATTTATTATATTAATATTGTAAATTTTCTCTATTGTAGCTACTCTGCACATTTCATCTAACACAGATTTCACTTCATTCAGTCAAATACACTTCAGAAATTATTAAAGTTGCTTTTAAAAGACATGTGAATTATTAATGAAATACTTTTCCAATTGCACACAAATGAAATGCTAAGCAAAATAGAACACTTTAAGAAAGAAGGCTTGAGCATAAAAAAGAAAAAAGGAAAGGAATTTGTATGCTTCAGTGGAGGTTTTATTGTGGTTTGCATAGCGTGTGGCTCAAATGCCAGCCAGTGCAATTTAATCCATTGCCTGAGCTGGCCAAGCCCAAAGCGCTTATTTCATGTTTAAATAACATCAGCATAGACACAGCCGCGGCACACGCCAACATAATTTTGTTGTTCTATCTGACTTTCAGTTGTAGTTTTTTATGGGCTTGGCTTGGGGCACTCAGCACACACCCTAAGCTGTCAGTTATGAAAAGACAATTAATAATTAGTTATGCACAGTGTGTGTCTGTCTGTGTGTGTGTGTCTGTGTGTGATTGTCAAATAAATTGTAAAAGGTAAAGGCTAGGATGGGTCAAGTCAATAATTTCTGCTTTTATTGTAAGATAATTGAGGAAAAAATGGATTAAGTAGGGAAAAAGTAGGATTCATTTAAATATTAAATTAAAATAAATACAAATGCTATACGCTCAATAAAAAACAAATATGTTCTCAGTACTTCAATTAGTTTTCGTAACACTATTTGCTTAGCCAAACACGTTGACCACGCAATTGGCAACTGAGTCAAATCAAAGCCTGACAAACTCGAGTCTCCGCAAATAAACTTCACGCAGAACTCTCCAAAGCGACACCCGCGCAAAGCAAACACAACAACGAAAATAAATGCGCTAAATGAAAAAATAATATGTAACTAAATTTAATCTGAGTGTTCTCCGCTCAACGAGTGGCTTGCAAGTGGATGATGATTATCATAACGATGATGATGATGATGATGATGATGTGCCATAACGCCGTTCGCACACACAACACACGCTCTCTTACTCTCTCTCTCTCTCTCTATCTCTTAGTCTTTCTGTCTGCAATTCTCGTGTTGCTCGTTTGTCGTTTGTCTCACGATAGTCCTTCTTTGCACAGAAGCGCTAAGCAAATAAAACAAAAAGGATAACAGCGTAAATATTGTGAAGCAGGCAAAAAATCTGCACACAGATATACACACCCAAGTGAATACATAAAAATATGTTTGTGTGTGTGTGTGTGTGAGTGTGTGTGTGTGTTGTCTGCGGGTGACATTGCACTGCATAGCATACAAGTCTCAGACTTATTTTTAATGTATACATACAAATATGTATTTATATACATATATACTATATACATATATATATATATATATATATATATATATATATATATATATATATATATATATATATATATATATATGTATGTATATATGTAATTCTTTTTCTATTTGCCAGTTTTCATTTGGTGTGCTGTGTGTTTTCTCATTTATACCTTTCTACTTATGTGCTTAAGCTTTCTATTTGTTTGTTTGTGTGTGTGTGTGTGTGTGAAAAAGCCTGTATTCACGGTTCGTATTTGTTTAGCTTGTTTTTCTCTTAAACTCTGCCGCGTGTCGACATGGCGTATACGCAACGTTAGAAACGAATGCATGACGACGACGACGACGACCACTCAATTGAAGCTGGAGAGCAAAACATTTTGTTATCTCTATGCTAGCATCGATGGCGATATTCAGCATTCGCTTCTTGGTCTGCATGCTGCCAGTGGCTAGTAGTGTTTACAGTTTGCCGACTTTTTGCCATTTATTTTAGCATTTGGCCCCATCGAGTCTCTTATCTGGAACTCTCCATCGCGAGCTGCTTGTAAATAGCATTCATGGCCTGACCCTAATGGAACTTTTGACCATTTGTGACGCTGCCTGCCATGTTGCTCGTTGTCCGCAACCCCTTTGTTACCCCTGCCCCCACCCGCTGCAACATCCAGAGAGTGAGTGTGAGCTGAACTGAATCGAACCAGGTCGCTGCCATATCATCATCACATTCATGTTGGCGTTACGAAGCACTCTCTCTTAAAACCTGCCTTTGTTCGGGCAGTTCGAATGCAGTTACTGGCACCAGTTAATTTGTGCACTTGTTTTTGATGGCAGCTTCGCTAGCAATCCACAAACACTCAACAAGTTTTTTATGCGATTTTCATATTAGTTCAGTTGGAAATAGCAATTGCAAGTCTCTTGCTCTGCGGCATTGGAGCTTTAGAACTTTGCATTGTCAAATATGCCAAATATTATTCGCTAATCACAGAAATTGTTTAGCAACAAACAGAAATAAAAAAAAAAATAAATAAAAAGTTGAAATTCGTTTTGGACTCTGCGATAAAATTGGCCGAGCAACACAAACAGTTTGGAGCAACAAATTTTAGTCAGTTTGGACAAATTATTGTGGAGCGTATTTTAATTTAAAACATAGCCGCGAGCAGCCGCTGAATCTGTGCGCCAGGCGAAACTGAAATACTGAAATACACAATTTAGATAAGCGAACACCACGGCCTTTCGAAATCTGGGAAATTTTACATGAGCATGACACAAAATGCATTAGACAGTTGGCCATAGCGAGTTTTTGGGGCGACTCAGTGGAGCAGCATGTACTGTCTGTGTGTGTGTGTGTGTGTGTGTGTGTGTGTGTGTGTGTGTGTGTGTGTGTGTGTGTGTGTGTGTGTGTGTGTGTGTGTGTGGAAACATCCATTTCCTGCAAGCATAAAATTTAGCTGCGTTTTTGTACATGTTGATTTATGTATAAATTGATGTTGCTCTTTGTTTGCATGTTGATTCAACAATATTGCAAAAAGCGCATTTGCTGTGGCACACTTTTTGCTATCGTTGCTAATGCCTGCAACTCTCGTAATTCTTGCTAGCAAAAAAAAAAAAAACATTCATAATTTTAATTAAGTTATAGAAGCGCACACACTCAGCCTTTGTAAGCTGATGATCAATGATTGTATTTGCTGTACTCAATTTTTGTTTGCTTTCAACTCGAAACACACTCTCAATTGTATTTTATTTTTGTTTTTTTCCTCTTTTTTTTTTTTTTTTGGCTGCTTTACCAAAATTACACTGGCATTGTATCCTGGAGCCTTATTAGTTATTTACGCAGCAGGCCCGTATACATATCTCTGTGTATGTATGTATGTGCGTGTGTGTGTGTGTGTGTGTGTGTAAATGTGTTTATGCAAACGCCCTGGCAACATTTGTGCAGCTGTGACTGTTGTTGTTGCTGTTGCTGTTGCTGCTGTTACTGTTGCTGCTGTTACTGTTGCTGTTGCTGTTGGTGCCCCGCCGCCCGTTGCAGATTTATTGCCCGCAGTAGTTTTTAGTGCTTTGCCTTTGTTTCACTTTATTTTGCAGTGTGTTTTTGCAATTGTTAAGAGTTTACGGCGTTTTTGCTGCGGCTGCACCATTTCGCACACTGTTTGCACCACGAACTCCATCCCACAAGTATTTTTGTTGCATATTTATTTGGTTGGCGCGCTGCGAGTGGCAGCCAAAACATTTTTGTGTGGCAGTTTGCGATTTTGTCGTTGTGATTTTACTCTTTTACTCTTGTTTCTTTTTTGCTGCATTCCACATTTCTTTTTTTTTTTTTTTTTTTGTATTTCTTTTATTGCAGTTGCAGCTTAATTAAACGTGAAATATTGAATTTCCAGATGGTTGCGTGTATGGAATTGCGACTACGAATAAATATCGGATGAGATACAGTAAATCAACGTAAATATTAGAAGACCCTCAGCTCTTAATATATACAAATGTGTATATGTGTATAACTATGAATGACAAGTCGAAATCTGCACACATAAAATATGACTAAGAAATATTTTTAATTAAAATTTGCTTCCAACAGTTGCAAAAATGTTTTGTTTATCAAATACATACATTTCCTTGGGTATTTGGATGCCATTTAAGTATTGGTAAATAAGTCTATTGACTCTGGGAATATTTCTCTGCTTTCACTGTAATTGATAACCCAATTAAACTAATTTGTAGAATGTTAACATTTTTTTTAACGACATAAAATGAATGTGAATGTGAAGTCCGTATGCAAGCATTGTCACTGTGTATTATTTGCTCACAGAATCTCATTGGGAGAACATCTATCGCTAAGTCGATGCTCGTTAAAAGATCTTCTCACGAAAAAGCTCAAGGCGCTCAACAGAAAATAAAATCTAATACAACCAAAATCTCTTGCTCAGAGCGAGATCAACTGAATATGATTTTTGTCTTGATTGCTCTTGCTCTTGAATTGTTCAACTACTAATGCCTTGTAATTTAATTAATTATTAACTCATTATCAAACGATAACTAATTAGAATAGAAGAAGTAAAAATAGCCGGATAGCAGCAGCCGTACAAGACAGTCGTTGTGAAGAGTCGTTATGAAAATAAAAGTTGCAAAAATGCTTAAAATAAGAGAAATCAAATTCGAGCTAAAATAATTGAATAACTGGAGTGTAACTAATTTCATAATAATAAGCACAATCTAATATAATAAAGTTGTAGAATTAAATTGGAAGAAAATCGTCAATTTGACTATCCAATTAATAAAAAATCCTATATTAATGTTCGATCTATCTGTATTTACCATATGTCAACTTAATCACAAGAGACTTTTAAAGAGATAATTAAAGAGCAAAACAATTGTTCACATGCTCTACTTCAGCAATATAAATAAACTCTCACTACTAGGCTAAGCTTCAGTGTCTCCTCTCAGATTTTTCGCCAAATACAGAATAATTTCCAAATCCCATTAGTTCTTAGCTAAATACAGTCTACATTTAATACTCAACAAACTCTACTCTCATTTCATTTTCCCAGCCATTTCCCATTTCCGGCAAATCTCAACATTTTCATTAAATCACTCGGTCAGCACAAGTTGTTCTCATAATCAGCATATGCATTCTCAAGCAGGTATTTGACTGTAATTAGTGTGATTAATCAACTCTTATTTGTTAAATTAAATTCGAAAGTATGAATGTATTCGCATTTCAATTCACTCCATCTGAAGCACTTTTGCATAGTCGTATTCTGATTTTTTGGCAACCCACAATTGCACTAATTGGGCAAATTATTTCAGCTATTTAGGAAAACTCGCTGCTATTTCTGCCAGCATCTTGTGTGGGGACACTCGCATATATACACAACATTCCTGCTCAGCCGAATTACGCTAATGATAAATAAATTATGCGATGCCAGCAACACACAAACGAATCATCCCCATCCCCATCCCCATCCCCATGCACAATCCCATTCACGCCCTCAGCCATGCCCTCGCTGTGTTGTTCCATAGCAGCTAGAACAAACCGCAAACAGAAAATAAATAAACTCGTTGGCAATGCCGAAAGATAAGTATGCGCCCCGTGGCCCCTGCTCACATTAAGGCACTTGGGTTGGAGAGAGGGGCCAAAGAGGGTGTAAATCGGGATCGGGATGGGCATTGCTGAAAGCAAACGCACATGCGTTAATAAACAAAATCTGTTGCTAATGTACAAAATAAGTTAATTATGGAAAAGCAAAATGCGCTGATGGTGACAACTTTTGCAGCTTTTGAAATTCAAGCTGCCATTTTGACTACTACAGATATGTATGAGTGTGTGTGTGTGTGTGTGTGTATTAATGTGCATAAGCTCAGTTGGCACTGGCATTAATGTGCTTGTGATGCGCTTTGCTTGTTTGTGCACGATAATTGTATTTTATGGCAACAAACAGACAAACAGACAATCATCAGACGGACAAACAAACAAAAATAGATCCAGCTAGCAATCCAGAACGCAATTCATTGTTGAGGTCATCTCGGCACACGGACAACAAACAAACAAACAAACATAGATTACAAATTGCATTAATAATAAACAAACACAAATGCAGACACCGACACCGAGACCGAGACCGACACCGACACCGACGCCGACTCCGACAGAGAACCCAAATCTCATCCACCTGCTCTGCTAACCCAACTTATCCACTCTATGTTTAAGCAATTTTTACAAACTGCAAATCGCTTTGGCCAAAAATCGCAAAAACATATTTATCATGTTTATCAACGCACGCGACGCACAATTCGAAATTGATGCGGCAAAAATATATTCATGTGCACAAACCGTGAAATTTGCATATTTTATTTGTAATTTGTTAGCCGCTTGTCAATATTATTTTGCAATTAAAATTTAATTATATTTTCCTCAAATGCGTCATTTTATTATTTGTATTTCGCTGATTGCTTTCCTCCCTCCAGCGCCCATCCGCTCACCTATTGCAGCAAATTTATCTCACGCAATGCGGCCAAACAATGTCAGTCAGAATTCGACAAGGCCAAATGGTATACCAAATTATGGTTGATTGTCCGTGTGGATTTTAAAAATCTATATAGCTGTATATATATATATATAAATCGCTTAGCATGCGGTTTTGCATGCATTCCGATAGCATAAATTTCGTATAAAATTTCCATTGCTCGATTTTCTAGTGGCAAATCAAATCATTTTTATTATTATCTCTTGTTTTTGTTTTTGCAATATGTCATCGATATTGAATTAATAGCCAAAGAGCTGAACACATTAAATTCAACTTTAGTTTATTCTTAGCCATCAAATTCTATTCAACTGTCACACAATCCATTAGCTGCGTGCATTAAGTGCTCCAATTTATAAACAATCTCACTAAATTCCTTCATCTGCTAAATGCTAAACACTCTTAACAATATGCAATATCCCAAAAAGTTATCTCTCTCTCACTGACTCTCTCTCTCTCTCTCTCTCTTTTCAGGGGAATAGACAGAGGGTGAAAACAATGGCCGGCAATAATCCTATTGAAATCAGCTGCACAGTTGCTGCCCTGGTGAGTCCTTAAGCGATTCACTGTTCATTAGCGACCACGTGACGAATAGAGATTGGTGTTGATGCAGTGCCAGTGGCATTGACGCTGCTTTGAGTGGCAAATGAGCAGCTTCTACTAGGTTGGCGATACCATTAAAAACTTTTTACAAGCATTAAGCATCAGCATCGACAACGACAACGACAACGACAACGACAACGACAGCGATTGCCATTGAGCAGCACTTTGAATGGGTCTCTCTGATTTCGACTTCTATTTCGATTGCGTTGCGTTTACGGAATGTCATCAACAGCCAGTTGACTGCAGTCTATACCCAGTCTATATACATCTAGCTGTCTATCAGTCGATCAGCCGCTTGGTCGGTTTGTCTGATTGCCTGCCAAGCCATGGCAAGCACATCGCCGCCTGTCACTATGGCATTGTCACCTCCTCCACCAGGCACCAGCAATAGCAATAGCAGCACCAGTTCCGCCCCCTTCCCCCCTTTAGACTGGCTGGTAGGTTGCTTGGCTGCTTGGCTGTCAATCCTTTTAATGGTTTGCCGCTTTTAATGTCACCCGCTCTCAAGTGGATTTCGAATACTTCGTCAATCGTGTGGCCCATTTGCCGTTATCAAGTGGCCACGCTTCATCTTCGTGTCATTGTTGTTTGTTATTGTTGTTGTTGTTGTTGTTTTATTTCTATTTTATTATAGCAAAAGTGTTTGTTTCAAATGTCATTTGCTGCGTCTCAGCCACTTTACTCTTATTAAAGTGGCCTCCATACATATACATATATATTTTAAGAGTGTCACACTCTTTAATTTTATCCCATCACCCTGACTCACTCTCTCTCTCTCTCTCTCTCTCTGTCTCTATCTGTCTTTATATTGCCCTACAACCATTTAATTGTGAAGAAGCTTTAGAAGTTTCTTCGATTGGTATGGCTGCTCGTAGCTGGAAAATGGATGCAATTATCTTAACCCTATGAGCTGGGGACAACAATTTATGTTGAAGGAATAACCCAGCACTCTCTCTCTCTCTCTCTCTCTCACACACACACACTCACACGCAGGCAGACATTTCAGCGCTATGTAAACGTTTTTTGTTTCTAGATTGCCATTATTGATATATTATACATATATATAGTACACAATAATGAGCATTTAAGTAAGCATTTGATAAATAGGACTTTGAAAAAGAATTTCAACTGATTTATAAATAAACGATTATGATCAGGTGATCCATAGTTTCATTAAATTCTTTCATCATATTTACTTATTGAAAGTGGAAAGGGTGCTGAAATTAATAAATATTTATATTTAAATTTATTAATTTATTAAGCATTTTAATCAATTGATAAAATGTCCCCAAAGCTCTAGTTTCTTTTTCTTAATAATGCAAATTTTAAATTCCAATTTCTTATCATATTTATTTATATCATATCATATATATTTATATATTGAGTAAAAGTTTCTATATTTTATATAACTCGAGTTTTATTAGCTTAGGTCAATAAATCTGTTATGTAGTGCGCTTTTTAAAAAATGAATTCCGTATTTGTTGTTTCCAAAAAAAATAAACGGAAAATGGTAAAAATCTTCAGATTTTTAATCCATTCATTTATATACGTTTACGTTGATGAGTTTTTATTTATGTTTATGTTTATAACCTTATTTAAATTTACTTATTTGTATTATTTTTATTATTATTATTAATGAATTAATATTATTTATTATTATTATTAATTAATTAATAATTATTAATATTATTTATTATTATTATTTATTATTTATTATTAGTAGTACTTTAAACGATAATAATTATATTTGCTAGTTAAATTGTTTCCAACCTGATCAAGACTCTAAGACTTTAATTCATATAGAGAGTAATTATTTTTTTAATTATATATTTTTGTAATGTCTGTAAAGGTAAGCCATAGAAAATAAATCCTAGCTGAGTAATTATTTAAAAATATATAAGTAACAGATATTTCATGAATAAACAAAATAATTAAAAAAAAAAAAATAATATATATATATATATATATATATATATATATATATATATATATATATAAGCCAAAGAATATTATTCTTGAGTGAATTTTTTCTATTCAACTTTAATTTTCATCTCTGCTTTGATCATCGATATATGTTCAAGAATAAATAGTAATCAACAATTAAACAAAATGCCAACTTACCCATTGTGGAGAGAGCGAGGATCAGAATGACGGCATGCCAGATCAGACTGTTTCTAGCCTGGGCGGTCCATCCGTTGTGGAGTCGCTTGCGCGAATGTCTAGCTCCGTGTCCCATGATTGCGTCTATGGGCTGCTCTGTCATTTGGCTTGCAGTGGCTGACAGGCCGTTGGGCATTTGGGGCAGCAACATGATCGGGGTCGGGCAGTATCTTTCACTCGCAGACAGACAACATTTGCCGCTCATTCAATAAACACTTCAACTTCACACGCTGCGCCGTTGTCGGCCGGAGCACAGAGACTGTTTACAGTTAGCGATTGGGGAATATGCGAATTATTAATGCGCGTTGAGGGAGCAAATTGCTTTGAATGTTCGGCGGGTTAGCTCGTTCGTCAGCCACAGCGGCTGCCGCCACTCGAGTTGTTCGGCCCCTAATAGGCGGCCAGATAATTTCAAAATTGTTATTTGGCTCTCGACTCGAGCGTCGATGGGCTGCACTGAAATTTGCTTTTGATTTGCACTTTTCGAGTTTTCACATTTTTTGCTTTTTGTTCGCTTTCAGTTTACAACTCAATTTCCGGCTTTTAATTGTTTTTCGTTTGTTTGGACGCCGTTGCGCCGTCCATTTGGGCGCAGTCCCGCACTTTACACTGATTATAATCCACGGAATTGAATTCAATGCGGCAACAATATTCGCTCTTGCTCTTGCGATGGTTCTCCACTAATTGTTGGTGTGCATCCAGCTGTTGTTGTTGCCGGAAGTGCGCTGCAAGTGCAAGAATAAACACTGTTGTTTAGCTATTGTTGTTGATATTGTGATAGACAATAAACCAATTGGGCGGCCAACGGGCGAGAATGAATGAAATGCGACAGGCTGCACACACGCAATTTGCCGGTCTGAAGCGTCTGAAGCGTGCCTAGGACAAGTTGACAAACGACTGAAAACTGTTTGTTGTCGCCTCTGCTCGGAGCTACGAAACACACCCCAAAATAATTGTGTGACGTAGGCGGGCAGCGCGATTCCAAAATAAGAACTCTGGAAATGTTGCCAGCCATAGCAACATAGCAACAATGCTGCTCAGCATTGTTGCCAAGCATATGTTGCTAAGCAACGCGACCAGCAGCAGACAGGAAGCAGCATTAAGTAAACATGACAAGCGATCATAAATATTATGTTGCAACATCAAAAAAGAAAAACAGAACAAAACAAAGCGAAATAAGCAGCTCAAAAACAATAATAAAAAAACAAAGAAAAAATAAAAATAAAAAGAATAAACGAGATTCGCTTGAATTTGCGCAGTGGCAATAACAGGCGCAACATGCGTCGCTTTAAGCACCAGCGAATTCGTTGTTTTTGTTTATAATAATGAATGAGACTGTGCACAAGTGGCTCTGCATGGCACTTGAACCCCAGCTGCTGCAAGGATAAGTATGTGTGACGCCTTTCAGGCTCGCATGCTGCCTCCACTCTGCGCATCAAGCGCTATATTAGCTGCCACTCAATGTATGTATGTACGTAGCTGTTGCCACAAGCAACATGCTGCTGCTGAAGTCTGTGCGGCAGTTTGTTTATTTAAGTTTCAATTACTCAGCTGCCCTCAGATTGACATGCATTCAAGCCAGAAATTTGCAGTCTTTGTTACCCTTCGCTCAATGCACGCTTTTGTGCTTGCCACACATCAGAAAACATAATCGCCGTCGCACAAGTGCCTTTAATGTACTCTGTGGGTAGGTGGTGTGGGTGCGAGTGTGAGTGCGGACTATGCTAGCTAGCATGCTGGCGGTCGCACATCATTAATAAAATGCCACTTTGGTGCACCTCTGCCCGTGCCACTGCGTGGCTGCCTCTCAAGTGCACTGACTTCAATTGGCAAAAAAAAAACATTTTGCCGAGCATTCATAACGCTCATTAGCTACCAGCGCTCAGCTGCTACACAAGCAGCCCAACCAACCATCTTGGTGGCCACGTCAAATAGCCTTCTTTATGTGGCACACACTCTGCGCACTCGTTGTGGCAATGAATGTGGCCAATGGCAATGGCACTGGCACTGGCACTGGCTCTGGCTTTAGCAGCTTATCGACTGTTGCAGTTGCTTCATTCAGCTTTTATGGTCGCCTGCACACCTTAATACACGGCATAAACAGATAAAAACGAAAACATAAATAGCATTATATATATTTATATACACAACACACACACACACATATATGTAAACACACATCAATATGTAGCATATATGGCAGAACATGCCCATGCACTTAGCTATTTTATTGGGCTACACGGAACCCCTTGACAAGCGCAACACGTGCGATTTGAGAATTTTATAAAAGTGTTTATTGGCCCGCTCAACTGTCGTTGTGCTCGCTGTTGTTATTGTTATTATGTTATTATTTAGCCAGGAGACAGCCATAAGAAAACGCCAGCCAGGGGCAGCCCCACCCTCCCCCGACCCATCGTGAGCACGTCATGGCGCTGACATTGACGACGCCTGCGACGCTGCGAACGACAAATTTTAGTGCTTCAATGAAAATTGAAACACATAAAAATGCGTGAAAAACACACACAATTAAATGGAGGGAGTGCCATATGCCACGCCCAACCCCTCCTCGAATACATGTGTGTGTGTGGAATGTGTCGTCTCTTGGGATCTTTAATTACAACTTTGTTATGTGTTTCCGCTTTCAAGGCCAAATTGTCTAAGCTATGTGCTTGCTTAATGTGAATTTGCTTGTTGATTTTTCCTTTTTAAATACATTTACGCAATGTTACATGAAATAAGTAAAAACTGCAATTTAATCATATCGATAGCATTCAGTGGACTGCGAATTTTAATATTATTACTAAATGAAGAATTAAAATATAGAAAAGTAAGAATTTTGTCAAAGACTTTAAAGAGCTTAAACTGAATGTAGAATATATAAAAGCGCAGATTTCCAAGAATGTTTAAATCAGAAATACTAAGAAGTACTTTTGCGGAAATCAAGTAAGATGGAAAAGTAATAGAATATTCTCTGATAAAAATCTTTTCTTTTTATTTAAGGCGAGTAATCTAAAAAGAAAATATTGCAACTAAAAGTTTAAAAGTAAATGTAAAGTATTTATGTATATTTTAGAAACTTTTAAGACTATGTAAAATATAAAGTAAATTTTGTATACACAATAAATATATTTAATTGATGTCGAGGATATGAAACAAGAATTATTGATAACACAAAAATAGCTAGAGAACAGGTTTGGATTCTAAACAAAAAAAAATCTGTTTTATACAGAGTTTCTTATGAAAAAAAAAAAATTAAATTCATTTAACTGATGCCGAAGATATCAAACAAGAATTAATGACTACACAAAAATGAGTTAATTACAATTAGACTAAACTTAACAAAAAACTTCAAAAGGCATATTCTAAACAAACATATTAGAACTGCTTCAGAATCTCTTATAAAAAAAACTACTTTGTATTTAATTAATGTCGAATATATCAAACAAGAATTAATTTATATCAAAATCTGTTTCAAAGAAAATTTTGGATTTTCACATAGAAAAACTTAGCAAAAGACTTTGAATATGCATATTTTAAACAAATATATTCGAATCTCTTTTATACAGATATTCTTATGGGATAAAAATGATTTATTTAATTGATGCCGAAGATATTAATATCAAGGAATTTCAAAAATTGTTTGGCAAACATTTTGGACTTGCACATATTGAATGAACCTCGCGAAAACATTGAAAGGCATATTCTAATCCCTTGCTATTAATTCCACTGATTTGCTTTGCATTTCATTGTTATTATTTTTCAGCACTAATTAAATGCTAATTTATTGCCAACAAAAGGGCTAAATATTTATGTGAAATAAAATAAATATTAACAATGTAAAATATCTCTAAGCTAATGCCCCAAAAACATTCTTAGCCAATTGTTTGTTATTTTCATTAATTATTATAAATTTGCATTCAATGCAAAAGATCAATCAAATCATCTTTGACTATTGTTTTGTATTTAGTTAATGGTCCACTTAAACGGCTTATATATCAAATGCATTTTGATTTCATACAGCTGAATGTCTTGCTGTCTACATTACCTAAAGTCTTTTATCACATCAATGGCATACAATTTAGATATTTTCTTTGACTGCTTTTATTTGAATGAGCAGCACACAGCCTTCAATTGCAAACGCACATCATGCATGTCAGCTCTGCACATTGTTGCTTCATTAAAATACTGAATACGGAGACACATATGCCAGCACCTTGATACTTTATTGTGCCCCACAATTGGTAGCTACGAACATGCAATGACAACGTCCCACAGAGAGCCACATCGGCTGCTATCGAACATGCAGCGCCCATTGTCATACCCAGAGATGCAAATTGTCTTTGACATGGGCAAGTACAAGATAATATTTCTCTCTTGCATGCACACACACACACAAACAGACACAAACACACGCACACACACACACACATACGCATCGCCACCCTTGAAGGCTGCTGTTGACAATTTCCGGCTACAAGTCGGTCGGTCTGTCTGTCGCTCTGTCGTTCGGCGTGTTTGTCTAGTTGCCTGTCAATTGTGTCTTTCTCTAGCTGTATCAAAACTTCAGCTCTTTGTGGCATTGTATGATGCTTTATTTTGCCTATTCCAAAGGCAATTACACCTTGTTTTTGTTCAATCGTTTTTTTACTCTTCTCCTTACACACAAAGAAAATATTTATTGGCAACACATAAATGTATATATTTTCTGACAGCTGTCTGTAAGGACAAAAAATATTTATTTACAAAGAGCACATCTTGTGCTTAAGCTAACAAATGATAGAAACTAGTTGAACTAAAAGTTCTTTTAAATATATGTATATTGAAAAACATTTTTTCACAATTTCCAATTTCAATTCAATTTGCATACAAACTGAAAACTCTTTAGAGATATTCCCAACTCATTTATTTTTTCTTTTTAGCATCAATCGTATACCTAAAATAAAATTAGATTTGTAATTACCTATGCAGGTAAATACGTTCGTAGGGTATTGCTTAGCCAGCCTTAGATTTTTAGCACTTGTCCTTCTGTTTTCTTACGCTCGGCTGCATATCATCAAATTTACATTGTTGCTTTGCAAAAATTGAAAAGTGTTTTTCGGATATTTCTACGAATCTCTCTCTCTCTTTCTCTCTCTATCTATCTCTCTCTACTGCTTTGATATGCACATATTAATGAGGCTGACAGCTTGTTGTTTATTCATTGGAATTTGTCGCAAAATTTTCTAATTTAATTCGTTGCATGGCGCACCGTGTCCTTGATAGCAGATAATGAAACAAAGCCGTTGCAATTGCCTGGCCCCGCTTAAACTAATCCATTGTTGTTTACTAAATACCAAAACAATTCTTGCGATTTGCTCGTATCGCTCTGACATGAAGTCAACTGTAAACTCAAACGGCTCTTTTGATTAGCGGCAAACATAATATGCACTAATTAATGCTCTGTGCCCCACTAGGGATATGTATCGCAAATGATAAATCATGCGGCAACCATAATGCAGCTTTGTGCGTGGCACACAACCATTCCCACACAAACACACTTACACACACACAGAGAGCCTCGCACACATTCATTTTCCATGAGCTGAGGGATGCATGCAACGCCAGGCAAGTTGCCAGCGAATGCCTGCAGCAAGTGGTGAAATGCACAAATGTTTGCTTTCTTTGTGCAGTCGCACGCAGATCGCATAGCCAGCGTAAACAACACGAACAAAAAAGTCACTCTCTTTTATTTGCAGTGCATGAAACTATTTATTTTCGTTTTTATTTAGGTAAGCGAGGAGCACGGGCTGATAATTATATATTTACATAAATATAGACATATTTCAATATGTTTATTAATATGTAGTGACTTTTAATTATGCGAGAATTCCAGCTACAATTATTAAAAAATAAAACAAAAATAAAATAAAAAATAAATTAATTGCACAATTTAAAACACATTTGACACATGTCAAAAAAAAAAAAAAGCAATTATGAAATATGAACTCTAGTTTGATTGAATTGTGGCTTCAAAAGCAAATTAGATTGTTGCCAAAATTGCTATGCACATCGAATGCAATTTTACTCTAGATTATATTCAATTTACATAGAAAAAACAAGTAAGAAGGCTCTAGTCGAGACGGATCGACTACGAGATACCCTAAACCCTGCAAAAAATATATAAAATATATAAATTTGAAGCTAAAACGGTGTAGAAGTTATGCTCGAAAAACCTAAAAAACTAATTTTCGATTTTTTATCGACAATTAAGGAATGGGATGAGTTATCGAAAAAACAAAGTAAACTTGTACTGCGTAACTAAGATACGAGTATTCCTGTAAAAGTTCAGCTCTCTAGCTTTTGTAGTTTTCGAAATCACGACGTTCATACGGACGGACGGACAGACGGACGGACGGACGGACGGGCAGGGCTATATCAACTTATTTTTTTATGCTGATCAAGAATATATACACTTTATGGGGTCTGCGACGTCTCCTTCTGCCTGTTACATACATTTTCACAAAACCAGTATACCCTGAATTCCCATTTTCAATGGGTTCAGGGTATAAAAAAAAAAGATGATATTAAATAAATACTTAAACAATACAAGTAAATTATAAATAAAATGTAAAGAAATTTATAATTGCTTTCACATCTAGACATAGCGAGATTAAGGCTTTTCTTGCTTTTCTGATTTCTTTTGTGTCTTGAACTGGCACCAAAATTCCAAAGAAGCACCACAAAAATGCCGTCAAATAACACGGGACCTGTTCGTGGCGAAAACAAGCGTGAAGGCAACCACTTCAAAAAAAAAAAGAAAAGAGAGGAAAAAAAAAAGACTTGGAGAAATAAAAACAAATTTTTTGAATGTCTGCACTGGAGATCTGTAGCTGGGCCGCGTTCTATATTTACTCTGGGCAACGTCAAAGGCTGTCTAAAATTTGCGTTCGTAGCATAATAATCATTGACCTTTTTATGGCTCCGGTACGCGCTTTTTAATAAATTGTTTACTTCCTAGCCTTGCGGACCGACCGACAGGCCGCACCGATGGCAAAATCAATGCGCCAATAAATTGCTGCAATAACCATTGAAAATATCGTCACAATTTGGCCAGTTTTATGCTGTTTCCCTCTGCTTCATCCTCTCTTTTTCAGATGTTTCTTTTATTTTTTTTTTTTTGGCAACGTCTGGCTTGTCGTTTGACAATTTTTGAGTGGGGAGTCCAAAGGAGAGATACAATTCAATTTCAGTGTTGGCAATTTAATTTCTTTTGTTGTCAGCGGCATAATCATAAAGAAAGTGCTGGCACGCCCCCACACTGTTGGCAAAGGCGGCCGGCCCCAGCGTTTGGCCAAGTGCTTTACAGCTACGATTGCTGCTGGCATTTGTTGACAGCAGGACAATGGCAAAGCACGCTGGGGTATCCGGCGCACACAAAATTAAACAAACAATGACAAGACAAGAACCAAAGTGAGCCTCGCTGCGCGTAAGAAAACAACAGCAGAGCCGGCGAACAAAATATAACATGAAGCTGACCCCAAAAAGTGATTCATCAAAAGGCCCGGGCTGGCGGGCCGAGCCGGGGAGGGGCCACGGCAGGCGTGTCAGCAGCTGCGTTAGCGGAAGTGTAAGACACAGCAGGCGCTGCTGCAACAATGTGTATGCCACATAATAACAATAAGAGACGCAGCGTGCAGAACTTCAAGTAATATAAGAGCAAATTTACCCAGTTGGGGCACAAACAGAACAGAAAAGAAAGCAACAAACAGGCAAGCGTAACAAGGCAAGGAAAGCGGGACAAGGTCACAGCTTGTTGACCAAAAATTCAGTAACTACAAATAAGTGTCGTGATCCCTTCTGGCCAGCTTAGCTGACCCACTGCCCCTGGTAGCCAGGCATATCAACTGCTTCTCAACACGTTCTAGTTCTCATTCACTTCAGGCAAACAATGCAGCCAGCCAGCCAGGCCAGGCCAGGCCAGGCCAGGCCAGTCAGTCAGCCAGTCAGTCAGTCAGCTCGTCAGCCTATCAGTTGGAGAGTCTCACGGCAGACTGCACAAAACTGAACTTGATTTTTGGTCACAGGTTTGCACTTGCTGGCCCGAAAATGCAATCGCTGGCAGAGTGAATGCCGAAAATGTATCGCTCTTTGTGTAGCAGCTTACGGCAGAGGGCGTGGCTGCCGCCTAAAACAATTGTTGTCGTTTGTTACGCTTCTGTGCACAGATGCTTGACCCAATAAGCAATGAACTACGGCTGCCGTCTGCAAATTGCAGCATGCGGTCGACTAGTCGACTACCAGCTGGAAGAGCAGCAGCTGAAGAAAGAGCGTAAAACAAGCCACTTCATGCACAACAAAACAGCAATCAACCCCAAACATTCAGTGGGGCAATGAGAAACAGAATCATACAAGGAATATGAAAGACATGGTGAGACGAGGAGATTTTCTTTACTTTACTTCTTTTCAGTTTCTTCACTTTAAGGCGAATGGATCTATTCTTTAATGTATGTCAAGTTTAAAATCTACAGATCTAAAGATTCTAAAAGCTATCTCTTTCTCTCTCTCTCTCTCTTTCACTCTAACTTTATCTATATCTTTCTCATTCTCAATCTCTTTCTCATTCTCAATCTCATTATCATTCTCACTCTCATTGTCATTCTCACTCTCATTATATTTCTCTTTTCCTCTCTTTCTCTTTCTCTTTCTTTTCCACTTTCTCTATCTCTTTCAAACACTTTCCCAAAATTAATTTCTTCTACTTAACTATTTTCTATTTGTCCAGAGTAACAAATATTAACAAATATTATTAACAAATATTAAATAAAAATAAATAACGCTTCATTTTAGAACTCTGTCGAATTGAAACTCTGAAATTTTATGCAGCTTAAAAATAATTATACCCTGAACCCATTGAAAATGAGAGCTTAAGATATAACGGTAATGTATGTAACAGGCAGAAGGAGAAATCGCAGACCCCATAAAGTACATATATATATAAATATAAAAATTATTTAAATTTAATATAACTGTAAATGTAATGCAAATAATATTACACAATTTTTTCTTTTTCAAAAACTTTGTTCGCAGTCGTAAATTGACGAGCATGCTTCTACAAGTAGCCCGAGATGTTGTGCACTTTGATAAAACTTATTGAAAACAAAACTTATTGAAGTGCAATCAAATTGAAGTTCTTCAAAGCACTATTAAAGGTCTTCAAGTATTGATCTTTTACAGGTGCAGAAACAATTGATTGAAGGAGAGTCCATAAATTACTCGAATTGAAATGTCTTGAAATATTCCTGCTGTAGGCAGATTCGCAGATCATTTATAGGAGCTATAAATTCTCTACTCTTTAACTCTATTGATGTCTCTAAATCGAAAGTTTGTTAAATCGATTCTTGTTCATTTTTTAAATATGATATACATTCATATATGATTAAATATATAATAGTGTAATCTGCGAGAAAAGCTTTAAAATGAATGGGGAATGGAGAAAGAATAAAATATTTACTTTATATATTTAAGTCTTAAATTTCAAATGGTAAATTAAAAAATTATTTTACTTAGCCACAAAATAAACAGACTTATTAATGTACATTAAATATAAATATATAGAATATAAATATAAATACATATACATAAATATACAAAATTAAAATAAATAAATAAATATAAAAAAAATATATAATTTATAATATATTATAAAGCATATATTGTATTAGATTCTCCATTTAGTTCAACTACTTCAATACCAATAGTAAATACCAATATACATAATTAAAAAAAATTAATAAATAAATATAATAAGAATTTAAAATTTATTATATATTATATTATATATTACGTTCTCCATTCAGCTCAACTACTTCAATACCAATAGTGAATATCAATGTATATTAAAATAAATAAAAAATATAATAGAAATATATATATATATTACATATTAGGTTCTCCATTTCTCAATACCAATAACAACGTGATTATAATAATTATATTTTACTAAGAAAGTTTTTGCTACAAATATTTGCCAGTGCCATATTTTTCAATTATTTTTTAACTTGTTAAGTCTGCAATACGACTTAAATGCTTATCGACCATATCTTTGAGACTTGCTTAATGACCAGAAAGCCGCAAATCACATGCCGCTGAAGCTTTTTGGAAATGCCCTCACAACAATGGCTCCATTAGCATCGTCGGCGTTGTCAAATCCAAAACCCCAGAGCAAAGCAGAAAGCCAAAAGCTTCCTTTGGGCGGATGTTATGTTTCCTGGAAATTGTCGGAAATGGCGTTTTGAAGATGAAAAATTTTGCTGGCTGCGCTGCAAACTCGCGCAGTGTTGACAATGCCTACATTTATGTTATTATGTTGATGGCAGCCAGATGCCAGAATATGCCAGGCCATTCCAGGCCCAGCTGTTGTTTGTGTAATTTTTAGCTTAGGTAGCAGGTGGCGAGCAGAGCAGTAGAGTAGCAGGAACAACAACGAGATCTACAACAGCAAAGCACAAGTAGCAAAACAAAATCAGAGAAGTCTTTAAGCCAAGCGGAAATTGTTACAGTGATGCGTAAGCGGCTTTAAGAGAGGCCTAATGCAATCACTGTCAATGGCAATGGCAATGCCAATGCATTTGAAGTTAAGTTAAAGGGCCAAAACACTTACTTAATGGAAATTACTTGAGAGTCGTACTCGACAAGCCACTCGTACACGGCCGGCCAACGGATAGGCACGACCAAGATCTGAGCAATCACGTACCAAGGGGAAGCTGCTCAAACCGGGCAGACGCGACGTCAGGGGCCATGAGGAAGGCAATGGAGCCACTTCAGTGTGTCATGTCCGCTCGATTTTTGCTAAAATCATTTAACGGCAATGTGCTAGAAATGTGAGACACTCTCCAATATATACACATAGCAGCAGCCAGATAGACAGAGCGAGTAAGAGTGCGAAAGGGACAGACAGCTAGAGATGCGAAATTCAGTCAATTGATTGAGTCGACGCCGGGACACACAGAGCTGTTTAAATTTTTACTTGCTCGTTGTCAGCAGCAATGTCGCATGGCACGTAATATGTACGTGTGACTCTTGCTGCATGTAAGTATGTATTTCTATAAGCGTATATGAGTGTGAGTGAGTGTGTGTGTGTGTGTGCCTATGTGTTTGGCAATTTGAAAATTGTTGTGTTCAATCAGAATCATTCCGCAAACGCCCAGGCAAACATGGCCAACATCAGGGACACCGACAGCAGAATCAAATCAACAACATCATCATCATCATCATCACCATCATCATCACCATCATCAGCTCGTCTTGAAGTGCTTGAATACAGCTTTTACATCTGTTTGCTAAGGTGCGTGTGCTTGAGTGCGACAGGAAGTATAAATAATCGTCGGCTATGTTTATGTTAAGCGACGCACAAGTCTCTATATTGCGTTGACCTTTCCAGGTTAAGTTTTAAGCATATGTGTGTAAACTCTTTAAAGGAATTGAGAGCTATGTCTATCTACTCGACTATTGAGTTGCACAGGGAAATCAGTTAATCGTGCGACTCACTTAAGTAGAAAAGTTCCATAGATGCTTGAGCTAACTTTTAGTTGCTGTTCTATTGTAATTGCTGCTTCAACTAGCAAAGACACACACACACACACACATACACATATATATAAGGTATATGCAAACGTGTTTGTGAATAACCCACTGACCTTAAAATGCAAAATAAGAAAACAAAATACCAAAATGCACAACAAAAGGGCAAAAACTTTACGCATAAATAAAAGAGGCGGCGGCAGCAGCATCTCCTTGCCCCAGGTCAAAGACAATAATAATAAAAAACCGCTCAAAGATGCTGCCGACAGCAAAAAACAAAAAATAAAATGAAATAAAAACGAAAAGAAAAACAAAAGAAGTCGCAAAACAAAATTTAAAGTCTTTTTTCTTAGCTTTTTTCTTTTCTTCTTCTTCTTTTTTTTTTGTCAATTTTATTTCATGTGGCGCAGAGTTGAGTGAGTTAGCGTTGGCATTTGTCAGTTGCTGCCTGTCAGCGCGTACTTCCTCCACTTACTCTATGTATATGACAGAAATATATATAATATATATATATATATATGATATATATATATATAAGCATGTATAACTCTATATATAGGAGTCATGCTAGAGGATACTCAGACCACAGTTTGCCGCAACTTTTAATAAACTTGCCAACTATTTTGTCCTTTTTGCTTCGAATACCCTGTAATTGCATAAAAGTTAGGCATGTGGCTTATTGTAAATTCAAAAGCTTTGCCTCTACTAAAAAGTTGATTATAATTGAATATATTTTCAGAAAATAGAGTCATGTTAAGTGCATGTTAAAATAAATGCATTAAAATTATTTTTTTTTAGAGATTCAGAGTTTATGGAGAAGTCATTCCTATGAAAAGTATGCACTGAAAATATAATACAAAAAATATTTATTAGCTCAAGCTGCATACGCAGGGTATCAGCCTGTTATGCATGCCCAACTATTTCTCCTTCTGTTTAATATTTTTATTTTTTCTTATTTCATGAGTGCTGCGAAGGTTGCCAATAAAGTTGCGAGGCAAAACGAGTGCGCAAAACAACATTGAGCTGGGGTAAAAGTTTTACAACCAGTCTCAAATAGAAGCTGTTAAGAGCGCGTATTGTTTTGCAAAATACTTGGCCAAGACCAGTTGGCCAACTGTCCGAAGTTTTGGGCGACAAATTTTTAGGAGTTTTATGCATTGGCCGAGTTGAGTTTTACGAGCCCACCAATTGATGCAAATTTGATGGCCGCTTAAGCAGCGTGTCCTAAAATCAGCGCAACATCTTTCAGCTTCAACAGCATTTTCATAGCTGGGATAGCAATAATATTTGCAGCCACAGCTGAATGCTAATTAGCGAAGCAACTGGCGACCGCATGTTGGGGCAATAACTGTATCACGACTTTGTCTGCCGCAACTATAATATTAGCTCAATTCTACGCGAATGCCGACAATGTTTTATAGTCAAGCTCTATCTATATATAGTTCATGTCTGTGTGTGTACTTAGTAATTGCTGCGGCATTAGCGTTGCTATGGGCTTCAACCAAAAGTTTCAACTAGGCTGCCTGCCATTGAAATTATGCTGAAAACAACATTAGCAACTACATTCACATACACACACACAGAGAGAGAGAGCGAGAGAGAGAGCGTGCGTGTTGTTCAGTTAGAACTACACTTGCTTGTAACTTGTAACAGTGTAGTGTTAGCACCAACTCTTCTCTCCTACTTAGCCTACAGACACTCCGCCGTAGCCGCTCTGCCGTAGCCGCTCTGCCGCAGGCGCTCTGAAGAGCATCTGTGCTTTGGCGCTTTGCGAGCTTGTTGCATACACTTTGGCGCACTAATTAAAGAAAATTTGCTTAACAAACAAACAACAGCAACAGCAGCAGCAGCGAGAACGAGCACGAAACAGAGAGAGAGAGAGAGAGAGAGAGAGAGAGAGAGAGTAGATAGGGAGAGCAGTAAGAGAGAGAGAGATAGCCATAGTAGAAGCAGCTTTGCAATTTGTTTATTTACATTTACCTTGCACGAAAATTTGCATAAATTGCATTGCAAACAATTTAAGAAAAGACTTCAAACGCTTTGCAATGCAGTGAGTGCAATGCCCTGAGCTATAAAAAATATTTGTACAGATGATTTAAATTGAGTGCAATTTAAAAGAAAATGATATTTAAGTCCTCTACGTCATGTGCAACCAATTATCTATGCACACTTCAGTTCATTTGCATTTCCACTTCCATTTCCATTTCCATTTCCATTTGCATTTGCATTTCAATTTTTCTCATTGCGCATTTAATATCAAACGAAAATAAATTTTGTTGTCCTTTTTTTTTCTAAAGCGACAGCTCATAATTATATATGAAATGTATATTCAAAAATTTCATTTAAAGCGAAAATATTAATTAATTTGTTGGCAAATGTTTAACTACACAGCAAAAAGTTCGAGTGCAGCAAAGCAGCTTAAATGTATTTTCATGAACTGCAGCAAAATTCAGATTTCATTCAATTTGGCATAATTATTTGCTAGTTGTATTACTTGCCAAATGCTTTAATGCCACATTAAAACAGGTTAAAGGGGAGAATGAAAACAAAACAAAAAAAAAAAAAAACAACAAAAAAGAAAATAACAAAAATAAAATGTGGTTCTCTTGCAAATAATTCACTTTCATTACATTAAAAGTAAGTTGAAAGTGAACAAAAATAAAGCTGCATAACCGCGACTTAATGAGTGCCCAAAACGTGGCTATGCCACGCCCCACGGCCCCTTGGCCCACACCCACAAATGCCCACCCACCCACGCCTCGCTCATTAAAAGTAACCAAGCTGGCGGGACCACAAACCAAAACACAACAACAAAACGGCGACCGCAACACATGAAAAGCGGACAAAAAGGCAGCGCTCCGGATGCCTCAGCCCACGTCAGAGCCATCAACGCTAATGACAAAAGCGCGCAAAGTTTGCATTTGGCTGTGGCAGGACAAACGGGACGAGCTGTGGGTCGTCTAAAGGCTGGCACTAAACATCACCACGGGGTGTGTCCAGCTGGCGAGCACAAAAATCACAAAAGAGCATAAAATTAGCGAACGATGCCGTCTCAGCTCCTCTAGCTATCTGACCAACCTAACGTTCTCTGTCACTCCCTATCCCTCCCTCTCTCTCACACAGTCGACTTTGTGTTGTTACTTTATTTTAAATTTGCTCCACAAAGGCAACACGGCAGGAGGGTAGGCAGAGAGACACGCAGCCAGCTAGAGAGCCCTCCCATGATGAATTCATGCCCATCATTTTGCTTGTAACAAAACTTGTGATTGTTGTTGTGGTTGTTGCTGGCTGTGGACGTGGCTAGAACGACAGAGGGGAGAGGACTACTGCCTTCTACTTGCTGGTTGCCAGTTGCTGTCCTGATTTTTCACTGGCGTCGTCATCGTCGTCGTTCCCGTTGTCGTTGTCGTTGTCGTTGCTATTATGGTTTTCGTCGCACTTACACAAGCTGGTCATTAGCTGCGCCTGGCAGCAAATTATTTGGCTGGGCGCGGCAGCAGCAGCAGCAGCAGCAGTAACCATATTGTTGCTGTGGCTTTCGCCATGAAGCCTCCTCTCTCTGTGTGGCCGCCACTGATGTTGTATTTCTTGTAGGCGGTTATGATAAACATCAGTGGACGGCACTGCTGCACCAGCAAATACTAACTAAAATAAGAGCAACAACAGCAACAACAACAACAATAATGAGACCTTCTTGGTCAGTGGAGCACAAATTTTCGCGTGCGTTACGCCATAAGTTTAATTTTTCAGTTGGGCATTGCCTTGTCGTGTTTTATTTTGTTGCTGTTCTCGCTGGAGTAGGATTTCATTGAGCGTGTTGCTGAAATTTTGATGTCAAGTACTTAAAACTGATGTTGTCGAAATCATAAGGGAGCCTCAGCGTAATGTAAAAGAGAATATATATATATATATACATATATATATATATACATATATATTAAATGTTGAGCCATTTTTTCCATGTCTCATGCTAAAAAATTAACGCAATTTGTATATCTCGCAATGTTTGGGCTGGTCTCTCTCTCCCTCTCTCTCTCTCTCTCTCTCTCTCTCTCTCTCTCTCTCGCTCTGAGTGGGCGTCAAAATTGGCCTTCGTAACCTAATGAAAATTATATAAATTATATTGTTGTGGCAGGGCGGTAAGTTAATGTGGGATATTTAATTAAAAAGATTGAAGTAAACAAGAGTTTTTGATTATACAAACGCAATTAGGGCGGGAATAATAAAGACTGATTTGGTCAGTTTATTATAGAAGTGAATTTGTTATATTTCAAAAATAATATAATAATTAAAGAGAAAATACTATACAAATCTCTAGATTCAGCTCAACTTCGAAATGGTAATCAAATGTATTTAATATGTTATTTCCATGAATTTATTGAGTGAGTGTGTGTGAGAGTGAGAGTATCATAAAATGTGTCCTCTCTGTGTCGCCCAACGATTTGTCTTCATATTTTCTGCGAGTCTGCCAAACACATACATATATAGTGCTTATCTTCGCACTTCTGTCGACCAGTGCGAGCGTATTAGTTATAAATAACGCACATTAAATGGATAAATAAAATCTATTAGCATTCAAATGATTTATTAACATGCACTTATGGCACTCAGAGCTGCTCGGATGGACTTAATGCGTTGCAATTTCAATTGGATGGACAGAAAGTCAGATTACGTATACGCAACGTATACGTTTAGGAGGGCGAGCATTAAATTATTGTGCGGCTACATTGATTGCATTGCTGGAACTTTTTTGCCTTAATAAAAATGTAAATTTGTCTATTTCTTTTTATTGTTTCAAGATTTATTATTCGAAATTTTTGGTGTGTCCCAAAAGCAAAACTGCTGATTTGCAGGGATTATTTCGGTGCAGAGAGGCTGCCACCTAGCAAATAGCTGCGACGGTTCTTATGTCGCATAAATCTGCTGTATATATGTATATATGTATATAGGTAGGTAAGCGAATCGATGGTATTTTATGTCGCGCTCGGCTGCCACGTGGAAGCGCTTTTATGTTTCTGTTTCAAATTTATTATCGTTGCTAACTGTTTTTATGATTCTATTTGATGATTGTTTTGGTTTGAAGGCTTAGCTTCTGGCTCGCCACCCACTTTAAAGGCGCACCAAGCCAAAATCATAAATAAAACTGCTCTGTCTGTGACTCTAGGCTTCGGCTTCTGCGTATTTTGTCTGTACAGGATTATCGCCTTAAAGCGCAGGTCTAAATAAAAAATATCCAATTCTGAGCTTCACAAGCGGCGCATTTAAAGCAACAAGCCATTTAGCATTGAGATGGCCACAGCGGCACGTACTAATAAAAGCTCGAAACCTCTGGTTCAATCAATGCCACGGCCCGTCTATCAGCAGTAAACAAGTCCAACAGGGCGCCAAATTGACGGATGTACGGCGAGAGCTTCAATTCTCAGTCCTACTTGGGCATGCTGAAAATGTGTGCTGAAAGTTGCGTGAAAGCATGATTTAATGAATTTCCGGCAATAAAATAATTTAATTTTGGCCTAGTCAAGCAGTCAGCAGACGGCGCTCTAAGGACCCGCCTGATGCTGGCTCATCATTAAAACGTCAAGAGACACACAAAAAGCAAAAAAAAAAAAAAAAAAAAAGAGCACAAATCTCCGCATAATTTAATAACGTCAAGTTGTGCATGGGGGGCCACGACAACATCTCTCTATAGGTATTTGGAGTGTTTGCGTGTCGCATAATAAAATGTGAGGCTGGCAGCGAGGCAATTGCCACGGCTCTCAGTTAGCCAAGATTTTGACTAGCATTACGTTCGAGATAGCTAATCTATGAGATCCGCCAGCTTGAATATTTCAATATTAACTCCGTTCAAATCAACATTATGAATTTTAATTTTGTGCCTGCGACATAAGCCGTTTTCTATTCGCGCCAAAGACGTGCCTAACTGCCAAGCGAAAGGCATAGCCTCAGCCAGTCACAGCTGCTCCTGCTGCTGCTTACATCGAACTACAATAACTCAGCATGGAGCAGACGAGTGCTAAAATATTGTTAGAAAAAACAATGCCTCAGATTTCCAGTTGAAATGCTCAATGGGGTGCTAGGGGGCTGGGGCGCTGGGGCGATGGAGCGCGCTCTCAATTGCTTGAGAAAGTCTCGCCAATCGCCTTACAAGTGCAATGTCAATTTGTGCACAAAGGATGATAAGGATTTATGTCAAATGCTAGCAGTGTTTGAGTTTTCTGACATTTGCCAATATTTTTACAGTTGACTGCTCTTGGCGCGACTGCAATCGCGCCACGCCGCGTCCCACTGCCTCAAAATCCAATCTTTAAAAAAAAAAAGAAAAAAGAAGCTAAAACGGGTAGATTGCCTTTGCCTTGACGGCGCTTACAGCTCATCTGTAACGCTAAAAGTCTCTTTGGCTATTACATGCTTAATAATAATATGCTCTAAAACTTGGCAACTTTTTCAATTGATTCAACTTTTCACTTTGCCAACTGATGGCTGCTTGACTTATTAATTTCCCGTATTAACAACAATTTACAAGCGCCGCTCATTAAAGTTGCATCAACTTTTCTGAGTGAAAGCTATTAGCAAGTAATTTTCTGAAAGTCCGAAACTCCCTTCAAAATGAAAGCGCCACAATACCCTCTTGAAAGTTTCTAAAATTTAAAATAAAAAAATATATATATATATATATATATATATATATATTTATATATATATATATATGTATAAGTAACTTGGAGCAGCAAACATTTTTTGGCGAATAAAATTGTTTATAGATTCGGACATTTAAAATGTTCTTTGAACACAGATAACAAAGTAAATGAAATTACAGCAGCAGCTCATATTTCAATTCTGTTTGCTCTTAAAAGTATGCTATGCTTTTTTCTGCCCAGTTTAATTCTGTGTAAATTCAGAATTAATATCATTTTTCATCTTAATTGAATTTGCTTCTGTTTTCAATTACAAGAAAATAAATATAAAATGCTTATTGAATTTTTTATAATTAAAAGATCAAACTTTTCTCATGAATTCATTTGCAATAACGACCCAGAACATTTACAGGGTATCCAAGAAAACATACACAAAAAGCAAACACAATTTTCGTGGAGCACTGGAGAAGTGCTCTTTGATGCTTAACAAGTTTTTCAGTGATTGTTTTTATTATTTTTTCAATTTTGTTATTTTGTATTTTTGCTTGCTTTCGGAACAGGCCACAGCAACGCTTAGACCTAAGTAGATAGAGCACACACACAGTGTCATGAGGGACACTGCCACAACTGAGGTAATCAGGATCCGGTGCATGATTTGGGCAGCCAACGGGTGGCTCTAGCCACTACGAAGGCAGCCTCAACTTTGATAGGAATCATGCTGAGTTGTGAAACGTAAAATTGAATTTACTTTGTTGAGCGACGCTCACCCTTTTCCTCCTCCCCCACCAACAAAAAGTGACCCAACTCTGCTACTGGTGCTGCTGCTGCTGTTTTTTTTTTTAGCACATTTCAGCAGTCAGCAGGATGCGTGGAGCGAGGTGGGACAGTAACTTGCTGGTCGCCAGTCGCAGTCATAAATCATTAGGCATTTGGCATATGCAAACGACTGGACGAGCCGCCAGACATCAACTTCGTGCCCATCGCTGTTATCGCTAATCCCAGCATTAAATTTGGCTTTAACTTTCATTACACTGTGATATCATACCAATTTGTGGCCATGCCTAAATGTGCTACCGAAATTGAGCTGTAATCACCCACTATGCCACACTGCCCAACTGCCCCACTGCCCCACTTCCCAACTGACTCACTCCCACTGGCGCGTCCCTCGCAGTCCACTTCAGGACGGATGCCGTTTCCTGCCGCCACAACAAAGTGAAATTTGCTGTTCATGTACATTCATTGGTTTTGCTGCAAAGTTAATGATTTTGTTTTGGTGGCAAATTCATTGAAATTTATAACCCATGTTCCGCATTGGGCTTGCGTGTGTGTGTGTGTCTGAGCATTATCGTAAGCAGCTTAAAGTAGCCATCAAGTCGTAAGTAATATTGAATTAAGTTGCTTTGTTTCTGGCATTGTCTGCTATCATTGGCACTGCTGCTGCTGCTGCTGCTGCTGGTGCTGCTGCTGCTGCTGCTGTTTATGCTGCCTGTGGGCATGGTCAGGTTTGTTTCCTGCCTTTCATTCGTGTTTATTTCAATGTAATTAATTTGTTCGGAGCTCAGGCAATTAGTTGTCAAGCCAGTTGAGCTTAACTAAAGCTTGTGGTATACAATTCCACCAGGCGTACCAAAAATGTGTAAGTGATAGCAAAATTAGGCGGAAGAGAGTCAAGAATGTATGCTAATTAAGCTGCCCAAGCTCTATAATAGCTGTATTGAATGTCTGCACAACTCAAATTCTGCAAGAGAAAATTGCTGATTTAATCATGAATTCTATTAATTTTCAAGTGAACATCCCGATGAACATTCCCTTAAATAAGCTATAAGAGATGAAGATATTTTGATGTTTGGGAATAATTATTGAAAATATTTGCAAAGTATTTCTGCTCATGTTAATAATCAAATACATTTTTGAAGAAAGCCACTAAAATATTAACAATATGTTTATATTTGATATGAGCTTCAGAGATTTAGAGTTTTTATCATATATATGATTCATACATTCAGAAAAAGAAAATAAATAAATAATAAAAAACTAAATAAATATTAATATTTTTTTAAAATAATTTTTTTTTTTAATAAAAAAAATTATTTACAACAAATTAATTATAATAAATTAATTAAATATAAACAAAGCAATTAAATTTATATACACATTTTATAAAATTATGTGCAAAAAATTAATTTACTACATTTATAAGTTGAATTATTATTTTATATTACAGTTTATGTTTATTTAAAATTAAAATTTAATTTTTTATTTTTTTATAAGTGTAATTTAGGCAAATATAAAGGAAAACAAAAAGAAAACCATTTCTATTTTATTTTTTTTTCACTATATTTTATTTTAAATATTACAATAAGAAATGATAATTATATAAATAAATATTTGATTAAATGAATTAATTATAATTGTTTTTTTTTTTGTTTACTTAATATATAATTCATACTTTGCATTATTATTGAATATTAATTTATCACTTTAGTTTTTTTTAGCTGTTATATAATTAAATAAATATTTTATATATTGTATAAGTGCAATGCTTTTATCATTTTACATCTTTCAAAATTGATATATTTAATATTAAATTTGTATGGCTAAGTTTACAATTTAGTCTTAAATTTCTTGAACTAGAATCACTTTTTTTTACATATTGAGAGAATCTCATAAGTATTTTAGTTATCCAATTCAAGCCATTAGCTAGTCAGCCAGTGAAACATAGCATACATTTTTAATAGATATTAAGAATTTCATATCAGAACACATTTAATGCTACAAGGTCAGTCTGTTCTATAAACCAAATGATATCGCGCATAATTAATAGTATTCACTTCATTTCTCAATTCTTCACATTCACTTTAAATGAAACTTAAGCGATTTGTTACACTCACACGAACTAAGCCCAAAGTCGAATGAGACACATGAGGCATGAGCGTGGAGGCAAAGTCAAGGGTTGACGTGGGGGAGAGGGGTAAAGGGTGTGGGGTGTGGCCCCAATGTTGGCTGGTTGGCGTGGAACGTGATCCCCGCTAAAAGTTGTGCAAATAAATAGCAGTGAAATTTTATAGCACACTTGATAATTTGCGCAATAATTCAGCAGAGCTAATCACCACATAAATAATCTTAAGGACAGAGCCACCACGCAACAGCAGCAACAAATATCAATGCACAACTGACTGAGAATACATATATACACGCACATATGTATAACTAAGTGTACGTATGTATGTATGTATGTGTGTGCAGTAAGTAAATAGCACCATGCAGTTGAGAAAAACAAATACAGAGACAACGAGTTGAAGCTGGAAATGGAATTGGTAGAGGAACTAAGATAGGTATTAGAACTGTTGTTGCCATTGCAGAGAAGAAAACAAAGTGAGAGTGGGAGAGAGTGAGAGAGAGGGAGATAGAGTGACGTAGACAGCGAGGACTAAGCAGCTAAGCAAATAAAAGCGAACAGCAGCACCAAAACTCATGAAATTGAGAACTCGGTCGAATGGAACGTGAGCAAAATTTTAGCTAACGAATGTTGACTTTCGCAGAGCACTAAAATCAAATAAAAACAACACCAATAGCAAGAGCAATAGCAAAGTCATGGCAACGGCAACGGCAACAGCAACAGCTGTAAACAACAACATCGCAAGACAGATCAAACAAAATCAACAATCATTCTACAAAAGTTGGCAAATTGATGATGCCAAATGGACACGAAACAGGCGACAGACGATGGACGATGGACGATGGACGATGGACTTTAGACAACGGACAATGGCCAAGTTTCGACTTGGGCTGCCTCAAACTATTTCGGGCATAATAAAAATTAATAAAAATTGTTGTGCGCTCAGCCGTATACTTGTAGCGCTTTAGCTTTTAGCATTTACGCCGAGTAAACAAACAAATAAACTAACAAGACGATGGCCAAGCAACTCCAACCAGCCAACCAGCCAACAAACAAACAAACAAACAACAAACCAATAAAATCAACTCGCCAGCTGGCGCACAGTCAGTTAGTCATAAACAAAGTCGAATTGCGTATACGACGCGTATACCGGCTATAGCATGGCCCACAACACAAAATATATAATTTAATGCGTGCGCTGTGTGTGCGAAATGTTTAAATTGCCGCAAAAGGCCATAATTTATGCCACTTTATAGTGCACAAAACTTAAAGCGAATAATATTTACCAGCTGCTCGAAGACACTAGAATTCCTTGGCAACTCTCTTTATAGTCTATATATACAGTTTTTTGATATTTTATATTATATTTTATATTTCGTATTTCGTATTTCGTATTTCGTATTTCGTATCTCGTATTTGTATTTCACTTTACGTATTTGCTCACTTCACTTGCTCAGTTAGTAGCACTTTAACAATCGAATGTTATTCACTTGTGATATATGAGTTCACCTTATTATGGAGTTTCTGACAACGTATTGCTGAGTGCTCAGTATTGAGACAATAGACTGCAGCGTTTCTGCCACTTTCACTGCCAGACCGACCGTTAAATTCAACGTTCGCCACGCATCTACCAACTGATTTGCGTGCCACGCGTCAGATAGGCGAGGAGGCTGCACGCATTCAGATGGGCTCGTGTTTCGCCGGAACCGAAGCAGCACTCGGCTCGTCTGCCACAGACTCGAGGGCATCTGAACAACGAAACTGCCATACGAAGCCTTGCGATTCGTGTCCTACTAAGAGCGAGAGCCACATAATTCGAAAACTTGCAAATCGAACTGCGAACTAAAGAGAGCTGCAACAACAGTTTCGCGTAGCACAGTTGCGCCACCAGGCAGTCGGAATGTTTTTTTCTTTTTTTGATAAGACCAACGCCAGTATATTATTATCAAATAGCAAGTCGCATAACAGCACATTGTGTACTGCGCAAGCGTATTGCCAAAACTGTGCAATAGAGACAAATACTGGGCACAGTTCTACGTCCCCCTATTTATTGTTTGTTGACAAAAGTCGTTATCAGCGGCTGCCTGTAGAACAGTTAAGATTGTAATGGGAATAAGTCATGTAATTAATACTGAAGATATAATTATTAATTAAAATCATTTTGAGTTGCTAACAAATATTTGTTTGATTAATATTCTACAATTTTGCATGCTTATATATAAAAAGAAAAAAATAAACAACAAAATCAATAAAGCTATAAAAAAAATAAATAATTAAAATATAAAAAAAAAAATTGAATAATAATAATAATAGACCAAAATATAAACCTATCCTTCTGTTGTACACAGGAGGACTTAAAACTAATTATAAAAAAAAAAAATTCGATACTAGAAAAATATCTGCCTAAAGCAATAAAAAATAAATAATAAATACAAACAAAATAAAAAAAATATTGCAAAAATTAATACAGGAAATCTGCCAAAGGTAGGAAAAATATCTGATTAAAGAAATACAAAATAAATTTTTAAAATATTGGAAAAATAAACAAGAAATCTGCCAAGGGCATTAAAAATAAATAAAATATAAAATATAAAAATAAAATATAAAATATAAAATATAAATTATAAAATATAAAATATAAAATATAAAATATAAAATATAAAATATAAAATATAAAATATAAAATATAAAATATAAAATATAAAATATAAAATATAAAATATAAAATATAAAATATAAAATATAAAATATAAAATATAAAATATAAAATATAAAATATAAAATATAAAATATAAAATATAAAATATAAAATATAAAATATAAAATATAAAATATAAAATATAAAATATAAAATATAAAATATAAAATATAAAATATAAAATATAAAATATAAAATATAAAATATAAAATATAAAATATAAAATATAAAATATAAAATATAAAATATAAAATATAAAATATAAAATATAAAATATAAAATATATAATATAAAATATAAAATATAAAATATAAAATATAAAAAATAAAATATTTTAATGACAAATTACAATTAATAAAATCATTACAAAAGTAGTAGAAATTTAGAGTCTTTGGTAAAAAATTGTTTAGCTAGAATAATTTAACTATTTTTTAACTATCAATAATTTAGCTCTTCGCAAGGGCTTAGGGCTAGCATATAATTGAGAATATGCTATGTATGAATAAATAAACATTAATATCAAATATTCTCTTTATGCACACATTGGAAGTAATTCATGCTCCAGGCCATAATGCCTTGTTAATCAGTCTGACTCAAATTGACCCCTTCTTAATCCTTCTGTACCTTAAAACATTTTCACAAATTATAAATATTTATGGCCAAGTGTTTCGCATCAATTACTCAACAATTATAAACGTATACGAACTCAAATTGGCGAATGCCTCAGAATTTAATACATTCAGAAATACAAACTTTTGCTCTGGCCACGAAGGAAGCGCGAGTCAGAGATATGCCAAATAAAAATGAGTTTGCGAAATTCACTGGCTACATAAATGTATACGTATATAAAATATATATATATAGAATTATATTTATATATATAATGAGCTGCAAATGGAAGCCAAAAGCCACAACAAATTGCCACAGAGCCAAAGCAGTTGTTCATGCGGATTTTGATTTAAGGTTTTGCGGTGCTGCACTTATCGCGCAATTGATATTGATATAGAGCTCGGTAAATACCCACACAAGCATACACAGCAGCACACACACACAGCACACAAGCAGAGAAAACTTTTCTTCTTCCTTTTTGGGTGGGTTGAGAAGGCCATCCTCTGGTATATATATGTCCAAGCCATATGCGGCATTCCAATGAGATAAAAAGTTGTTTACAATATAGAATCGATACGTATATATATAAATTATATTATATATATTTCGTTATATATATATATTATATATATATATATATATATATATATATATATTTGTAGAGTATGTGTGTGTTCGTATATCATAGCAAAGTGCACATCATGATTTTATTAAATGGACTCTGATGTATTTATTGTCCGGCAGCAACGTGACTTGTGAATTGATTTCATTAAACGTAAAAAGTTAACAAAGCTTCGCCGTTGCTTCGGCAACATTTTTGGCAGAGACTCGCTATATATCGCCATATAGATAAATATTTTTGTATGCCACTATCCACACAGTGTATGAGTATGTGTGGGTATCTGAATGTCTGTGTATATTGGCTTAAGGACATCTATCGTTAGTATCCCAGCAGCAGCTACAACAGCAGCAGCAGCAGCAGCAGCAGCAACAGCAGCAACAGCAAAGAGCAGCATCAATGACCAATCGCAACAGCAGCGCGCATCCAGCATGGAATATCAATGCGGTCAACTGTGGTCTAACTGACCAACTGACTAACTGGCTGACCAAGCTGACTGCCAGGCAAGCAGACCGGCAGACAGGCAGACAGATAAACTGACTCTGGCTTTGAGGCATTTTGCTTGCCACAAGTCGGCAAATTGTGTGTGCGGCGCTTTAGCCAGTATTATTTTGTACAAATAATGATGATAAGGCTGCTGATTTAACGCACATAACTTAGATTAGCAAGAGGCCAGACGAGGGCCCAATACAGCTCCTTAATTAGGAAAGAATATTTCATTCCTGCAGTTCTTAAAGGCAAGAGTAGGAGAAAACATTTAAGACTTTGCTTTGCGTACCCTTGCAAGGCAGACTGCAGCGCGTGCAAACAATTTATATTAAATGTGCTTTTAATTGCCATGCAAAGAGAGAGAGAGAAAAGACTGAGAGCGAGAGTGAGGTAGAGCAATGGAGTTTCAAGGCGATTTAAAGCCATTCGTTGACATGAAAATTGCTCTTGACATGAGCCCGTCCTCCACACGCACTCACTCCAGTTGTGCAGCTAACGTGGCGTATGCGCGATTCTTGCATACCAGCTAATTTCCACAGTGCACACTGTGGAACGGCGTTAAATGACAAATTTCTAAGTAAAATAGAACTTCTTGTATTTACAAATATGCATTTGTAAGCACAGACTTTGAAGCTTTAGCTCACGAAAAATGCGAATAAGGATGTGGGCATGTGGGGGGAGAGGGAGACGCGTCGCACCCATATGCAATGAATGTTTTCTGTGTTGTGTCGCTGCTGCATTGTCAGTTGTCCCTTTTTATAAATGTTGGCGGCAAGAACCACTTACATGAGCCATTTGCATCATATTTCTGTTGTCATTTGTTGACATTTTACTTGCTTTATGTTAGAACGGCATGCTCTCTATAAGAGAGTGTGTGTGTGTGTGTTTGTGTGTGTGTCTGTGTGCACTTGTGCGTGTGTCATGTTTGACGTATACTTAATGTGCAGTCATTATTTTTCGAGAAACAAGCGCACAAGCAAGCTACCCAGCCAGGCAGCCAGCCAGCCAGCCAGCCAGCCAGGCAGCCAGCCAACAACAGAAATAACACTGAAGCTTGCTGCAAAGGCGAAGGGCAGCAAAGCAAATAAAAACATTTTTAGTATATAAAGTAAATCTACCACGCCCACTTAATGTGGGCGCAGCAGCAAGTTGTGAACTGGCTGGCAGGCTGACTAGCTATAGCTGGCTTGGCTGTTCAGTTGACCAAATGAAAATCAAGCAAACGCTGCACAGGCTGCTTCATCATTGCCTGCCATTGTGTTAGGGCCGACTCGAAGCCGGGCTAATTGTTTGGGCCCACTCCGTGGACGTTGCTTACCAATCAGTCGAGCAAGCGCTAATTAATTATCTGGGCATATGCCACACCATATTGAAAGCTGATTTTTCGCTGATTTTTGTTTAACTTTGCTCGCTAATTAGAGGCGATTTAATCGTCGAGTCAGAAGCGCTAAGAAAACACGACAAGCAGATAAATGTGTAAGGCTTTAGCATGAAAAGAGTTCATTATAAGTGTAATTTGCATAAGCTGAAAAAAAAAAAAAAATATGAAATATATTATTATATTTTTCTTTCGACTGAGAAAAAAAAATATTATATTCGCTAGCGACAGAAGTTGAGAGCAGTCTGCATTCAGAATCAATTTAAATTTGTGTAATTTTCGACATTGTGTGCTGATAATAATAAAACAAGTAAGTTGAGCAGGTTTTGGCATTCATTCACGAACCGAAAGAGTAAATGATGAATACAATGCTATCATTCCGTCTATCCACCTGTTCTGTTGTCTTAATCACTGCAAACCATTTCTCAACGAGAGTAACAAAAATTGTATTATTTAGTTCTTTATACCTCATCATTTAAAGTGTTGAGATTTTCGCAATATGCTCATTCACTTTCTATTATAAACACTATTATTCAAGGTGTTCGAGACTTTAAATGTGCAATATACTCGTGTAGACAAGCTAAGACCAAAACAAGGAAAATCCGACTACATAATGCTTATTCACAGTCTGAATGCTGTCAGAGTGCATTTGGTAAATTCTGAGAAGGAGTCATTAATAGTATTAAGTGTTAAACCTTTGGCACAAGGCTAAACAAAAATGGCTTGCGTAAGCTGCTTAAGTAAATACATAAACAATTTAAGCTATAAAAGAATAAAGGAGATTCGAATATATATAAAATGTATATTTATGCAAGTTTATATATTTATATAATATAGCCAACTTATAAACATACATGTAATGCTTAATTATATATTATAAAAATTATTTTACATTACATTTCAATTATATTATTATATAGAATATTTAGTTTTTATACTCTGTTCCCAAAGGGAAAAAGAGTATATTGACTTTGTGCAATGTCCGTCTGTCCGTCCGTCCGTCTGTCTGTATGAACGCAATATTTTTCGAAGCTATTAGAGCTAGAGACTTGAAATTTTAACCATATACTCATGTATGCTCCCGAATTATAAAGTGTACAAATTTTTCCGATCTGCCCACTAGGGGCGTGGCAAATCGGAAAATGCATGTGCCCGTATGCCAGTAATCGTACTAGTTGATGAGCTAGAGAGTTGCAATTTGGAATGTATACTCGCGGTGACAACCCAAGTTCAAAAAGCTATGGCGGATATATCTACGCCCATTGGGGGTGTGGCTAATCGAGAAAAACGTATCTTTTACAGCTTTAAAGCTATAAGGCTGAAATTTTGCATGTGAGGTAAGGTTATGATTCTATGAAGATCGATCAAAAAGTTATATGTCTACTCCCATTGGGGGCGTGGCAAAACGCACCTTTAATATATCATTTTTCAAATTGTGTTATATTTTGAACACTATTGACACTAGAGACTTGAAATTTGGCATGTATACTCAGGTTGACTACCCAAGATCAATGAGCTGATCTACCACAGCTTATTATATATACGCCCACAGGGGGCGTGGCAAACCGCAAAAGTTTATATCACCTAAATTTTTAGATCTAGAAGCTTCAAAATTCGATGGTTCAGTTACTAATGGCCTCATCTATCGATGACCAAAAAACAATTTTTCAGCTTCTTTGGGGGCGTGGCATATCGAAAAATACCCTGTAATTATCGCATTTTTGGAGTGTAAGCAACCAAATTTTGCAGTTATGTTGCTCTCGGCTCATTCTAAGAACTGGACAAAAATTATGCGTCTACGCTAACTGGGGGCGTGTCAAATCGGCAAAGATGTTTGTTGTGGCCAACTGCATAATTCATGCTTATAAATGGCTTAGTAGTAATTTCTAAGATGACAGAAAGCATTTTAACATAATTATAAAAATATTAATGAATTTTTCGATTTAAAAAACAAAAAGTTCCCAGCGGGATTCGAACCCAGGTCCCTTTGATAATTACATGAAATCGTTAGCTAAACCAAAATATGTTCACTGCTACACAACACATAATTCAATCGCAATTCTTAGAATATTATAGCATACAGCCTTTGTATGTAGGCATAGAAAATCAATTAATTTAGGCGAACAACAGCTTGTTGTTTGCTTGCCGAAATATTTCGTTTTGATTTAGATTTTTTAGATTAATTTAAATCTTATTATTTACAACAAATAAAATATGTTATATCTATTATTGGATTATCTGATGTTATTTTCATAAAAAAAAAGAAAACAACATTATTACATATATTATATTATTTTATATTATATTATATTATATTATATTATATTATATTATAATATAATATATTTTATTTTATTATATTATATTATATTACATTATTATTATGAGATTCATTTTATTTAAACATAGCTCATATAAATAATAAATTTTAAACGTGATCTTATTCTTAGCAATTTTTTTCTCTTATTTTACGACCTTTTATTCAACAGGTCAACGACTTTTTTTGTATAACGATTGACTCATGTTTTATACTTCATACTAGTGCGAACAACGAATAAGAACTAGAGCAAAACTTGCGTTAAATGTGAATAAATGTGAACTCTCTAGGTTATTTGCCAAGGCTGTCATAACTTTTGAGAGATCATAAATATGATGATAGGATTGCAGATACTTAAAGGCAACCCAGGTTTATTTTAATTAAGTATTTTAAAAACATTATTATATGCGTGTTGTTGGCGTGAATGTTGTACATATCTTACGAAATCACATAATAGAAACAAGCATTATTATAGACCAACCGAAAAAAAAATCATACTCACTCGCAAAGAGACTTCGGGTCACTTGAGCGTCTTGCGTTCAGCTGTTCGTGTGATGTTCTTTTACCGAACATCGTTTAGGTAAAATGAGGCTCAGTTGGTAAGCAAATAACTCAAAAGTCAATGATCTTCACTGTCAATAAGTTAGGCGAAGACAAGACTTGCATGCATATGCAAAAGCATTTTTATTTTTTATATCATAAAATTCAGTCAAAGGTTCGGTTAAAAGCCAAGGAGAAAAAGTTTCTCGACCGATCGCGAAAGAAGTCTTGGTTCACTGAGGATATTTTTTTTTTCAAAGTGAGAGTGAAATTCATTGAGACATTAAGAAACGATCAATTGATCATTATATATAACTTAGAAATATATATAAAGACAATCAAATCAATAAATCAATAATTTTATTTTTTCAGTTAATCATTCAAAATTGAATAAAATAATTCATATATAAAATGTAAATAAAATATAAAAATGTAAAAAAATATATTTTTACTTTTCAAGTACTGCATATAAGCACTTGCATGCATTTTTGCGGTCGCATTGCTCATGTTCAGTCAACTTTCCCAGGATATTACAATAGCAAACCACAAAACATTTCAAGTGGCACAATTTATGTTGACCTCGTGGCACTCGGTTGTTTAAATTGATACTCGAGGCCACAATTACAAAGCACTTAAAATTCTATTGTATGTGACAATATTTACAATAAAAATTATGAAAAAAAACAAACAACTGTAACTAACTAACGGTCATTGTAACAATAATGTTTGTTTTTCTTTGCTCTTTTTTTTTTTTTTTTTTGGCCACTATTATTTGGCGATATTTATGTTTTCAATTTAAAACGCAGCTGTGTGATTTAGTGAGTTTGCCAAGTCAACGCGACATTTCTGTGCTGCAATTAACTAAATGACTGGCTCGACTCTTAGCTAATTTGGCATGGCGTCAAGCAGCCAAAGGCAGCGCTGCCAACTGGCGTCAGCTGAGCGCCGCCATTTTGTTTTATTTCGTACGGCTGGCGATGGCGCCGAAAAGCCGTTTGTAACAGTTAGCTTTTAATTCTTCTCTTTTTTTTTTTATATTGTACTTGCAACATAAAGTGCAACATTTTTTTTTTTTTGCGGCGCCCACACGACATGTACCGTTAGTTTTCCTATTTTTTTTTTTTTTTTTTTTGTCTCCCACTGTTATCTAATATGTGGCAGGCGAACGGCGGCAAGTCGATTTATGATTATGGGAATTCGCAACGCGTCGGTTATTAAGGTCCACGTCGCTTATCTCGGCTGCCGCACATAACGCTAAATATTCGTCGTTGGGTCTTACACATTACGCAGCGCTGCACTCAAATTTCACAGTTAAATAAACAACTTCCAGGCGGCGGCTGCGATGGCTTGCAACCGAGCTCGAGCTTTAGCTGTAGCTGTAGTCCGAGTCCCCAGTCAGGCTCCTGGATGCTTGGCCTACTTTTGTGTCCGCAAACTACTAACTGGCTAACACAATACACCCAACACAACAGCAACAACAACTTCAGAGCAGAGACCATATACGCATAAATTGGACAATGCCTCGCTCTCTATGCTGACGTCCGTGCTCCTGCTCCTGCTCCTGCTGCTGCTGCTGCTGCTGCTGCTGCTCCTGTGCTATGGACTGTGACACGGCACAAAATGCGGCACATGTTATAAATGGTTGGGTGTGGCGAGCACTGGGCGTTCGGCTGGGGGTTAACTTGCTTAAAGTGCTTTTACTACGCTTAATTCGCATAATTAATTTTGTTAGTAAACTTTGGGCTAATACATATTTTTCCACTGCTATGCGGCTGCTGTTATTGTTGTTGTTGCAGTTGTTGCTATTATGGCACACACTCACACATATATATGTATGTGCTCTTTATGTGCTTGCCATTTTATGTTTATTCATTGAATTTATGCCATTATCGTTGCCTACTTTGCGGCGCTCCCAGCTGCCAGCGCGCCCCCCAGTCAAGCTGCTGTCATAAATGCAGGCGCGAGCATGTCAGCGCTTCTATGTGTGTGTGTGTGTGTGTGTGCGAGAGTTTTGCCCGGCAGGCCAGGTAATTGCAGTCGTGTTTTGCAATCATAGCCCGTGCATAGTTTGCCAGGCACTTTATGTTCAATACACACACACACACACAGAGAGAGACACTCGTCTCGCATATCTGTGAGGTTGTGTGTCTGTGTGTTTGTTGCTGCCAGCGACATAATGGCGGGTGGTAAGCGTTTATTTACTTTATTACTGCATATTTGCATGCAGGCCGAAATGTGCGTGGTTTATTTATGCCAATGCGTGCGTGCGTGTGTGTATGAATGTGCTTGTGGACTTATGCTTTGCCTACTGCTAGGCAGCTGGAAATTGTCTGTTAACTGCTATTGCTACGCAAACTATGCCTGTCTCTGTATGTATGTATGTATGCATGTGTGTATTTTACACAGTTGACCAACACTTAACTGCACCGCCTGCAGCTCAGTGTCTGTCTGCAGCCATTACTTGGTCATTTGCTGGCTGCTTCAACTGCTCACCCGTTATCAGTGACCGCCAGTCGCAAATGCGTTCTGTTGCCTCGACTATTTAGCATCGGCTGTGTGCAAACATTGGCCGATTGACAACTTGAAAAGCGTAACTAAACTGGATTTATAGATTGTATCCCAGCTCTACAGCTGTAAGCTGCCAAATAAGTATTATCTTAGCTTCAACTAATATATTAATAATAAGTATATAAACAATTATGTAAATGATTACAGTAAATTAAATATGATGCGCATAGACACACTTTTGCAGCATTTTAAAGTGACGTGGTCCATACGAAATTATGGCAAATGTACAATAAATTTCAACTTTGACCCATTTAGCTGAATTTCTAAAAACATTTCATGCAGCCAGCCAGCCGCCCAAATGCTGACTAAAGTGTCATAGACCACAGTGGATATATAGAAACAAATTGCTAAACAAATCATTTAGTAACCTAATTAATTGGCAGGTAGCTGGGTAAAAAGCATTTAATTTATTCATAGCCCCGGAACAATCCAAATGCAAAATAACGAACCCAACATACATAATTAGCGCATAAATTAGAATACACATACAGCATCATATATTGCCTAACTTGTTTATGTGTATTTGTGAAACGGAATAAATCATGTTTAACAAAATTGAAGTTCTGCCTACTTATATATACATAGATATATATACATACATATATATATTTATGTGTATTCTGAAAATCACGCCAAATTAATCAATTTTTGGCTCGACAAATGTAAATTTAATAGTGTGGAAAAAATAATTTTAAATTCGCAAACTTAATGCTGTTTAATATGAGATTGACAACAGTCACTTGGTGGGGCTATAATTTTAATTAAAGTTCATTTTGAAATCATTCTCAAATTGGTCTCTGGCGCTGACGGGCTGACACACTCCGTTGGCCAATCGGCCAACTTGCGGCCATTACAATTAATAATAGAGCTGGCCAAATCCGCAAATAAAGTGCAAAGTGAGGTGAGACCCGAACTGACTGTTGCGAAAAACAATAAAAATGGCTTCTGCTTGGGTAATTTTTTAATTAAATTACATTAAAATATATCCAACTATAAAACTCAGCCATTATGCAATATATGTATGTATGTGCAATGCATTAACGTAAGTAAACATGTATTTACATATCTTTACACACACACACACACACGTACATACATTTATATTGTGAAGAATTTTTTAATTAAAGCACCACAGCGGACAGTTACAAAGGCATCAACGGGCATTGTGCTGCGCATGAAATATTTAAAAATTTATGGCTTTAATAATTAATGAAGGGATTATGCTAGAATTATGCACATCAAAGGCTTTGCTCCGAACTATTAAAACAATTCTTTGCACACACCCTTCAAGCCACCCACACAACAACAACTTTCAAGTAGCCGGCGGGTCGAGAGCGTCGTCTTACTAATTGCCATTTGGCTGTCACATTTAGCTGGATTTACATGTGCATACAGTTGACATTATTACATTAGAAGTTGGCCGTTGGCTATTGGCCATGGGCCAGCCATTTAAGCCACTGTCACTGTCAGCCGATGCCACGCCCACTTTACTTAAACTGCACTCCAAAGCTAGAAGTGGATCGTGTGCGTTTTATTAATCATTTGCTTTAAGCCCGCCGCTTATGCAAATTAGCGCTCAGGCATTAAATGCACACAAGTTCAAGCAACTCCTTAACCCATTGCTAATATTTACGACCTCACTCCCTTAGACATGCAAAACAAAGTCGTTTATCAGCGCAGCGGCAGCGGCAGCGGCAGCGGCAGAAGCAGCATCCGAAACCCATTACAAGACTAGAGAAACAACAGGCTAACATATATAGATGGTCTAGATTCAACTTCATCCATTACTACAAAATTAATTTCACGCATAGATCCTTTAGCTTCAATTTCAACTTTTCGCCATAAGCCGATGAAATTGTTTTGATAATCGCTAGCAAATTGTGATATAATTTCTACAGCGCCGCTAAACTGCATAGATTTAACAGTTTTGGAAATTTTAGATAGTTACATATATATCTTCAATAAAAACTAAAAATTGAAAGCAATAAGATCTGTTGTAAATGGAATTATTTTAATTAATTATGACGAAGAAACAGTTCAGATCTGTATTTATTTTTATTTTTTATTTAAATTTATTTCTTTTTATATTTTTATTAATTTTTTATTTTAATAAATTGTAATTAATATTTAAACAGCACTCTTCAACTGAATAGGTTTGAAAAGTGTAAATAAAATAATAAATAATAATAAATAAAATAAAATAATAAATATTATTTATAACATAAATAATAAGTTTTATTACGTATAGAAATTATTAATTCGTTATAATGAAGAAATTTGCATTTAATTTATTTATTAAATTAATTTTTTTCTTTTCTTTTAATTATTATTATTATTATTATTATTATTATTATATTTATTATTTTTTTTTTTTTTATGTACTTATGGTTTTATATTTGTATAGCTCTGTTCTGTAAACTTCGAGTTCAATAAAATAAGTTTTATTTTATTAAAGAAAAAGAATAATAATAATAATAATCAAGCTAAGTTTCTTTTATACAGAATTTTTTTTATTAATTATAATGAAGAAATGGTTCACGTCTTTTTTATCAATAATGTTTAATTTAATGTATTGTATTTGTACAGCATTGTTTAACTGAATAGATTTAAAATTGAAATCGAAGTATTTAATATAAACTTTGATTTCAATAAAATAAATATTATTTCATAACAAAAGTAATAATCAAAATAAGTTTTGTTCTATAGAAAGTTGTGATTAATTATAATAAAGAAATGGTTAAGTTCCTTTTACTTTTTGTATTTTTTTTTTCTATTTATTTATTTTTATTTTTATTATTTATTTTTTGTATCCCAATACATTTTTAAAGTTTTTTTTTTTTATTTATACAGCACTGTTCAACTGAATAAGTTGAAGAGTTAACAAATAGAAATCGATGTCTTTGGCGTAAACTTCGTTTTCAATCAAATCTATTTTTTTATAAAATCAGTTATGATTATGATGTACTATTTCAGTGTGAAACGCTAAAAACTCTTTGACACGGAAAAATCGAAAATAAAATGCCTGAGGTGTGTGTTTTTGGCCTTAAAAAAATGTAAATATACACTGTCATCTAGATATGAACTGAGACTATGAATTATGGACGAGTGCACGGTTTTTGCAAGAAGTATTCAAGTTGGTAATCTTGGTAATCAAGTATTCTAGCAGCTATTCAAATTGATCTCATCTAAAAATTTTAAAGAACATAAACTTTAATTTGTCATCAATAGCATATCAATTGTTTTGATAACATTAACTTTGATTTGTCACAAATTGCTTACTTAAAATTATTTATTTATTATTTATTTTTTCACTTGTAAATTCCATTTTATGGTATTTAATATGTAAAGTAATTAATGTATTTCCTCTTGATTGTTGACCGTTTCTTTATATCTGTAAATAAGTCTAGAGAGCAAGCGAGATTCTTCAATGATCGACTCCCAATCATTTTCTATTGATTGGTTTCGCTCTAGTTGCTCTGTTAAGTTAAATGCAGCAAAGAGTCTTTTGTGAATGGTATGTATGGGTATGTAAGGGTTGTCTTCATAGCCTCATTGCACGTACGTGAATCGTATCGCTCCTTAAACGATGTTCGTTAAGAGAGCGTCACACGAATCATTCCACCCAACGCGCTCAACAGAAAACAAAAACGAAACAAACCGAAGTCTTTTATTCAGAGCGAGAGCAAACAGGTTGATTTCTAGAACAGTCTCAGTTCAAGAGAGCTTAAATAATAAAACGATCACCCTTAATTTATAAGCTCTGATAAAAACAAAATTATCTCTCAGAATCTCAGGTTTAAATTAAATTAGTTTTGTTATATACAAAAACTGTTTAGTTAAGGCAAAGAAGTTTCAGGCTTCTAGTTTTATTTGGTATTAACTTTATTAATTTTTTCATAGATTTAACTTTAATTGCATTTGATTTGTATAAATTTTATCATATATTCAACTTTAATGCATCAAATTTAATTGCGTCTGAATAATTTCAATAATTTTAACTTTATTTGTCATGTTTTATGTTTTTTTTTTTTTTTTTAATTGAATTTGACTTTAATTTCAAATGTTTATGGTCTTCTAATATTTAAAATCTTATATATATATATATATATATATATATATATATATATATATATATATATATATATATATATATATATATATATATATATATATATATATATATTTTTTTTTTTTTTTTTTTATATTTATAATGTATTTTATTTCTATATATAGTTTTCGCTCTCTTTAAACTGCTAAAGACTTGGAGGATTTAAGACCTTTAGCATGAGCTTTAAAATTTAGAAATATTGTAGCTGCCTAAAAGTATGAAGCACTTTGCGAATCGTTCGGCTAAGTTCGGGTAGAAACTAAATTAACACTAATTACAACATAATAACTATAAAATCGCAAAGACAAGTGGTCCAAAGACTCAACAGCTCATTGCAGGGCACTTGGCACTCAACAGTCCGCCAGGCCGTGAAACCGTGAAGCCATAAGGCCTCGAGGCCGTGAAGCCGTGAGGCGAGCAGCCAAGTCAAGTTCTTGGCTGGTCGGACGGCTGGATGGCCGACTGGCCGCCCAGGGCGAAACGACACAAAAACAACAAGCACAAAGCAAAGGCAAGCGCACACAGCGCTCACAGTGCACAGCGAGTGCAAAACATGATTAAGAGTGAAATATTTATTTGCAGCACTTGCAGGCGCGCCACGGCAGCGCCAACAATTAGAGGCAAACTAGCAACAGAGAAGCAGCAAAAACCTCGACTCGACTTCGCTGCCTTATTCCACTCGAGCCAGCAGGCAACGGCAACACGGCTTAAACATGTAAATGGCTGCGCTAAGGCCGCCGGGCAGGAGGGACCGATGATTTAATGGCTGCTAACACGCAAAAAGAGAGAGAGAGGAGAGATTGCAACAAGTGCAGACAGAGTGCAGCAAGAAATAGACACGGAAAATGATGGAAAAGATGTCTGTACATTTAAGGCTTGATTTAATTAGATGAGTAGTTGCTGATTATCAATTTGTATATAAAAGCGACCATACAGAATGTGTCATAATGCTAAATGCCTTGCCATGCCATCACGCTGTGGCCAGCTAGTATTCTTCCTCTTCGTCGAAGCCGTAGCCGTACTCATCGTCGTCATCGCCAGCGCCCTGGTTTAGCATGTCCTGCAACGTAGCCTCTGGTTCCGCCTCTGGCTCGGCATCAGCTTCATCTGCCTCGGCATCATCGTCCAACTCGTCTGAAATAGTAAAGAGTGCAATGAGTATGTCAGCAATAAGAGCCAAACTTTGGGCTTGCCTGTTTCCAGCGTAATCTCTGGCTTCGTCTCCAGTTGCTCCCCTGGCTGACTGACAGGCAGCCCAGCCTCCAACTTGACGCGCTTTCGACTGGGTCCTGGCATGTCGTAGCTCGGTTTGCCGCGGCTCTGCTTACTGGAAATTGGACCCTCCTCTACAATGGCGGGCGTCTGTGCCAGCTCCTCCAACGTCTTGGGCTTGGGCCCGTCCGATGATGCCTCGCCCTCGCCCGTGAACGAACTCATGCCCTCTGTGAGGGTTTTTAGAATGTCGTAGTTTATCTTACTCGAGATCTTCTTCTCCTGCAACATCTTCTCAATGGCTTCGCCAGCTGTGGACGAAGGTCCAATGACTTTCTTGCGTGGCTTTCGCTTCTTCTTCTCAGGCTTGCCCTCCTCACGCTCCTTGGCCATGCGTTCCTCACGTTCCTTTTGCTCGCGCAGATACTCTGCGTTCAAGTTCTTCCACATGTTCAGCTTGGTGTCAGCCTCCTGCTCCGTCAGCACATACTGATCCAACTCCTCGTCATTCAAATCGTCAATATACAGTTCGGTCTCCATTGGCTGCTTGGCCCGCTCCACATCCTCCAGTTCGCTTTCAGTGACACGGCAAATGGCCTCGATGTCTGGACGCAGTCCCTCAATCATGGCGTTGGTCATGGCCGTCTGCGGCTTCGTTTCCAGGTCCGTGTCCGAATCCGTGTTGTTGGCAATAAACTCTTTGATAGCCTCTGCATTGGAAGCCTCAATGAATTGCAAAGACTCTTCCATTTCCAACTCCTTCTCCGATTTCTGCATGCATTTTTCTGCTTTCCCTTGGGCCGAGTCCCCCGCTTTGCGTTTGGTCACCTTCCGCAGCACGGTCTCAGTATATTTGCCAATATCCTTTTCCAAGTGTGCGTCGATCTCCTTCTGCAGCTCGGTTAGCTCATGCACGCCAATCTATAAAAACAATGAGATGAGCAACTCTCAGGCACACACAATATTGAAGGCCAATGATTTACTCACGTTTTGTATGAGTTCACGATCTTTGATTCGCGCCGCCTTGAACGAGGGCGGATCTTGCTCACGCTCCAGGTCGACGGTCATAAACTCCTCCAGTGTGAGCCCACCCGACGGCGTCTCGGCGAACTCCGAGAGACGCTTGCGCAGCGTCGACTCGTGTATCTTCACCACACCGATCACATCGGCCAGAGTGCGATTAAACTCGTGCATGCGAGCGGCTATCAAGAGAGCTGCTCCACAGAGTCCAGTGGGCCGCCGTCCCGAGTGCATGCAGTCTTTCTTCATGCGCTGCACAATGCGCAGCGCCGTCATGGACACCTCGTGGGTCTTCGGGCCCAGCTGCAGGCGATTGGCGAAGCGCATGATGTATAGACAGGGATCTGTAAAAGGCGTTTCAATGATGCAATGAGGAACTTGTCAATTAACTCGCCCAACAACAGCACAGAGCTGCTGCAACGGCAACAAAATTGTTTTTGTTTTTGTTTTTGTTTTATCGATTCATGGCCAACATACATTGATAACATTCCGCAGCAGCAGAAGAACTTGTTCAGTGACCTTCAAGGCGGCGGCTCTAAGCAATGAAATCGAAAAATAGCCAATAACCGGCCAAGCGACAGCCGAAAAACAAACTTGAACCCGAACGCAAGACGATTTATATATTTATTTCGTATTTTTGTTTAATTCATTCAACTTTTACAAGACGCTGGCATTGAACACAGTCACGAAAGAGAACAACGTCAGAGCGAGTGACGAGACAGAGAGAGAGAGAGAGAGAGAGAGAGAGAGAGAGAGAGGCAAAAATAGGTAAAGAGAGAGGGAGAGCTTTTTAATAGCATGCGATAGATTTTGAAAGACGTTCATACATAAATATTGCGCATACGTCACGTTGCCTGCGAGTCGTATTGTTTATGCTTTTTTTTTGCTTTTTTTTTTTTTTTGCCATTACTGTTTGCTTATTAGTGCCGTAATTAGTTGGACTTGGCTTGGAAAATAGGTGAGACGGCAACGTGTAGTAATTAGTATTTGGCCAAAAGCACCGTAGCCACATAAATTGTGCACAAAACGCACTGGAAAAATTGAAAATGAAGTGCGAAAAGAGTGTGAAGAGCACAAACATGAACTAAACCAAAAACCAAATATCAAATATTAAATAAAAAAAAAAACTAAGTCCACAATGGACAACCTTGCGATGAACTGCGCCAAGCGAGACGATGCTAATATTTGACAAGCGTGCGATGTGAGCAATTGACCGTCAATCTGAAGCTACAAAATTTGCATTTAACAAAACTCTAAACACATATATATAGATAATGTATGTGTGTGTGTGTGTGTGTGTGTGACAGTTTACACAAAAGTCCTTAAGCCTTGTTTAAGCCACAACTTGACACACTAAGGCAGCTGCTAAACGTTGACGGCGATTACAAGCACGCCAATCGACCCTTTGACCGCGCCGCTCTTCAAAGAGTCCAGCTCGCAAAAGTAAAAAAAAGAAAAATATTTATTAAACCCTAATGAATGCGCATATTTGAGGCGACCCGACCCAGCCTAAGTTCAAGCCGCCCCCACTCATGCGACTGCCGAGTGGTGGCACTTGAAAAATGATGCCGTTGTCGCTCGACTGTCGACTGTCGACTGCATTGACCCTTCTGTGCAGCAGAACCACTCAACCGACAGCAGCAGCAGCTGTTGCAGTAGCTTCACTATTTAACAGCAGCAGAGGCCACGAATGTCTGCTGCTGCTGCTTCTGCTGCTGCTAATGGTTTCTTAATGTTTCCCTGTCTGCGCGCTCATTGCAGGAGCTAGCGAAATTATTATTATTTAAACTTTATTTTTGCGTTTGTCATGACAGCAATTATCGTTTTTGGGCGTGTTACGCAACACCCGCTACAGCCGCCACTCCTGTTGGGTGGCCTCGCCCCGCCCCCGCTGCCCAAATTGTTGCCCTTGCAAAATGCCAGCAATTTAGGACAAGCGCTTTCCAAGACGCAATTAACTCAGCGCGACGGACTAATTGCTATTTAATTTAGCCACGATTAATTATTAACTAGCAGTGTAACTGGAATATTGGGCTACAACTGAATCGATGCCAACAACCTTCGATTTATGCATTCTGTCCCAATCAATTAACAACAAATTAAGCTCAACTTTAAAGATTCGGCAATAGAGTTATAGTTTCAGATATCAACTGAAGCTCAAATAAACATAATACAATAACTTCAAAGTCTGGTTATTCCCAAGATATAATTTTTTTTAAATATTAAACTAATTGAGCTAAGCAAGCATTGGACATTAAAACTCATTAAAGTTATTATATATAGTTATATTCTATAGCTCTAATTATACGTTATTTATGTGGCTTTTAAATATGTAGAGATAAAATTTAAATATCTTTTTAATAACTCTCCCTTCTCGAAAAGTCTTGAAATATTTTGTAAATAAAATACAATACATATTCTTCATCTACTATCTGATCTTCATTTACTATCTGATCTCAAATTTCCTGAATTAAATTAACGCTTTTCAAAGACGAGCATAAAAGCTTAATTGAAATGGTAAACAATCATATTTTATTAACACTCTACAAGAAATTAAGTTTTTTATGCGAAACTCAACAGAAATATCGCATGCGAGTTATGCCTGCAAACTCTCTCTCTCTCTCTCTCTCTCTCTCACAAGCTACGCTCACAAGAGACACTCGAAATACCTGAGCAGCGAAACACCTGAGCGGCGACACGTCGATCGTCAAGCAGCTGCCTCGTAGCTGTCATCGTGGCTCATTACGAATTCGTTCGTTGACTCGCGAACAAGCAACAGCAGCAGCAGCAGCAGCCGCAGCCGCCGCAGCAGCAGCAGCAAAAACCGATCGACGCGCATGCGCAAAAAAAAATACAACATGTAAAAAAGATTTCTAAAATAGTTTGATTTTTTTTTTTTCTTAAATAGTGAAGTGTGGTGCATGTGTGTGTGTGTGTGTGTGTGTGTGTATATAGAAATCGTTGATAAAATAAAAAATAAATAGAAACAAGCGCGTTCTTCTGTTGACGCTTTAATTTATGTGCAATTAAACTGAGAGCCGGCAAAGTGCGTGCGCAAATAAACAAATTTATATATATATATATATATATATATATATATATATATATATATAAACAAATACATAAAATATATACGACAACAAAAGTTCTCAGCACAGTGAAGTACAATGCAATTAAAAAACCAAAACAAATAAATAAGAAACAACAAAAAAAAGTCAAGTGTTCAATTATCATGTTTGCCGGCTGTAGCTCAAAATAATTCAGATTCAAGTCATTCACTCTCCACTCTCTCTCTCTCTCTTTCTATTGACACATATTGTTAATAGAAAAATAAATAAAATAAAATAAAATAATATTTGATCGATACTTTAATGACGTCAGTATAGGACAAATACAACAAAGAAGCAGTTGACCGAGTAAAGCGGCCACATAACAAAGTCAACAAACTGTTCTCGAAACCTGGCTAAAACTAAAATAAAAAGAAAGTGCTAACAAAAATAAATATACAACTTGTGTTTGCACACCTTAGTATATGCTAACAAATTAGGGTTCAAAGTTTTGCAACAAGTCGTACGAGCACGAATCAGTCAATCAGAATCTTGAACCAAAACGCGCAAATTGTGTGATCTAAGCATATTTTTGACAATTCATTGATTGGTCATTCATTGTGAGTCCCCCCCTTCTCGCGCGGGGTCTAATGAGCGCTTGCTTAATTGTGCTGTACTCTCAATGGCACTTGCATGCTTCAGTCGAACTAAAGTTAATTTTACACAAATTACTAATTCTAAAGCATATTCTAATCGTGTGGAAACTACTTGGCATTGCTTAGGTACAATTTTGAAAAACAAAATCAATAAACAAATTTATATAATTTACACCCACTGAAAATTTGTAAACAGGGTATAATGTTTGTGTTAGAAATAAAATAAATAATAAACAAGTTTAAAAATTTTGTTAACTCCCACATAAGGCAAATATATAGTATATATATTTAAAAGAGCCAATCTAGCCCAGTCTGCCCTATACCAGACTGCTCTACATAGGGTATTGATTTGAATTTAAAATGTAATTGAAATATATATTTAATTAAAAATATATATTCTTAAGCGTTATTAAAAGCATGTCTTCTCTCTTTCTTATCTCTAGCAGATTTTTGATATTAGAAAAAAAATTTAATTAAAAATAAAACAAAATTTCAATAGATTCTGAGTATAAGCATTAAGAAATTTAAAGTATTAAATGTGGTATCAAAAAAAAATTTAATAAAAACCCAACAACGCTTATATCAAGTGCAAGTCTTATTTATTTATTTATATACAAACAAAATTAATTTTTATTTGTTGTTTAAATTTTAAGTAACTAAGAAATTTTATTGCAAATACTGTTAATTTTGTAAAGAGGAAACTGATTTTTTGCATTTATTTGTTAATCTATTCTATGATTGTGAGTATCTCCTAGTTGTGCATGCTGTTCATTATTATAGTTCTAATTGTTGACAATTTTGTTAAAGTACTTGGCAAGTCAGTGATTTGAAGAGGACTTAAGATTTAAGTATTGTTAATTACTGAGTAGTTTTAGTTGCCAGTCGATTGCACACATTTAACAATAGTACAAAGTTTTTTCTTGTTTATACAAATTGAAATATTTAAAAGGGTTTGAAAGAGCTGGCTTTCAATGGCATCTACAGTCTGTCATTAGAGCTTTACTTTCAGCCTAAGATATGTCTTAGATGTGTCAGTTGGCACTATTGAGAACTTGTTTGTTTGTGCTTGTTCTTATATAAGCAATAATAAGACTTGTATTAGGATAGAACTCTCTATGCAACAATCATGCAAACTCAACACGAAAATGCAATTCGCACAATTCATATAAATTTCCATATATATTCGTAACTATTAAACAGTTAGAAACAATGTATTGTAGCCTCAACTATATTATATTTTTATACTAATATTTTCCCAAGTTATTAAAGCTTTGTATAATCAACTTGAGCTCAACTATAATTTAACAATATTTAATTATGACTAATTTACTGAGGTGTCTTGGGCATGGCATGGCATGGCATGGCATGGCAACGCGCCTAGATCAGACAGCACAACTTCCCATATTGACAAACGATTCCATTTAGTCTGAGTTCCATCCAACTACAGCAACAACAAATGCAAATAGCCCCACCCGTTGTCAAAACCGTCGAGCATGAGACAAATAAAATAAATAAAATAAAAACTGTCTCTTTATTCTCGTTGGCGAATAACTCATTGGAATTCCGCACGCAAGACGCGCACAACTTGAGGCATGAATATTTAAATATTAAATAATACGAAAATAGAAGAGGAAAAGAGCAAAACATTTCTGAATAGTCCAAAAACCTGATGACAATTCAAAGCAGTCACAGAATATCCAAATGATGGAGCTACTCAAACCGGTTTTAGCAACAAATAATATTAATGTATTTATATAGCAAATACATGGGCAGAGACCGTCGAGTGAAGATGATAAACAAATTTATGCGAATCATTTGATCTCGATAAAGAACTTAAGTAAATCGCATTATATGTGTGTGTGTGTGTGTGTGTGTGTGTGGGAGCGGGGGTTTTTCTGGGCCCATTGCGAAACGCTTTTCAAAGACTTCACAAAGCAAACGAAAATTGTTAAGTCGGCAAGTCATTAAGACAAAATGCACCATGACTTACCAAAAAAGAAAAACAAAATTGGACATATACATATGTACATGCATGTAATTGCATATAGAGAAATATTTAAAGCGACTAGATTGTTGTTCATGTTAAAAATATATAAAAAACTGCACACTAATGTCTATAAAATTATCTGCAAATCAAAGCGTCTAAACCGCAAGGCCCAAGCGACCGACACCTGACTTACTAACTGACTAACTGACTGACTGACTAACTGACTGACTGACTGACTGGATGATTGCAAAACCACCTAAGGGCACTCGAAACGAGGCATAAAGTAATTTGACAACACCTTTGAGATACACCTCAGATTCAAGCGTCAACAAAAAAAAAAAAAAACAAAAATACAAAACAAAATGCTAAGCGAAAATTGCTCAAAGATGAGCTAAGATCATATAAACGAAGCTGCAGATACTCTAAAAAAAAGTCTTAAGAGCAACTTTCAAGACCTTAGCTAAAACGTTAATAAATGCATTTATGAAGCGTATTATGATAGCAAATGTCCCTGACCCTGATTCTTCATTTTCAAGTTATCGTAAATCAAAGACTTTCAGACTCTACTAACTATTCATTTAACTGAATCTGACAACAGAGAAGAACTAATACATCCATTTCACCTAAAAGTTCAAAAGACCATTTTTTTTTATTACCCCTGCATAAATTAAAAATGGAAATTTAAGCTAAAATTGTTCTGCTAAAATGTATGTAATAGCTAAAAGTGGGTGTGGCACAGCCAGTAAATTATATATATTATCGGGCAAGATCCACAGTCGAGTCTACACTCTGCCTGTGCATATATCTGTATATTTGATCGTATATATATTTTTAAGAGTTGTAGACTCTTTTACGTAGTTCCTCCGCAGCACGCGCAGCACAAATTCTCTTTTACATAATCGATCAATTTTCCCCTGTCAAGCGCATCGATTAAAAAAAAAACTTAATCGAACTATGGTTATGACATCATATTTCTTCATTCGTAAATTTTAACTTCTAAATTTACTTCCATGTAAATTTTATACAATCGTGGCTCTAAATTAAGTCACTTCTATATATAGTTAATATATGAAAGACTTATTCATATTTTGGGATTTACCAGATATTCAATAGAAGAGAATAGATCATTTAATTGAAATGCATCAGCTCACGAATAAGTCATTAAAGAGCGTCTAGTTTGCGCTCTTTTCTTCAAGTGCTAAATCGTGGAATTGAAATTGTGATTGAATTATATTTGAAGATTTAGTTTCTGAAAAAGCTAATGCACAATTTCTTCTTAGATCTCAATGTGTTCAACTAATTCGCACTTATTTTTTCAATATTACAAGCAAAAAAACAAAAAAAAAAAACTGAGCTGGAAGTGTCATAAAAAAAGTTCTAATTATTTAATTAATTTGCATTTAACTTTAAATAATCTTAACATTCTAATGAGAAAGTTAAATCTCAGAATTATTCAGATAATTATAAACATATATATAAGGTTTCCAAAGTAAACTCTTTATATTTTGTATCTACAAATTATTTATATAAATATATTTGATTGAGCTACAGCGATTGATGCTGAACTAATCGTAACTCCGAAGAGCGACAGCTTCTATATAGATTTCTGGAAAATAAATGATCTTTTTCCTCTAATAAGAAAGATTTTCTTAATTAAAATACCCAATTTAATTCAATATCGTTGTGTACGCTGGGCATGGATATCATGAAATGCTTTTAACAAGAATCCTTGATCAAAAACTCCAACCACAGTTTATTTGATCAACTTTAATATCTTTTTATAGAAATGCATATATATGCTATATAACAAAAGGCAGCAAAAATAACAAAAATAAATAAATAAAAAATCACATTAAAATTGTTCACAAGAATTGCCATAAAAGAAGTTAACAGCTTTCTCGGCTGCTTAATTCTATGACCCATAAAGTATTATGTTTTCATAACTGAACGATCTGACAAGCTCTCATTAATTAATGCGCAAAATCGTCAAATCAACAGCCACGTGAGCACGAATGACCTGTCTGCTCACCTGTGGCTCAGCGATGGCTTAGATTTAAGGCCAAGCATTTATCAATATATCGGTTAATGGTAATACGAATCGCTGCTCTCCTTTCCCATATTTTTGCCAATCAGCAAATTGCGTTGCGATTGCAACATTCATGTACTGAAACATGAAAATGCAATGAGATATATTTATTTAAAATGGCTGGCAAAGCGAAAAACAAAACCAACTCAGCAGCTCAGCTAAGCCACAAGAAAAAGAGTCAAGTCTTCACTTTTTTCTTATCTTTTATATATACATATATATATATATATATATATATATATATATATATATATATATATATATATATATATATATATATATATATATATATATATATATATTATATATTTATATTTGTATAAATTTATTTTGTTGTTTTTTGCCTTTTCTTTTGTTTTGCATGGTGCGCGTGTAATGAGGAAATAAAAATCGAAAGTGTTACGCGGGCGTTGCTTTTGGGGTCTCTGAGACCGTTGTCGTCGTCTTATATCTGTCCGTCCGCCCAAGCGTCTGTCGCTTTGTCTATGGGTCGCTTGTGATCTGACCCGATGTGGTCAAAGTGGGTCGACACTCGCAATTAAAGAGGCAATGAAATAATGTAATGAAAACAGCGAGCGCCAGGCAAACCATTCCGAACCGAAGCAACAAAATACATAAATTAAGAAAAGGGCGCGCAAAGTTAATGCAAGCGCAAATTTCAAATGCGCTTACAAACTGCAAAAGCCAATGCGGAACACAACAACAACAAAAAGAACAACAAGATCAGAAATGTACATAAACAATTAGCTCGAAAACAAAAGCAAATAAGGGAAATGAAAGATGAGCAGACTGAAGCAGACATACCGTGGAAAAATCTGTTTTAACCTCAATTTTGGAAATTTGACGAATTCTTTTAAGAAAATTATATTATTATAAATATTATTATAAATATTTTATAAAAGTGCACATAATCTATAAAATCTCTTAAATAAATGCTCTCGCTTCAAGTTAATATACACAAATGAATTGTTTCGAGAAAATTATATTTTCGTTTTTTTTTTTTTGTCGCTCTGCCTTGGCTAAGGCGTTTTTTGATAACCATATATAATTTTAACATGCCGATATATGTCGGGATAGATTTCTTAAATTATATTTACCTTCCATCATAGTTTTGTCCATTATAACGTTTTATAACTGCGACAAAAATAACGAATTTCTGCTGAGCTGTCTTTCACAATGTGCTTTTTTCAGACCGACAATTTCTAGACACTTCTCTTCGTCCACTGACAGTCATAACGACCCTGTTTGATTAGTCGAAATAGCCATCTCGCTCACACTCAGCAGCAGCCGGCACTACGGTCAGCAGTAGCTATTTTTGCTTTTGTCTCTCTCTCTCTCTGTCACGGAGTGAGAAACAAAGGATACAAGCGAAAAGACAAGAAAACGAGAAGAGGCAGCTAAGATGCAAACTTACTCGGATAACAAATTTACAGTTATTATGTACACGTTCTCTGCCTCACACTAATACTGTTGCAATACTCTGAATTGAGCAGAATTAGTAAAAACAGATAAACAGATTTCTAGTCAATTCAAAATGTAATGTTATATCGTTTCGATATTTATTTTCATATATGTATATGTGCAACGATATTTTGTTGTAGGATTTTTATATAAATATCTATGTTATATATATGTTAAGGAATATATTAGAGAAAAAATATATACTAAAATACATTATTCATATATTTTATTTCTAACAGATTATTCGTATAGACGCACAAAATAAAATGAATATTTATTAGTTTTCTTTTTTAATTTTGTTGTTAATCTATTATCAAAGATTTTTTAATTCATTTTATTTTTAACTAATGAAAATTAAGATTAAATAAGAGCCATTAAAAAACCCAATATTTTCATACATAAATTCAGGAATCTTAATGCAAATAAAAAAAAAAATTTAATGAAATACTAAAATGTTATGTAATCCCAAATTATATGTTAGAATATCGGAATCGAATCGTATCCGATAAAATTAATTACATATAAGTTAAATCAGTATCAGGTAGAATGTCAATAAGACACCTAATCTAGTTAATTTTACCAAGTCAAGATCCTAATATTCGAGTTGATCTCTTTACATGCATATATGTTCCAATTTTCATATATTTCCTATATATACATATATGATATATCTGATTTTTAAAAGGTAGAAAAGTTAAAAAGCATTAAGCTTATGTCTGAACGTGATTGTACAGTCAAATGTCGTGAAATGCATTTTGCATTTCTGGTATAGGCGTATATATATATATCATCTATGTATGTAGACTATGTATATAATATATATAAATATCTATATATATATGTATATATATATATATATATGCCAATATATATGTAGCGCTAATTAATTTGATGCGCGTTTATTTAGTTGTATTAATTTCATTATACCCTATAACCTTCGATAACGGCTAAGCAAGGGTTTTATGTGCTATGAAACTATAGTAAATATATCGAAATTCACTTCCTATTTTTTTTTTCGATTATACTTTATAAATTTTCAATACTAAATTTGAATGACAGCGATTCATGTTAATTAATATATTTAAAAAATAAATAAATAAAATAATACCCTGAAATAATTTAATATGCTTAGGCGATTAATGTTCTAGAAACTCTGTTTGTATAGAAAATTATCTTAATTATTTATATCGAAGAATTGCATTTGTTGCTGAATTTAATTCAATTATTTCATATAAATAAATTAGCTAATTGCTTGTGAGATCTGCTCAGATATAGCTATAGATTCAGCTGGTCACCCCCGGAAGCAATCGCTTGCCAAAAACTCCACGAGGTGTGAGCAAAAAATTTGCTAGATCTGAGCTGAGGGGGCGTTGCTATTACCATTGCTATGGCTTGTTGTTCGCCGATTGTTAAGACAGACCCAAAACGTGGCATGACACCACAATATTTGTTATGTTTATCTCTGTGTGTGTGTGTGTGTGTGTGTGTCGCTGTTTTGTTTTGGTTACGGACTTCGCATTGCTGCCAATTAAATGAAGCTGCTTGCATAATTGACGCTCGCATCTCAAAAGGCAGCGCGACGAGAGACAGGTGTGGATTCTGTCTGAGAAATGACTGGGGAAAAACGAAAGCAAATGCGAACAGATCGCATTACATGAGACATGAAAAGAGCAACAAGACAAAAAATAAAAACAAAAAATACAAACAAAAAATGCCAAGGCCGAGCCAAATTTCAATAACTTCCTGTAGCTAATCCAAAGTGCGTGTGGAAATTGACATGAAAATGGCAAGTGGAAGTGGAACTGGAAGTGAAAGTGTAAATCGAGATTTGGGGTTAAAGAAACAGGCAATGTTAGATGAGAAAACAAAGAGAGAGAGATATAGAGTGTGTGTGTGTGTGTATTTATGCAAGTTCAGTGACTGTTAGATTACATTATATAACCTCAAACTTTTCTCTCTATTCCATTCCACTTACAGTGCCAGAGTCGGGAACAGACATGCCAAATGGGGTTGAGATGAGGCCAATGAAAATATGATCGAGGCCTTTGCAAACCATCTGAGTAGTCATCTGGGACGTCATCTATTTTATTGGGCGATCGAGACGAGGGCGCCAAGTGGCGTCATCGGCGCCAGTTACGGCCTCAATCTGCGTCTCTCCGAGCTAATTAATAAATTTCACGGTCCCCTCGAACGCGGCGTCCAGGTGCTGGATCATCTGTTGACGCTCGAAGAGGACGACTTTGCCGGCCATTGGGGCAGCGCCTATGCGCACAACTATGAGCCGGAATACGCTGCGCGCGTTCCGGAAAACGAGGAAATGCCGCCGCCCGAGCCACAACAACAACAGCAGCAGCTGCACCAGCAGCAGCGACAGCCGAACAGTAAGTATTCAATATATCGAGTGAAAATTGTAGGAAAAGCTGCCGAAATGAGTTTTCGTTCAAGCAAAGGTCAACAACATTTTTTGTTGTTTGTTTTCATGGCTCAAACTCGCCGACTGCACAGAAGCAAAAACTAGTTTCGATTTTAGTTGATGTGCGTGAGTGTGTGATCAATTTGTAAAGATCTGTTGTGTGTGTATGAGTGATTTTTAGTATGCTAAGAAATCAACAAACCTTCAGCTGTGACAGCAACGATGACCAAACTTTGGCTAGCAAATCGATTTCAAGTTCAAATTTTTGGTGGTCATATTAAATATGCGCAGCCGGGCCATAATCAATAGTTGTATTCAACCACACAAAATATGCGTCAAGTTTACAAGTTTAGGGCATGGACTAATATGTACATGATGCTGGCCCAGCTGCTGCACAAGGCTGTGGTAATATTTAAGGCACACGTACGCATTGACGTTTTGATATGGGACAGAGACAAGTGTGCGAGTGCGCGATTGGCGTTTTAAATTGGCATGACGGAAATATATATTAACCGCGACCATGATATAATCAATGAATTGCGGCCCAAAGCGCTTGCGAAACTGACGTAAATCCAAAGTAAATTGAAATTTAGCTAATTCACATTCAAAACACGCGCTTACACAGATAGACAAAAGCTGGTTGGTATATCACATAAGTAACAGACAAATACATCGCTGTTGTGGATGTTGTGTATCTATGTGGAACGCATATCGTCTGACCGCCACTGTCTATCGATTTGTGTATTAATCTGCCGACTGCTGCAAGTTCTTTCAAGCCGATACGCGAAGATTAGTTTAGTTTCTAAAATGGCATTACAAATGTCGTCTGTTGACTAACAAAAAAGTTGAGTGCACCTAATCAAAAGCGAAAGGTTCTGAATCTATAAAGTTATTGCCAAATAAGTTCTTTAGTATTGCTTTTCAAGTTTTCCAATCTCTCTGACGGCTGTTCAAACAATACAAACATAAAACGTAGTCATGGCCAGTAGCAGCAACAGCAGCAGCAGCAATAACCATAACAACAGCAATAATAGCAGCAACAACAACAGCGCACTAAATCGATTCTCATTGAAATCGGCTAATAAACGCAATCAAGAATCCATGTCACACTCCCAGGTTAACGGCGGCTGGATAAATGGTAAGAAAACTGCATCTAAATAGACAAAATAGCAGGTGCGTGTGTGAGTGCCTGAAAGTGTAAGAATGTATGTGTGTGTGTGTGTGTGTCTGTGTTTGTTATCGATTTTTCAAGAACGGCTGTGCCACAAGCAAAAGGATGTAAAAAGCGAAGTAGGCGGGGATTGTTTATTATTATTTACGCACTGAATTATCCAGTTCTCCATTATTATTCTATTAAAACCCCAAAACTATTTCTGACATGTAACAAGACTGTAAAGTGTACACTTTATAATCAGCTCATCAGTAATTCACGCACACACACAAACAAACACACGGTCATACACACACTCACAGTATTATTAATATCAAAGAGACACACAACACAGGAAAAAAAGCAGATTTTGGGGTCCGTGCTAAAAGTCGCGAGCTGCAGATTTAGCAGCAACAGCAACAGAGACGCTATTTTTGGACGCTCCACATTACCGTTCGCATCCGATATGGGGGAGTGCTATAGAAGGGGGCCGCAACTGTTGCAGCCACGCCGAATGGGGGCATCGGTGAATGTTGGCACAGTCGTGGAAGTGAGGCCGCGACGTCTAACGGTTGGCAAATGCTGCAACGAATTCTGCAGAAGCTGGCGCTGTTCGGTCGGCCATGGTTTATATATAACTGCTAAAAGCTTATACAAAATCATAATTTGTTTATATTAATTGTATTTTTCAGTGGAGACGCTTAACAGTGGCAATGGACACTTGCACTCGCCACCGCATAATCACCAGCAGCAGCAACAGCATCAGCAGCAACAACGTGGAGCAGCAGTCACATCTCCGGGTCCGGGTTCAGGCAGCGCCGCTGATCACAATATACAAATAACACAGCCCATCAGTGCCCCATCATCGCCACTGGCTTCGCCTGGCGCATTAAATAGTAACAACAATGGAAGCAGCCCGACCACATTTAGTCTGCCTTCCAGTTCCGCGACAGCTGCAGCCATTGCCTCAGCAGCAGCTGCAGCCAACGCAGCCAATGCCACGACAACGCCCAGCAGCGGTAGCGGCTCATTCGTCTGTGCAGCAGGCAGCAATAGCAGCTATGCCGCCGTTGGCGCCTCGAATGCCATTGACACGGCCGATCCGAACTGGCAGGCCAGCAAGGCAACCGTGCTAGAGCGCAATGCTGCGATGTTTAATAATGAGTTGCTGTCGGATGTGAAGTTCATCGTGGGAAGCGAATTTGGTGAGTTGAAGTGAATCACGCATGACCTCTTATGCTAATATATTCTAATGCTAATGCTCTTCACATTATATAGATTTTGATCCCATTCAAACCATACCCGCACACAAATACATACTCGCCACGGGTAGCTCGGTATTCTATGCCATGTTTTACGGTGGATTGGCGGAGAACAAGCAAGAGATTAAGGTACCCGATGTGGAGCCTACAGCTTTCTTGACGCTGCTCAGGTAAGAATCAATTAAAGCTGTCGTGTTATTATCATATTAAGACGCTTTGGATTACTTTTCTTCTCAGATATCTTTACTGTGATGAAATCAAACTGGAACCAGAACATATACTGGCCACATTGTACGCAGCTAAGAAGTATATTGTGCCACACTTGGCGCGCGCCTGCGTCAACTATCTTGAAGTCAAGTTGACGGCAAAAAACGCCTGCCTACTTCTCAGTCAATCGCGTCTTTTCGAGGAGCCCGAACTGATGCAACGTTGCTGGGAAGTGATAGATGCCCAGGCCGAGATGGCGGTTAAGTCCGAAGATTTCGTGGACATTGACCTCAAAACATTCGAATCGATATTGTCACGCGAGACACTAAACTGTAAAGAGATTCATCTATTTGAAGCAGCGCTCAATTGGGCAATGAATGCCTGCGAGAAGATGAGCATTGACGAGACGTCGGCGAACAAGCGCCGAGTTCTTGGTCAGGCACTGCATCTGATACGCATACCGACCATGAGCCTCGAGGAGTTCGCCAATGGCGTTGCCCAAACAGGCATACTCACGTCCCAGGAGACGATTGACATGTTTTTGCATTTCACCGCAAAAATCAAGCCCACACTCAGCTTTCCCACGCGACCGCGTGCAGGTCTCAAAACTCAAGTTTGCCATCGTTTTCAATCGTGCGCCTATCGCTCAAATCAGTGGCGCTATCGCGGTCGCTGCGACTCCATACAGTTCTCAGTGGATCGCAGGTAAGAGATAGCCAAAGGCTAACAATAATTAGCCATTAACACGTTTCTCGTCTGTCTAGAATATTCATTGTGGGCTTCGGACTCTACGGCTCGTCGACGGGCGCAGCTAACTACAATGTCAAGATTGAACTGAAGCGTTTGGGCCGCACGCTAGCGGAAAACGATACAAAGTTCTTTTCGGATGGCTCGAGCAACACTTTCCACGTATTCTTCGAGAATCCCATACAGATAGAGCCCGAGTGTCATTACACTGCCTCAGTCATACTTGATGGCAATGAGCTAAGCTTCTTCGGACAAGAAGGCATGTCTGAAGTGCTCATGGGCAATGTTACATTCCAATTCCAATGCTCGTCGGAGAGCACCAACGGCACAGGCGTGCAAGGCGGCCAGATACCCGAACTGATCTTTTACGGACCTACAGCAGTCACCGCGCTCAACTCGCCCACAAGCTCAGTCTGTGCCTCGCCCATAGGAGCAACGCCAGCCATTACAAATGGCAGCAATGGAACAGTCACAGCCAATGGCAACAACAATACTAACAATGCTGCTGATGAGCTGCCAGTGGGCAGCACTAGCGCCAGCAGCAATGGCAGCAACACCTGATGCGCACAGCTTTACTGTGCGGAGTGGCAGGGCGCCTGTTACTACCGCCAGCAGACGCAGCAGCAACAACAACCGAAGAGACCAACACAGATTCAAACACAAAATCGAAACTCATGGGTTTTCAGTGCAACACAACAAAGCAAATTGGAGTTTTAAGGAAAGCGATATTAACATGATATATACACATATATATATATATATACATGTGTAGTTATTATACACACTTATAGAAACAGAATACAGTAGAGTGCTCTAGTTATCGTAGTACATAGATACATACATACATACACACATACACACATATAAAGTCTGTTGGTAAATGCATACAAAAAGAAAACTATTTTAAATTTGGATAGTTAACCATATACACCCCAAACCTATAACTAATACTATATACGTTCCAAGAGACACTGCGAAGCAAGCAGATAAGGTAATCGAAGGCATCTTCAATAAGCAAGTAAACAACGGGCAATCAGTCAAGCTAATGATAACTAAATATATTCTAAACAAACAACTGAATGCAATACACAAATATTCATATATACATACACATATATATTATATATCAGAAATATTTTTTGCCAGCATATACTAAACACTATATATATATACATGAAAGAGTCTATTACGCCATGTTAAAGTACGCGTACGAATTTGAAAGCCAAGTTAACCGTGAACAGATTTACACACTTAATTAGCATTAGTAATAATCGCCAAATTCTTTAACAAAACACAGTATGTATTACTATATATGCGCTAAAATTAAAATATAATCATGTATTTCTTGTAGAGTGCATTTGTAGTTGCATTATTTCTATAAACCTAATATAAAGCCTCTTTTACAAGCCCCAGACATAACCCCATTATAGACTTGATTTCCCTTAACTATCGAATAAACGAATCTGATCTTGAATCTTCTTGAGCTGCACTGCGCAACAATCATATTTAAGTCAAGCTTTTAACTCCTTGGAAATTGTACTGATTTTTTTTTTAATTTTTTCAAAATATTAAAAAAAAAAATACATGAAATTTTTATATTACCATATGTGTAAGACAAATGTTATCCTATATATTGTTTATGAATCTATTAATTATGTATTACGACTATTAATCAATCAAATATATTATTAGATTTTCTCGAATTTAAATGTTTTTGAAAAAGGAACTGAAGTGAATATGTAGTCTAGAGAATGAATGAATGGAATGAATAGAATGGAATAGACCATACTTCGTTGTTTTAGATATTCTCTAATTTTTGAAATGTTGAATCGGTATTTTTATTGCTCCCGAAATTCCTATGCAAGAAATTACATTCGATTTTCTTGAGTTTGAAGAAATATAAGGAAACTTATATTTGAATCTACAGATTATAAAAGGAAAGCTGAAACTTTCAAACATGGATTTATCTTTAGGTCCAGTTGTTTGACATGTTGCTCATCATTATATTTTTGCTCAAATTCTAAACAAAGAAAAACTAATGATGATTCACCTCCCAACTCTATAGTCTTATCCCTAAATAGTTATTTGAGGTAATTTAAACAACAAAAAAGTAAATAAAATTAATATATACATCTGTATATATATTACAACAATCAAAATTGTATAAGATATTTAGACTCTTGCTCTACAAGATAGAACTGGATTTTTAAAATCTTTTTAATCGATCAAATTAAACGGGAATAATTATCGATTTCTTGAAATAAACTCGATCGGACGGTCGGACAGGGCTACATCGAGTTAGCTCGTCGCCCTGCTCAATATATATATATATTCTGCCACGCCTTATACCCTGTTCAATTTACATAAGAAAATATATGCCAAGAAAAGTCCAGAGTTCAAACTCACCTACGGATGGTATATTGATGCACAAGGCATGGGATAGCTTCAGGTAAGTCCTTCCTAGCTCATACGAGCAAATCTGTTGTACGTCGCTTATATCGATGAGCAGATCTGTAAGTAGAGATTTAATAAGCTTTCCCGAATGAACTACAGTTATATCTATATATGCTTACGGGACGTGCCCTCGGTGCGACAGGTCATGTAGACGCAAGCTGCATAAATGTGGGTGCTCTTGCGGCCACGTGTTAAATGCCTATGTAGAGCCATTTTGAAGAAATTGAGCGCAGTGTCCGCATAGTGCTGCGTCAGCTGTAGTTGCTGGCAGAGGAGCGTGATGTCCTTCTTAGCCTTTTTGATTGTCACCTCACGTGATTCAGTGCCGGAGCCCACTTGGAATTTGCCATAACCATAGTTTGTTGCACCACCTGAGGATTCCGCAGACACAAACTGCCCAATAGCGGCGGCGCCATGGCCCATCTCCTCGAACTGCACCTCGGAGACGATTAACGAATCCTCCAGCACAGAACCGCAGTTCATGCAAACTAAGAGCATTATAATATTTAAGAATTATGGAAACTATTTCTTGTCGGCAGGGCTTACCGCGATCGCCGCGTGCATTGTCCTCCTCGATCTCATTGGATCCACAGTTGCGGCATTTCAACCCCGTCGACATGTTGTTCGTTCAGCTTCTTGATAACAAAAGAATATCTAGCGAGTCGGATAAATAAGCATAACTTGCCATTGGACTCTATTTTCACGACATTTTTCTCACAAACTTAACACAAAATTTTCACTCGCATTACGATCAAAACTAACGCAACACGCGTTCTCGCGAAAGTTCAAAATACCAATCAACAGCTGTTAAAGATAGTACGCTGACAATTGAAGAGGTGGATAAATAAAATTAAGCTGGACAGTAATAAAACTGCTCAATACATTATATAATAACAAATGTATATATAATTTTATTATTATTATTCACAAATTATTATTCAAAAATTCAAAATTTTTGTAATTATTTTATTTCTCTACTTAATACATTAAATTGTGACAGTACATGTGAGCTGCATACCTATCCTAGAATTCACTTGCAACACTGCCTTTGCAATATTTTACAATTTATCAACACTGCATTTCATTCAGCTGAAATGCAACAAGATATTGGCTGCTGCATCAGGTATGCTGACAATAACAAATAATGCGATTTAAAATTCTGCTGAAGTTGGAACAATATTTCAATACTATTTTAAAATTATATTTGATTTACAACTCAATCTATTTGATAAAAATCAGATACACAGTGATTACAACTAACATATAATTTTAAAGTTTTTATTCATAACAAACATGAATTAATGAGTTGCATACCTAGCGCAAAATATTCCATAGCACACTCATTTGCCATTTTTTTGCACTTTTACAACACTAACATTCGGCAAAAAATAGAAAAACCAACAAGAGATTCGTCGAGCAGGGCAGGCGGCATTTATAATTTATTAAATTTGTATATTAATAATTAAGAAAACTTAAAGCTTTCTTATGAGTATGGCTGACGGCGATAATGCAATCCCGTTGAGTGGAGAAGCAAAGCCAACGGCAGGCATGCAGATCATTCCAGGCGAGATGGTGGCGTCAATCGAGGAAATCGTTATGATTGATCCCGAGTGCTATGAGCTGGATCTGAATCATCGTCGTATCGATAAGCTTGAGAATTTCGAACCGTTGAAACAGATCGAACGATTGTATCTGCGATGGAACCTCATCAAAAAGATTGAAAACCTCGATATGTTGCAGACCCTGGTGGAGCTGGAACTGTATGACAACCAGATCACAAAAATCGAGAACCTAGATAAGCTAGTTAACCTGGAAATACTCGATCTCAGCTTCAATCGCCTGACCAAAATCGAGAATTTGGATAAGCTCTTAAAACTGGAGAAACTCTACTTCGTGGCCAACAAATTGACCGTCATCGAGAACGTCGGGATGTTGACCAATCTAACGATGTTGGAGCTGGGCGACAACAAGCTAAAGAAAATTGAAAACATCGAGACTTTGGTGAATCTGCGCCAGCTATTTCTGGGCAAGAATAAAATCGCGAAAATTGAAAATCTGGATACGCTAGTCAACCTGGAGATTCTAAGTTTGCAGGCAAATCGTATTGTCAAGATTGAAAATCTGGAGAAGCTGACCAATTTGAAAGAGCTGTACATATCAGAGAACGGCATTGAGACCATTGAGAATCTGTCCGAGAACAAGTGCCTGGACACACTTGACTTGGCCAAGAACAGATTGAAGGTGATTGCCAACCTGGAAGCGCTGCAGCAGCTCGAGGAGATCTGGCTAAATGACAATGGCATCGACAATTGGAAAAACTTGGAGGTGCTCAAATTCAACAAAGCCTTGCAGACCATCTACCTGGAACACAATCCCGTTGCCACAGATGTACGCTATCGCTCCAAGCTGCGCGACATTCTACCCCAGTTACAGAAAATAGATGCCACCCTCTGCGTAATGCCGGGCGCACATGCGTAACGTACTGGCCCACGGCAAATATCGAATCTAATGATTATATTACACATCTAAAACTTACAATATATACTCAAAATGTTACAAGTTTTTGTTTTATTTTTTCTGAGTGCAGAGAGTACTTTCGTACTCAACCCAAATCATTCAAATTGTAATCCATTCCTTCCATTATAAACATATATAGTATATTCACTGTATACACACAGTTGTTCTATATTATGTTAAGCTTATCACATGCAAAGTCCAATAGATAAAGAGAAAGAATAAGAGACGAGAAGCACGTACGATGGTTATAGACTTTTGCTTATCACTATATACATTTCTTGCTTAGATGGTAAACAAAAGACTTGTGGGTCTTATTGATACACCTATGTAAAGCCAAGCTTAAATATTAATTGCATAATAATCCGAGGCGCTGACCTGGTGTGGGCCGCCATAGAAGTCCAGCACGAATATGTTCTTTATGTCAAGCTCGCACAGATAGAAATTATGTTCTAAAAATAGATATTTACAATTTAAGAATTAGATCAGGATCGTTCAAAATCGCTATTCGTACCTTTTATCCAGTTAGCTGCTGCCGGATGCCGCTTAATAAATACATTTAGGGCTGACTTATAACTAGGTTGATCCTGTGGGAGCTGTGGAATCGGATATATACAATATATTATAGATGTATAACTTATTTTTGCATTCAGCCATTCACTGATAATCTTTACACACCTTCTTAACCTGACCGCTGATTATCGTGCGCGCACAAGTTGGCTCCATTGGATCTTTGTTAGATTTTTTGCAGTTCAAAGTCTGCTCGTCCGTGAACAGGAAAGTAACTTTGTTATTGTTTTGCCAGTCCGGACCCGTAAAGTCCAAATCGGTGAGCAGAAAACGAATGATGCCCGAAGATTTGCCTTCCAGGCTATTGTCGTCGATGGAGAGAATGTTCACCATGGGATAGTCCTTCACAATTGAATTGGTCGAAATGCTGCCCACAGACGCCCAATTGGCGCGATGGACCAATTCACGCGCGATCTTGGCATGATTAAACAACAGCTGCTGTTTATACTCAGCTATAATCCGAGCATCACGAATCGCCGAATAAGCCTGCGCATGACCAATGGACACGCAGGCCACCAAAAAGAGCAATAGCACTTGCATTGTGTTGCGGAAGCTGCGAAAAGATCAGAGTACGGTACGGAGAATGGACAACAATTGGCTGTGATATGAGCACTGCGACACTTTTAAAGGCAAGACCTTATCAAGTCGAATCAAAATTCATTATAAGGCAAAAAAAAGTCTATACAAACAACGAATTTATATACATATACGCATTAATCAACCGCGTCGAAAGAACAAAGAACAGTATTCGAGCTTCGTTTCATCAATATCAATTTCAACTTATTACACAGTTTACATTTCCAATCTACTGCCTTACCTGAATGAATTTATAGAATTGTTTACTCAAGTCCTTATGGCTGCTTTTGTTTGCAGTATTAATTTGGTTGCAAACTACGTCGTTTCCTTCTACAGACTGACTGAGGGTACTTGAGCTTTTGTTATCGCAAGTAAGTTTGTAAGTTTGTGAGTAAGCGATCGAGGTACACAAAGAGAGAGGCATAGAAAGTTAACAGCTGTTTTGTAAGTATGCGATTTAGAGAGAATGACTTGCTCTTGCGCTTACGCTCAGTTTTTTTTAATCACTCGCAAGAGCTCAGCTCCAGTTTGCGCGCTAACAAAACTCAAATTCGTTAACAGCACTCACTAACAGAGTTGTTAGTTAACATGGGCTACCCCAACCCACGTACATTTTTCTTAACAGTAATCTCATGAATCTTTTAACAGTGGGACAACGCTAGCAGCAAAGTATTCTAGATTAGATTGAACATCCATGGGTTTTAACATTGAATTTTAACATTATGTTTATTACTCAAATATGTTTTGTATGTTTAGGAATATCTTTACATTTTTTACTTTATCGAATCCATCGCTCTAGTCTAACATACATACATATATATATTTAAATATATATATTGACGTACTTGTACTAACATTTCATTTTTATTTTTCATCCTCATCTCAATTTATGTTAGTTCTTCAGTTTGCTCAATTCTAAATTCAATATTATATGTGTGTTTTATGTGTGTGTGCTTCAGGTGTGCGAACAATTTGTAACATTTATTAAACTATTTTGTTAAGTTTCCATTCAACTTAATTATTTTTGTTTTGTACCGTTGCGCATATTACGATTTTCGTACTTTGTTTACTATTTTTTTAAGCGTTTTGTAATTCAATTACAATTGTATGATTATAATATCTTATACTTAAGATAAAACATATAGGTATGTATGTATTTATGTATGTATAGCATTCAAGTGTTTCTAAAAAATAGTCGTATATATGTATGTCTATGTAAAATATGTATGTAAAAGTATAGCTATAGATCGTAACATGATTTATGCATGTTTTATAGTAGTTAAAGTTAGTTTCGTTGATTCAGATGTACTTTGTATTCAAAATGATTCTTAAAGCCCATTTGCGTTGCGACAGAAAGCAGCTGACCTAATGGCAAGCTGTATGTTGTCTTTTTGTAATATTTGATATTGTATGTTTTAAAAGAATGAAAAACTTGAAGTTTTCGACTAAGAAAAATAAACAATTATGGATCTTGAGCTGTTTAGACATAATGTTCTCCACACACTTCGACCATTATTTTATGGCATTCAGGGACCAAGAATCCGTTTATACTCTTCCATATACCCGAGCTGGAAATCAGAATTGATTTCAAAATATTCCAAAAAGTGTAAAATCTTACGTTGCAGCAAAAAACATGCTATCTTAAAAACCAATTATTCAAGTTGTACTCATTGTACGTTATACATCGTCGTATTGCAGTGAAAACGGAGGGCATAACAACTGCTCATTAGACGATATCTCAGGAACAAAGAACATCAAAGTACCTTTTTGAATAATTGTATCGTTCAGTTAGTTTTAAATACTTCAAAAGTACTAGAAAAATGGTTGTTTGTTTTTACAGATTTGGGTTATATTGGATTCCTATAATGGTTTGATTCTTGGTTACTAAATCCTGTTATGTATGTGTATATATATATGTATCTATGTCTATAATGTCAGAGTGTCTCCAGTTCAATTGTTATCTATGCATATATGTATGTATATCGACTTATATAGTTCGCTTATCAATTAGGTGGCATTATACTTTTGCAAGTATTTGTGTTTTTCTTTGTTTGCCATACAAAACTTGCATGTGATTATTATTTGGTTAACCAAAATGTACGAAATCAAATTTAACAATTATTTTTTGTACACGCACACACATTGACATTTTTTTATATTTATTATTTTTTTTTTTTTTTTTTTTTTTTTTTAACATTCAAGTGTTTAAAATACTTATAATGCCTGTGCTTTAATATAAACTTAGATGACGTGCTACAAGCAAATCCACAACTATGTACTTATATAGTATATATATATATATATATATAGAGTGCACCATATCAATATAGTCTTGCTTGAAGCGCTCAAAAAAATTTCAATTGTAATCAAATTATTAATACTTTTCATTTTGTTTTTATACTCGTGTACAAAGTACGTAAATAATTATGTTTATATATATATATGTATGTGTATAATTTTGTTTCATTTAAATTTTTTACTTTTTTTCCAAACAATTCCATGGCGCTTGCGTATTTTTATGTGTTTTTGAACATTCGATTTAGCTTTCCTTAATGACAGTTAGTTTTTTGTTAATGTCTTTAAACGAGTATCGAACCAAACGATAAAAAGTATCTATATTTTAAAGCTTTAATATAATTAAATTAGATTTAGTTTCGTTTCTTTTTGTGAGTTTTAATGACTAGCTTGGAAGCATACAACTAAAACCTAAACGTTGAGGACCAAGTCAGATGTCGCTAAGCAGCTTCGAACGTGAACTTAAGTGTTAAACATAAGGTAAAAGCAAATCGGGGCAGTTTTACAATACGCGGGACGTTGGTATAACAATTTTTAAAGCTATCATTTGCCAGGCAACGCACTCCAGTCGGGGGTTTCTGTTGTATTTTGTTTTGTTTTTTTGTTTTTAGTTTTGGGAAGAGGTGTGGCCTTCAGGCATGACCAAGGGTTGGGCTGGGGCTAACATAGATTGCTAAATTTAGCAAAGGTCGCACCGTTAGCGCCGTTCATTGGATCGGTCAGTGGAGCGACCTGCCTGCTTACCCTGCGTCTGTTGCGCCGTCTGCAGCTCGTACTGATAGTAGCAATCGCTGCCAACGTAGACGGTGCGCCAGACGCCATCCACATCTCACATCTGCCGATAGGGCGAATGCATCTTGAGCCATTGCAGCACAAGCGATGGGCCGCCAGCTTGGATCTCGGGCGGAATGGTGCCCAACGGGCATTTGTCAATGTTCAAATACTTCAGATTCTGGCACAGAGCCAGCTCAAAGGGTAACTTCTCCAGGCCTGGATTTTGATTGATATAGAGGTTCTCCAGGCTCTCCAACGAGCCAATCTCCTCGGGCAAAAATTGTAGATTGTTCTCGCTAACAGAAAGATGCGTTAAATTGCTCAAATGACCAATGCTACGCGGCAGCATGGTTATCTGATTAGTCTGTAATATCAGCCGCTGCAGCTCGTGCAGCAGCCCGATTTCATGCGGCAACACTTCGATGCGATTCTCCTCCAGATCCAGAATGCGCAACTTGCGCAAGTTGCCGATGGTGTTGGGTATCTTCTTGAGCATGTTGTTGGACAGTATGAGTATTTCCAAGTTCTGCAGATTCATGATATCATCGGGCAGCTTCTGCAATGCATTGGTGGCCAAGTTCAGCTCGACCATGTTCACCCAGGTGCCCACATCCAGCGGCAATGCAGTCAGCATGTTCTCCTTCATGTTCAGCTTTGTCAGACCCTTGGCGCGCGAGAATATGCCATACGGTATCTTGTCAATACGATTGTGCTCCAGATTAATGCTATACACATTGGTGAACTGCGCCGGCCCACCAGTGGGATAGCTGGTGAACTGATTGCGCGATAGAGTGATTGTGGTCAACGCACTTAAACTAGCGAGCATGCCGTCTGGCAGCAGTGTGATGCCGTTGCCCTCCACATTAAACTCATCCATGCTCTTGCAGTTCTTTAGCGAAACGGGCACGCAGCTCAGTCGATTGTAGCGCAAGCCAAGCCGCACCAGCGACTTCAGATTGCCAATGCTGTCCGGTATGTCCAGCAGCTCGTTGTGCTGCAAGTCGAGCGCATTTAAATTCACACAGTTGCCAATGTCGTCCGGCAGGTGCTCCAAGTGATTGTGCGACACATCCAGCGTTGTCAGATTCACTAGCGATCCGATCGCGCTGCCCAGCTCCTTGATTTTGTTCTCCCGCAGACTGAGCATGGTGAGGTTGACCAGCTGGCGCAGATCATCTGCCACGGCAGTGATTCGATTGAAGCGCAGATATAGTGTTGTCAGCGAGCGCAGTTGATAAATAACTGGCGGAATTTCTGCCAGCTTGTTGTGGCGTAGATCCAGCACCTTCAGCTGTGTACAATTCCTCAGTGACTCCGGCAGCGATGTCAGCGAGTTCTCGTTCAGGGCCAGATTTCGCAAATTAACCAAACATCCAATTTCCGTCGGCAGCTGCCCAATCTTGTTGCTATACAGATAGAGTTCGGTGAGATGGACGCACTCCCTGACCGTTGGCGGAAGGACAGTTATAGACGACTTGCTCAAGTCTAAGAGTTTGATGCCTAATGGGAAATTAATTAATACTTGAACGTGATTTCTTATAGCCAATATCCACTCACCTTCGTCGCGACAGCGCTGCAATGCCTTGATCACATCCTGATCCGCCTGAATATTTTTCACAATCTTCTTTGTGGTGGGCTTGGGTTTGTTTGACTCCGGATGCTTGACCGTCACCATTTTGGGACGCGTCTCGGGCGGCATGTTTGCGTTGTTCTCGTTATATGTCAGATTGTGTCCGTTGCTGCTTGTCGTATTGCCACCGGCGCCGTTCACTGTGCTTCGATTCCTGAGTGTTGGTGCTGTGTCAGCTCCGCAACCGCTGCCGCCGCCGCCTTTACTCCCACCTCCTCCGCCGCCACCGCTGCCACTGCCACTGCCGCCGCCGCCGCCAAAGCAATGCGTAACCTCTGAGGGACTGCTCCCGTTATTCTCTCCGTTCCCCGTGGACGATAGCGATGTAGTTGATGCGGTCGCACCAGCCGAGGAGCACAAGTTCATAATTTTGCCCAGTCTTGCGGTCGCCGGCGACAATACGTTGCCCAGAAGTATGCCAAAGCGACAACAACAATTTCTCCAGCCGCAGCCAGTGGAACTCGTTGCTTTTCCCTGCAACGTTCAGATAAAGACAGGCAATGAGACAAGCGTAAAGTGTAGAGAATAAGCTGTTTATTGTTGCAGTTTATCAATTGTGCGTCAGACCCGGCTACAGGCCAATAAAAAGACAAGATAGCCGTGCGTCATCAACAACTGCTAACCCCGCCGTCCCAAGCACCAAGCCCCCAGGCCTCAAGCCCCAACCCCCATGTCCCATAGCCCACACCCACCCAAGCAATTTATTACTTTTGCTTTTGTTTCTCAGTCCTTATTAACATGCGCTCCAACAAGTTGCCCATAAACTTTACTGCAAACTCTACGCACGAATCAATAATCAAACCCACAGTCACCACAAAAACAATTCATTCACCTCAGCCAATTTGGTTAGTAATCGAACGCTTCGTAATTAATAATGAATACAATTTTAAAATAAATTTTAAAATAAAAATAATATAAAGTAACGAACAAAGAAATAATATACAAGGAAGATATTTTTAATTTTTACTACTTTAAACCAGCTGCGTATTTTTGATTACATATTGATCATATACAAACAGAGACGTATTACTTAAAATACTAGTAGCAGATAGTGATAACAACAAGTAAGAGTGACAAAGTCCATTGAGTTTGACTAAGAAAGACTCATGTACATACAAATATAAGTATTCACATACACAAACTCACATAGAGACGAAACTGCTTTCCGGTTCTTGCATTTACTCTGAGACCCGAACCATTGGCCTTTTATACTTTGAATATGATGATTAAATGTAAACCAACGTCAAAAAAAGTAGATTTTTTTTGTGGAGAGGTATGGCTTCACTGTGTATTCTTACATAAATATAATATACTTAAAAAAACTTAAGCACTCCTTTAAACTCAAGAATTACAATTTTATTGTTTATTATAGATTTATATATTGACTTCAAGATAATAGTTTTATAGATCAAACCAATAATAAAGATCTTTATTACATATTAGGCAATCTGTCAGCGTAAATGTGATAATAAAAGATATCTTTTAAATCTATAGAAAACTATCTACTGTATAGATCTCCAATTGATTTGATTATGTATAGGAAACCCAATTATTGAACACACTCAATAAAGATATATTTGGAATCCATAACAATAGCTTTATCTCTAAGCAAATATCCAATATGAGTGAATATATTTCTCAATCTATAATTCATATATATTCTTATATTTCCTTCACTCTCTCTGGTTCATAGTATATTAATCTGTATTGAACAAAATGCTTTATGCATCTGGATATATTGAATTAATTATGAGTTGAAGCAGGCATAATACGATTACAGCACATTAATTAAGTGCATTTGTATCCCTAACGGGCTACCCACACATAATTTATGTGCATCTACAGCAAACTTCAGAAACGGGTGACATCAACACGAGCCCACGAGCGAGGACTGCAGCCGCCCATTCGCCCATCCGCCCACACAAATGCTGCATAAATGGCCATGTGGTTGGTTGGTTGGCTGAGTGTCAAGGTCAGAGGAGCTGACAATTCCTAGAAGACCAATGCCAAAGGTGAAGAGCGGACATAAAAACACCAACAATAACGACTGCGATGGCAAGAGAAACCTCAAATTACCGTTATATGGCATCACGCATGACCACCAACACACTCACACGCACATTCACACACACACACACACACACACACGCACAAGCAGGCGTATGCAAAGAGGGAACGCACAGCCACACAAGCTGTGTGCATTATTCGAATTTGAACCTATCAAATTTCGCACAAATCATAACCGGGCACATAAGCCTGTGCAGACACTCATATATATATATATATATATATACATATACATATGTATGTATGTAAAACAGGTCAGAGAATATTTTACTTGAATATTATAGAGCTGGCAAACATTGCGGAATTTTTTTCGCAACTTATTTGATAACGAGCTAAACATAACAAAAGGCTGGGCAAGCTGCCTAGCCTCAGTATGATTCTGTTGCTGCTGCTTCTGATTCATGACAAATTGCCATTGCTTCTTCAATCTTCTCTGATAATTATGGGGTATTGTGCGCTCTATTCCTTCTTTATATTCAGCCGTCTTCTTCATATTGTTGTTGTCATATCGTCGCATAAATTTCGCAGCGCTGCGCTGCGTTGCGTTGCGCTGTTGTTGTGGGTGGCGGAAACGAAACGAAGCAACTGCACAATAGTGATGCGTAATATGTATGTACGTATTTATGTATGTAGGTATGTATGTTTGCATGTGATTACCTGTGACTTCTGGGTGAATGGTTCATTAGCTGCAGATATATACATCTGCACTAAAGACATAAAACACCTGATAGCAAGTCGATGGCAACAAGTTACCGCTTATTTCTTATCTAGCGATAGCATATCTACCTACAGTGTTATCAGAGATATTTTCTATTTCAATTTCATATACAATATTCACATACACTGCTCGCGAAATCACAGTATAATCCAAATCACTTCAATTGCTCATCTCTAACAAACAATTCCCATACAAACAATATGCACACACACTCTTACGCGCATACACACACTTACGCATATTCACGCACACTCGGCGTTCACTCGTAACATTAACACTTACGATTTCTAGTTAACATCCATTTATTATATTTTGAGTTAACTTGTTTGTCTTTTCTTTTATTTTTTGTCCACAAGCACAAATCAGAGTAGCGGCAGCAACCAAAGAACAACGCAAATGAGCGACGAATGTTATTACATATGTGGGCACTCAAAAAAATGAAACAGTTTCTAAAATGTTATTAACAGCACGCAAACATTTGCTCCTCGTAAAAATTCCGTTACATGAGGTTCATGTTGCGCGCAATTATACAATTTTTATGTGAGATGCGAAATTAATATATTCATTTATTTATAGAAAAAAGTACACAACTGCTGATTATCATAAATGATATAAAAAAAAGTCATACAGAAATATAACAGAGCAGCTGTTCTTAGAAAAAGAAAATGCACCAGTGAGCAGATTCGATAAAAATTGCTCTTAACAGCGATACAAATTAAAATACCTACCAATGAGCGTGAAAAATGATATGAAACACAGATGGCGCTATCAATATTCCAAAGTGTCAAATTTAACACGAGTTCACTCATCTAAAATTATATTTCAAGAATCACTTAAAAAAAAATAATAAAAATGTAAGGCGAATTTTTCGCATTCAGCACGTTAGCACAGAATTGAAAACATATTATGGCAATCGATCACTGTGTTAAGAAAAAATATTGTTAAATAAATGAAAGCATATATGATTTATCAGCAATGAATTTCGAATTTTGTATTTTGTCGCGCCAACATGGACATAATTGGAATTGCGCAGTTTAAATTACGACCTAGAACTTGTGGGAGGCCAACTGCATTGCACTCTCCCACTTGGCGGCATTTAAATCTCTCGTGGTCGAGGTCTAGGTCATTGAAGTGTGGCTATTGTTATCCACTGGCAGGGTCGCACTCTCACATTTACATACGCATTAGACACACACGGACACTGGTGCTCTTACTCACTCACACACACACACATGCTCCTACATTGTTTGCTTGCACATATTCGCATGCTGGCATGTGTGTGTATTGATACACATTCGCACACACACATATGTAGATATGAATGCTCCCATATAAACTCCACCAACACATGCATATGTGTGTCACTGTGTGTCTGCGTGTGTGCAGACGTGTTTGTATAGTTCATACTGCAACAATGGGGCTGAAATGTATGCTTCGAAATGTGGCCAGCAGCCATCCACACACATACAACCGGAACAATTGAATGACTGACATTATATTATTCTGCATAATTGATGCGCAATTTGCTTGGCTTTGAAATCGAAACTATGTGGCAAGCAGGTAAATGGTTAAATGTCAAATCAATTAGTAATTGAGCAACTAACCTGTTATTAAACCGCCACGCGAGTAGCTGTAAAATCTTTGGAGCCTTCACTTTGAGTAGCCTTCGTTTGTATATGTGTGCATATGCGTGCGTGTGTGAGTCTGTTTGTGTTTGTGTGTATTGCAGGTTATATTGCTGCGGCCTAAAGCGAATTTTCTTGTCGTTGTCTGCGATTTGTATTGTGTACACTTATTTGTTGTCCGTACACTATAGTGTACCTATCTTAATATGAGAGGGATATATTTTATTCAGGGGTCTCGTTCACCGTCTTGATAATTTTTTTTTTTTTTAGTTTTGTATATAAATTTAGATCACGAAAATAGATTAGCACAATTGTTATACGTATACGTTAAAAACAGGTCAAAGTTGCGCTTTTAAATTAAATTAAAATTTACGCTTGCTTTAGTTGTGGCGTGACGAGACGACAGTTTAGCCAGAGAGAAAGTTACACATAAAACAGCAGCAACAGCAGTGGTAGGATATATGTATATATCCTGGCGGCTGCCACAGCCACAGCCACAGTCACTTTGAAAAATGTCTTGCAGCTCGCATGCGCGTTGCACTGTGGCGACATCTAGCGCCCATATCATCAGGCTGCCAGTTGCTGTCGGCCGAGCTGTCGCCGCTAGAGCTCCAATTTTTTGAGGTCCTCGTGGCTGATGAACTCGCAGGCTCTTTGGGATATTATTCGATAGTCTGGAAGAGAGCGACAGATAGGCGAAAGAAGCTTCTCGATGCTTGTGTGTGATTGCCATGCACTTACCTTTCTGATATTTACAGTTGTACATGCGCATCACACAGGTGCTGGCGAATGTTCGCAGGCAGCCGTCGTGCAGAGCGCAGACCACGCGATATCCTGTAGGGCAAACGTCGTGACACTTGTTGGGCCCTGTTCGGATGTGGGGAGTGTGAAATGTATTTTAAGAAATTTCATTTGATTTTCGATGGAAAAATTGACGCACCTTGCAAAGCGAACAACTGTCCAGAGATAATGCCAATCGAACCGAGCAATAGAACCGAAATTAGTTTGAAGCCAGGAGCTGGTCCGGTTTGCATTGTGACTTGTTTCTTGTGTGCAATTTTTGTAATGAACTTAAAACTCGATATTAATTCGATTTTTAATATATTTCTGCTGTGTTTATTTGTTTTCAAAAATTGTGTCAATATTTTGTATAAAATTTATAAAAATACTCAACAGTTGTTGGGGGTTAATAGCAAATAATCATACATTCGAGCACATTCGTTTCTGTCTGATGAAATTTTAATTTTAAGTTCCGGTACTGCAACTCAGCTCAATTTTAACTAAGTTATTGGCATTCGCCCTCAATGGGATCATGGATATAGGCTGCAATGAGAGTGTTTTTAATATATAGTCGGGGTATTATATTATATTTTTATACCTATTCCGCTTTGGCACGAATATTGGTCCAATAGGCAGCGATTAATGAAAGTTCTGGTAGTCGATATAGGGTTGCCGTCTTTGTCAGTATACGCGAAAGTCGCACAGACTCCACTGCCGCCCAGTGGGCAGATCCGGATGCAACGTTTCCTGCACTCCGCTCGTGTTATGCTCACCAATTCTGGTGATAGACATAGGTCATTTGGTTATATATCTAACAATTCATATGCAACTAACCCTTTCTGCAGCTGTTCACGCGATTGCAGTTCACCGATGCGAAAAAGCAACTATTTTGAAAGACACGGCAAAAGCCATTAACAATACTATACACCGGTTCCCTTTGATAGGGCGTACAGCGAAAAGCCATACCACACTTTCGAGGACAATTCCCAATCTGAACCGTACCCGAAGACAGAGTCTGAGCCGTGCTCAGGCAGACTAATACGGCGCAAAGTGCGGTAGACAACGACAATTTAGACATGTTGCGATTGCGAAACTAAAATTTTGACTTATATGAAGCTCGCATTTATACCGATTTGACTTTCAGTTATTATCAATTGCTTTGTTTAATTAATCACACGACTCTCAATATGTGTTCATTTTGTTATTAATTTTATACATATTTTGTTGTATTTCATTTCAGTTGTGCAAATTCCATATTTATGTGTGTACGTGTACAAAGCTAAGTACATAAAACGTCACAAACAAAAAGATGAAAAAATGCTATTTACTAATAATACACAAAGGAAATTTAACAAATTTCACAGTAGTTCGTGCACCGAACTTTGCATAAAACAAAATTTAAATATTATCTTGTCATAAATTGTGCCAGAAGGCAGCGAAGCAATCGCAAGTATTCAATTGTTCATATCTCAAGACATTCAAAGTGAATAAACAATATTTGATGTGCAAATAAAGCTACAATTTGGCGCCTTTAAGAACAAATACATAAGCTATATATGATATTTACATTTTTTTTCTGTGGACAAGTTATGTATATAGCTGGAAGATAAATGTTACGATTAGACAAGTGAGAAAAAATAATATGGTAGAGAATCTTCCACTTGATCACAAATGTTTATAATTTATTTTCTAAAACATTTTGGTTTATTCCTTCCATCTATATAAATAATAAACTGACTGAAAAATAAATTTCTTTTTGTCATATATTCGGATTTGCCTTGATCCATATAATGATGTCAATCTATAGATAAGCATAGATTTAAAACTTTATACATAATAAATAAAGTGCGTATATACATATACATATATCTAAATACATATATAAATAGGTTTGATTATTAGATTTTTAGAATTACAAAAAATATATCTCTAAAACAAATACTCCAATTTTAATGAAATAAACCTTGTTTATTAATTTAAAAATTAAAATTTTAATGACATGGACAAGTTTCAGGGATGTAAATTTTCATTTAATATATACATATCGAAAAAAAATTTATAATTTTGGCTTCCTTGAATAGGTTGTAGTTTGTGATGGATTGAATGTATATATATATATATATATATATATATATATATATATATATATATATATATATATATATATTAAAAATATTTTTTTTTTTAATTTTTTATTTTGTATTATAATATTTGAAGCAATTACTTTTTATAACAAAATTGGAGTATTCGTTGAAGAGGTACATGTAGCTTTTTTTTTTAAATTTTCCAAAATGTCTATACTTCATTTTTTATAAAGACTAATTTACTTCTACAAATATAAAACAAGTCAGAAAGCTCTAGTCCAGACTGCTCGACTACGAGCTACCCTGAGCCCTACAAAAAATATGATACTCTTCTTCTTTACGCACGTATAAGCGCGCGCTCTGCTAACTGCGCTGTTGCTGCCGTGGCTTCAGGGTGGTATGGACTGAATTTTGGACTAACGATCTTTATGAAACTTTCAGAATATAATAATAGAACCAAAATATGCCTATTTGCCAAATTGAAAGTCTCTAGTATTTTAATTACGTTTTTTTTTCCAAATTGGGGGATGGGGCGAGTTTGGGACCGGTATCCAAAATCTAACAAAAACCGAAATTGTAATAAATTAATATCTATATATATGCAGAAGACATGGAGACTCTAACTCTAAGGATGAACGAGATATAAATTTATAACTGATTCTCGATAAATGTTAAAATCGATAACTCAGAAACGAAAAAAGTTATCGAATTAAGGAAACAAACTCGTATACTGCGTGTAATACACGAACCTAACAAAAAAAAAAAAAAACAAAGAACGAAGTCTCTAGCTCTTATATCTTCTGTAATCGACGTGTTCAAACATACTACGCACAGATGGACAGACGGAAAGGGCTATATTGATTTTTCTCATCGCCTTGATCAAGAATATATATATACTTTATGGGGTCTGCCACGCCTCCTTCTGCCTGTTACATACTTTTATCAAAACCAATATACCCTGATTTCCCATTTTTAATGGATTCAGGGTATAAAAAGCAATGTATAAATGCAAATATATTAATTTTAACAAAAAGTTAAATAAAATATGAGGTAAAAATATGAATTATCATTAAAAATTAAATTTATAGGTACTAAGTATTTTTCGAGTCATAATAAATGAATGTACTTGGGTTTATTAATTTAAACTCTCTAAAATGTATTTATTTTTTTTAAAATTAATTTGTATTATACAAATACATTATCAGCAGAGTTGTGAACTTATAAAAGTACAAACAAGTAAGAAAGCTCTAGTCGAGACGGCTCGACTACGAGATACCCTGAACCCTGCAAAAAAAATTATTATTCTTCTTCTTTACGCACGTATAAGCGCGCGCTCTGCTAACCGCGCAGTTGCTGCCGACGGTTGGGGGTGGGATGGGATGTACTTTGAACGCCTATAACTCCAATTCTAGATGGACTATATTCATGGAACTTTCAGAATATATTAATTCCGTTCAAATTTGTCCATTTGCCAAATTACAAGTCTCTAGCAGTTGAAATACGTTTTCTTCAAATTGGAGGCGAAGGGGGCGTGTCATCTAAAATCAGAAAGTTACAAAATCTGCGTATCCATAATATCTATCGAAATATACAATTTTGAAGTATCTAGCTAAAACGGTGTAGAAGTTATGCTCGAAAAACGTAAAATTATCGATAATTAACGAATGAGATGAGTTATCGAAAAAAAACAAAATAAACTTGTACTGCGTAATTAAGATACGAGTATTCATGTAAAATTTCAGCTCTCTAGCTTTTGTAGTTTCCAAAATCTCGACGTTCATACGGACGGACAGACGAACAGACGAACAGACGGACATGGCTATATCAACTTATTTTTTTGTGCTGATCAGGAATATATATACTTTATGGGGTCTGCGACGTCTCCTTCTGCCTGTTACATACATTTTCACAAAAACATTATACCCTGAATTCCCATTTTCAATGAGTTCAGGGTATAATAAAAACAGATGAATCAACAAATGTGGCACAGCAGAAAGCTCAATTACAGTTTCAAAGGGATTTGTGAGTTCAGTTGTAAATAATTTGGCATGAAATTTCAATTTACCTCATATTATTTTAATTGTCAAAACACATCGGGCACCTGGCTTTCAGTTAGCTCACAGTTAACTCGCTACAACAATATCTTCTTCAACTGCCCGCTGGACTGGACTGAACTAGCGCAGAATGGAGTGGAGTGGACTGGACTGGACAGAGAGCCGCTTTTGAAAGTCATCCGAATTTTGGAGATGTTGTTATGCATGTTGTTATACCCTGTAAGTATTGAAAATTGTAATTTTGTTGGGTAGATTGTTTTCTTTATATATATTTTATGTTATACGTGTCTTCTTCTACTTATCTTTAAAAGTATATATGGCTACATTATTTATCATATTAAAATCTGGCATCATAACAACGCACTTGAATTTATATTGAATTTATAGCTGATCAATTGAAATATTTTTAATATAATTTTAGCTGATTTGCCACAGCTCAGTAGACGTTGAGCTATAATTTTTGGTGAGGAGTGACCAAAGGTAGCTTAAAGGTTGTGTAAGATACAGCTTATACATATATATTCCGCGAACCCAAAGTAAGTACTATAAATAATATTGTTAATGTAGTAACATATTTTTCAGATTTATTTCCCGATTTTACACGCAGCCTAAGGGACGTATACATAAGTCTTCACACTTTCGACTATGAGTATCAAGAAGTATATAAATATATCTAGCTTTTCAGAGTATAAAAACAAAACTCTTATGACTCTAGGGTATTTGCTGGCCAGGCACTTCCAATTCTTTTCTGATAAATTTGCAGTCGCATATTTCTTTCGCCTCTTTTGAAAGTGAAGTCTTTCATTTGGCCATACATTGAATACGCTTGAAGCACTTGACTGTACAATGAAAAGGTAATGAATCTCTTCTTCAATTTGACGTCCTCTATTCATACGCAAAGTCGCATTAACTAAAAAAAGAGTTGCACTTAAATACTCATGATTTATTACAATATTTGGCAAACACTTTATTTGAAAGGTGTGTGAAATGTGTTCGTCTCTCTTAGTCTCTAAGTCTCTTAGTCTCCTTAGGTTACTTTCGTGGATGTCCTAGATATATGATTTTATGATATGGCTTCAGCTGTTCAGCTGGATTCATGGTATCATGAACAATGCCTGCAGTGTCTGTGTCTTTTTGTTGGCTTGGGAGTGTTGCAAAGAGTCGTAGTTGGCCTGGTAGTTTCGCAAGGCTTCGTTGTTGGCCTGGTTGTCCTGCATGTAGTCGTAGTTGGCCTGGTTGTCGTACAGGTCGTCGTCGTTGGCCTGGTTGTCGTACAGGTCGTCGTGGTTCGCCTGGTACTCCTGCAGGTCGTCGTAGTTGGCTTGGTTGTTGTTTCGCAAGGCGTCGTTGTTGGCCTGGTTGTTGTTTCGCAGGGCGTCGTTGTTGGCCTGGGTGGATTGTGTGGTTTGTGTGGTTTGTGTGGTTTGTGTGGCTTGTGTGGCTTGGGGTTGTAACACGGATCGCCAAATTGACAATACTGCTCACAACAAGGATCGGGATGATAATGAACTTTAATTCCAAATGTGCCCATGGAAACATGCTCGCGTACGTAATGGCTGTCGGTCACCTCTATAAGCAACAAGACGGTCCACATCCACCGGCTGCACATAGTTGGCGAGGCAAACTGAATATTTTCCTAGCTATTGCCACACTTGGCAGCAATTGCTTTGTAACGAATCGATTCGTTGCATGAAATGAATTTTATAAATTGAAAATCAAATGGTCAATTCGCTTAGCCCACAGCAATGTATTATTTAAGCCAGGCCAAGATTAATGTTCATGTTAGTGCGAAAGTCATTCAATAGCTGGCTTGAAGTTCACACCCGTATAATTATCTTGCAAATCAGATGTAATAAGTACCTGGAAGTGATTGTTCATAGAAATAATAGAGTGTTTGTTTATCTGATTCCCCTCATAGTCAAATTGGGATTTACTTTTTTATTAATATGATCGCACATTTATTCAGCTTTGCTCTCTATGCCGAAGTTCTCAGAGAGAGAAAACTAGTTTTTGCTAAATGTCAAACAGTCGCTATATAAGCTTGTGGATGACATGAATAGCAAATATTCTGTTTTCACTCTTTGACACAATGAAGTTCTGCGTGGCATTAATCAGTTTGCTTTTGTGCTTTAGCCAGATATTCGCCGCCTACGAATGTCCGTCCATATGTCCAGCGATTTATAGTCCTGTCTGTGGTCAGGCCAAGATCAGAGGTACGCCGGTACGCTGCAAGTTCTCAAACAGCTGTATGATGGGAGTTAATGCCTGCACCAAGGGAATTAGTAAGTCAATTTGTTTTTATATATTATATACATATCTTTGCTCTGCAATATTAACAGTCGTTGGATTATGGCAGAGTTAACCGATTATATTGTTTCCCTCTCTCTCGCTCTCGCCCTCTTTTTCACGCTGTCTATCACTTTCTCTGTTTCATAAGCCTTATTAATAATCCTCATATCAGATCACAAAGTTTTAGTTTTATATATTATTATAAAAACTCCATAACTCTTTCGACTCTAAATTTGAAAAGTTTTAACAGATATTTATTTTATTTTATTTTTTATTTTTTTTTTCTTAATTTAATTTTATTTTTTTTTTTGTTAAATTTTTTGTTGGCTTTAGTGGAAACTTTTTTACCTTTGCAAAAAAAAATAAATAAATAAAACAAAAAATAAAAAAAAAAATATATATATATATATATATATATATATATATATATATATATATATATATATATATATATATATATATATATATATATAAATTTACGTACATTATTTTCATTTAATTGTATTTATTTTTTTAATTTGGTTTACAGACTGGCAGGAATCGGATTGCAGTGGACTTTCACCACAGTGCGGAGGCTTGACGAATTAAGATGATTACTTGATTATAAAAAAAAACAAAAAGTTATAAATATATAATACAATATATATAAATATATAATATTCGAATCGTGAGCGAAAAATATGATTAAAAAAAATGCGAATTTTAAAATATACAAATATTTGCTTTAGTCAAATCTAATCCCGCTATATTTTCCTAACAACATTTTATGGCTAATAAATATATTGGTATGTTGAAGTGCACATTTTGCTGGCCTGTAATGGGCTCATTACAGCCAACAGGTGTATTGGCGACTAACGACAGCCAGAGTGAAATAGTTCAGTGCTCGGACAAGTCTGCTCGACGATGCTACAAACGTGGCTAATAGTTCTTTACTTGCTGCAAATATACGTCAATCCCTTGGCCAAGTCATTCGTGCTCCGAATGCCATTGGAAGTGAAGACTAAGCCGTTGTCCAGTTCGCAATTTCACAATTTTCTCGCCACTGATACGTTGAAGTTGACGCTGGACAATCGAGAGAATGTGGAGTATTACGGGCGCATCAGCATGGGCACGCCACCTCAGTTTTTCAGGGTGATCTTTGACACGGGCTCATCCAACACGTGGCTGCCTTCAGACAACTGCCCGGAGAGCAACGTTGCCTGCCAGCTGCACAGCCGCTACAAGGCGCACAAGTCGAAGAGCTATGTGCCGGATGGTCGAAACTATTCGATGAACTATGGCAATGGCCATGTGAGCGGGTATCTGTCGCAGGACACGCTGCGAATAGCCGATGCAGTTGTGCCCGGCGTGATCTTTGGCGAGACGCTTTTGCATTATCAGCCAACCTTCATTTCAACGGATTTTGATGGCATCGTCGGGCTGGGTTTCAGCCCGATTGCCTGGCGTAATACGACTCCGTTCCTTGAGCTACTGTGCCAGCAACAGCTCTTCGAGCATTGCCTCTTCTCGGTCTATCTGCGACGCATGCGCGGCGAGTTGTTTGGCGGCGAAATCATATTTGGGGGCATAGACGAATCCCGCTACACGGGCAAGCTGCACTTTGTGCCTTTGTCCAAGGTCGGCTACTGGCAGTTCGAGATGTCCAGCGTGTCTGTGGGCAATAGGCAAATCGCTGAGAAGATCGAAGTCATTCTGGACACGGGCACTTCATTTATTCTGCTGCCAATCGAACTCTTTGATGAGATGCAGAGCGCCATTGGGGCCACTGAACTGAACGGGACGAGTGTCGTTAGCTGCCAGGCAGAGAATCTAAAAGATGTTTACTTCCATATCGGAGAGAAAATATTCACTCTGAGCCCTGCAGACTATGTGGTTAAACTAGAAGTTTTTAGTGAAACGATCTGTGTAAGTGGATTCATGCCAATTGCTGAGAGCTTCTGGGTGCTAGGCGATATATTCCTGACGCGCGTTTACAGTGTTTACGATGCGGATGGCAAACGTCTTGGCTTTGCCGATGCTATTGTCGAGGAGAACTAGGATAAGAGTGGCATGAATAATAAAGAAAGCTATAATATATACATAATCATCTTTTTGTATAACCGGTATAAGGCATTATAGGTATGCAGTGCTGCTCAGCTGAATAGGTTAGACATTTTTGAGAGCTTTAACGAAAAATCCGATTGAAATGAAACCAATTTTGTTACCTAATAAAATGAATCAGCTAAAACGAACAAAAGTTGTAAATATGTAAATTTGCATGTAATATAATATTTATTAATTTTTTTTTTTCAATTCATTAAATCATTCAAATTTATTTAACAAATTTTGACTTAATTTCGGCTCGAAAAAGTTCAAAGCTATTTTGGTATTCTAATATTTAAATTATTGTTGTTTACAATATATTAATTCTATATAACCCTTAACCGGATCTAGAACTACCTTTTCCATACGTACTTTTTTCGTTCAGTTTGTTTTGAGATGGGGATTCACTTATTGATAGATTAAACTATTAACTTATCCAATTAGTGTACAGAATACATTAACCTTATCAACACGGTCTCTTAATTTACTTCATGTTTAATAAACTAATGAGTAAAATCTGAGAGAGGTCTCGCTCTATGAACAACTGGTGTTTGTTTTTTTGAAGCTAACAAAACCTGTTTATTTTATCAGCTGCTCACCTAAACCTATTAGCATTTTTATAAACAAACATACTAATAAACAGATATATATATATATATATATATATATATATATATATAACGCTGAAGTTAGTTTCATTTTGAGAATGTGCTATATATGCCTATAACATTGAGCAATACGGCAGCAGTCGAAGCCAAACTGTCGAAATGAAACTGATTTGCGTAGTTTTAATATTGTTTGGCCTGGCCCTAAGTAACGCCAGTGCGAGTTGTTCGGCTGATTGTCCCGATACTGAGGATGTTGTGTGGGCAGTGGGAGACGGTTGTCGTGTCTTCCGTAACAAATGTTACTTTGACAAGGAAAACTGTCATAGAAAGCCACGTAAGCAATAGAACTTTTCAATTAAAAAGAATAATTCATTTCATATATTTAATAAAACCTATTTGTTTTATAGCACTAACAATTTCAACAAAGGAAGAGTGCCAAAAGCTCTGTGCCACGGCGTGCCCACAAATTTATCAACCAGTGGCAGGCACCTATAAGGGCCAACAGAGAAACTTTGGCAATGCGTGCGCAAAGATTGTGCACAGCTGCCAAACCGGCGAAAGTATGTTGAATTGTTGTATGTAAACTAGATGAGAAAATAATATATCTGTTTTCACATTTCAGCCTTCTTGGACTAATAAAATGAGTTCTGTTAATTTGGTAAAGAAGAGAACACTTGAAAATATATATAGAACATAATTTAAATATGGTATGATTGTAGGGGAGGTTTCCAGAATAAGTAAAGAAGTCGCAGAGGCTGTATTTTCTTATAATGCTTTTATTTCAGATGCATTAAAAGACTCACTTAGTAATAAAAGAAGCAAAAAGGATTGGCGAATAAGGGCTATGTTATTAACATGGAGATGTTAATAGCATAGCCGAGTGTGGAGCAGCGCTATGTCATTAACATAGTCATGCCAACAACATAACCAGGCTATGTGGGGGAGGATCAGTTCCTGTTAATGGGATCTGACATTAAAAGTTGACAATAAGAAACTGTACTCAAATGAATCAAATATCGAATAGAGCGGTATTAGCATGTTAAATAATAAAAGGCATATTCTCAAAACTCAAAGAAACATGTGAATAAACTATTTAAACAAATTAATTGGGTGAGATTTGTGCTGGGTTGACCTCAATGTATTTATGTGAGTTTTTGTTTATATATTTAATTTGTTAATTTGTGTGCCATTAAAAAGATAACATTTTATATAGACCTAAAAATTTGTATAATCTGATTGTGTTGATATATATGACTCTCAATTAACGTCTTTTGAGACAAGCTTTTAAGCCGAATTACAAACAAAATTAGACAGCTTATCTCAATTCAGAAAGCTTTGCGTATGCATTGTTTAATTTGGTTAGAAGAATTGTCAGCGAGGTCAAATTTCTAAGTTTTGAGTGCAGGGCTAATAAGCTGGATCCAAATAAATAACCAAGATTTATTATAAACTGAATTCTAAATCCCAATTCAATTGACACTTACATATAAATTTATATATACGTTCAGACTTGAATACTATAATCAGAAGATCTAGCTTCTATTTATCCATTAACATTGATCAACATTATTTATGCAAATTGAATATTTTGTTTTCTATGATATGGAAATTGCGTGAATTCTTGTTTATTTAATATTTGGCAGAACTTGACCTAACTTAACTTATTTTAAATATTAATGTTAATATTTTAGGTAATATTTTGTTTATGAATCACGTATACGTCTTATAACAATTCTTATGTTATATTTAAAGCAAACAAAATTTGCTAACAATATACAGAAATCTCAAAGAGTAGTATACTTGTAACGTCTCATATTACTTGCATACATTGTTTTTAATGAATTATTAAACCTGTTTACTAACTTAAAGAGCCGCAACATTGTTGTTTAATTTTTTTATTTTTATTTTGGTTATCAATAAACTTTACTGAATTTCTGAAAAAATCCCCCTGTTGCAATTGTTAAAGGCAATAACGACTGTGTACTGTAATAATCTTTACTATAAACGATTAATTCAAAATAAGCTTGAAATTTGAGTCGTAGCCAGTTTTATTTGTTCAGACGGCATTGAATCTAATGTGTGGAAGTGAAGAGATTTTAACTGTGGTGACCTTGAGTCCATGACAAAGAGAGAATGTTAGATTGAGAGAGATTTCTTGCTGAAATAAATGATCAATTTAATTGTAATGAGATAGTAAATACTATTGAATATATTGGAAAAACTTGATATCTGCTGACGAATTTTTAAACTCAGTTGAGGCAAATAAACTATTTCAGTAGTCAAAGTGTGAGCAGTGCATATTGAAGTCCCGTGGGAGTCAGATGATTCCGATTCATTTGCATTATATAAATAAATATATTATTATTATATTTATTACTAATGTGACTGACGAGGTTAGTTTAATTGAGCACTTAATACATTTTTAGCATCAATAAATCATAAAATAAATGCCCAATTAAAATAAAAGTACATTTTTTAATGAATAAGCATTGAAAGTTGTCGATGAAACGATAAAATTAATATCCATTGTGATTGCATAAACAAACAAATAGGTTCGTTACCTGTGGTCTAGCAAAAATCCCACGAAGTGACGTCAACGCATGCAAAGTCATATAAAAACGTGCCGATGCCGCTCAAATAGCCAAGTTTCGAAGCAAACGGCTAATGAAAGAGATGCGGAATAGCAGCAAAAATCAATTGGCATTGGCAATCGCCTTGTCCGCTCTTCTGGCCATACTGAAGGGAACTCAGGCACGACACAGCCTGTTCGACTGTAACGTGCAGTTCAGGTGCTCCGCAGAGAAGGAATACATCTGGGCAACCGATGAGGAGCGCTGTCATGTCTTCCATAATAGCTGCCTGCTAAAGGTCGAACAATGTGCGCGCCGAGATCAGGGCAACTCGGAGCTGGTTGAAACGGATCGTGAGACCTGTAAACAGACTTGTGAGAGGCCATGCAAGAAGAACTTTGAGCCAGTCTGTGCTCAGTTCTTCCAGGAGGAATACTTAACGTTCAGCAATGAGTGCGAGATGCGCAACTATATGTGCACCAAGGAGAGAGGTGAGTAGTTGGCTCTGAGCCTCTGATTGTAATAATAATTGATAATTTGATTTCTAAATAGCCTACTCGTTCTACGACCTTGGGGAATGTGTAAGGTTTCCCTCATCGCAAACTTAAAAGAAACGGTGAACTGAAAAAATAGCTCTATAATCAAAATTAGAAAATAACTTGTCAATTTGAATATTTTTCCTTTCATTTAATAAAGTTTTTCATATACAAATCCAAAGTCTTTCATATCACTTGAGAAAGACAGCCTGGCCAGACGATTACCCGGATTTACCCACTTAACTCAGAAAAATTTTGTATTTTGAGTTCTAATCTATAATTAATTACATTAAAGTTCTGTCTCGTATGTCTTCGAGTTACTCCAAGCTCTGTAATATTTTTCCAAATCAGATTATTAGATTTATCAAGTATTTAATTATGCATTATTGTGAACTGTTTAGTGTGTAAGGTCAGATTAAAATCTTTATTAAGTGCCTTAGCCGAATTTCGGTTGGGAATTTGGAATTATAAATAAGCCAAGATTTCTCAACAAATACATCAGTTGTCCGCAAAGAACAATCCATAAACACAAACAAATCCTTTTGAACTAATAGCAATAATGGCTGCCACTTTCGTTATCCTGTTGAGCTGTCTCGCATACGGCATCGTAGCCAGTCCTTCACAAATTGGAAGCTTGCCTGCTGGACGCCCAGCTGTCCCAGCTCCTGTAGTTAACCAACCATCAACATCGTATTTGCCACCAGCCAAAGTATTGGGCAGACGCCCTGGTGATGAGCCTCTTGCCTCTATCCCCACCAATCCAGCACCTAGGGCTTTAGGACAACGCCCGGTTGTTAGTCGCCTTCCAGTCAATGTGGATGGACGTCAATCTTCTTATCGTCCTGTTGCTCCTGCTCCATCTGGCCAGAAGCCAGCTGTCCAGCGTCCAGTTGCTCCTGCTCCTTCTGTCCAGCAGCCAGTCATTGCAGCTCCTCGCCCAGTTGTCCAGCGTCCAGCTGTACCTGCTCCCGCTCCTCAGAGACCAATCTCCTCTGGACGTTCCAAGAGTGGATCCCGTACTGTCGGCCCAAACGCTCCTTACTAAATACCACGACAGGATCAACCCGAATATGTGACCCCATGAAAAGAACATACAATTACATCAATTATTATAAATTTTTCATAATCAACTATCAAATCAACTCTATCAATTTGCTAAAATAAACACATTGCTACAAAAAAAAAAACATATTATTATTTACTTTGAAGTTAAAACGTTATATACAATACAGGAAATACTGGCACTGTAGTATAGTTTTTTTTTTTTTTATTTTATTTAAGTTCCAATACAAGTCATCTAGTGAATTTTGGCTTCATTCAGGCGCAAAATGCCTGAATCACTGTAGTATGAGTTTCACGACTTCAAATAACAAATAAGTAACTAATAAACAAATATATATATATAATATAGTAAATCAATATTACTGTGAATACAACCAAATGTGAAATCTTCCCATATACATAGTCCAGATTCAAAGTATAACTTTATAATTCAATTCCTAATCGAATTTTTGAAATACTTTAAAACAAAGGCGGGACTACGCACTACTAATATTACGTAAATATGATACAAATTGAATATAAAGGTGTTATATACTATTATTATTGGTCAGCAACTTAATTAAATTAACGCAGGTGCCGCTGACCTGATGACCAAATTTTGGTAGAATTTTTTTTTTGTACCTTTCTAAAAACATTCATTAAAAAATATTCCTTATTGCTGCAGAAGCCATTATTGTTTTATAATATATAATAGCATAATATAACAAGTAAGAAGGCTCTAGTCGAGACGGCTCGACTACGAGATACCCTGAACCCTGCAAAAAAATTAATATTATTCTTCTTTACGCACGTATAGCGCGCGCTCTGCTAACCGCGCAGTTGCTGCCGACGGTTGGGGGTGGGATGGGCTGTACTTTGAACGCTTATAACTCCATTTCTAGATGGACTATCTTCATGAAACTTTTAAAATATATTAATTTGTCCATTTGCCAAATTACAAGTCTCTAGTAGTTGAAATAAGTTTTCTTCAAATTGGGGGCGAAGGGGGCGTGGCATCTAAAATCTGAAAATTACAAAATCTGCGTATCCATAATATATATCTAAATATACAAGTTTGAAGTCTCTAGCTAAAACGGTGTAGAAGTTATGCTCGAAAAACGTAAAATTATCGATAATTAACGAATGAGATGAGTTATCGAAAAAAAAAAAACAAAATAAACTTGTACTGCGTAATTAAGATACGAGTATTCATGTAAAATTTCAGCTCTCTAGCTTTTGTAGTTTCCGAAATCTTGACGTTCATACGGACGGACGGACGAACAGACGGACAGACGGACATGGCTATAATAACTTTTTTTTTTGTGCCGATCAATAATATATATACTTTATGGGGTCTGCGACGTCTGCTTCTGCCTGTTACATACATTTTCATAAAACCATTATACCCTGAATTCCCATTTTCAATGGGTTCAGGGTATAAAAAGAAAGAATTGTATAAATGCAAAATCTGAACACTTTAGGACTAAAGTTATTCTTAATCGAAAGTTAACTTGATTTGATTGTATTAAATGGGGAGATAGATCTAATCAGCTGGTCGCCCAGAATACTTATACTTTATTGGGCCTGCCACGCCTCCTTCCGCATTTTTTAGGCGTACGAAAACTCTGTTTCAATTAAAGTTTTAATTAATGTTATTGAAATGGAATAAGTAATTAAATATATTTAAATATATGAATATGAAAAATGTACTTTGCATGTGATAAATACACCGATTTAATGTAATTTGGTTTTTTGATAAATTTTCTGTTTAAATTAAATGTTTAAGCTGGAGCAATTCCTTGACTTAGCAAATAGAGCGCTTAGTTGCCATAAAAGCTGTAGAACAAATTAATTTAGCAATTATAAAGTCAAAACCTATAAGCAATGTGTCCATGCTTATGTGTTATTATCTATACAAAACATAAGAGAAACGTAGAATGATTGCAAGAGCAGCTTCGGCAGCGTCCAGGGCCAAGGGAATAGGTTTCAGTTCAGATCTGTTAACTAGAGCACTGTTACTTATTTAGTTGAAATTTGTAATTTTATTATATTTATTAAAGATATTATATTCAAACTTGTATGCATAAGTTCAATCACCGCTAAAATTTGAAGCAAATCCAAACTCTGTAATATATTTCCAAATCAGGTTATTAGAGTAGTTAGGCAAGAATTTTATTTAGCATTGTTCCTAACTGTTTTTTGTGTAGGGACAGCTTCAAATCTTAACTGAGCTTGATCAAATTTTATTGGGAGTTTGGAATTATAAATACGCCACGGTTTCTCAACAAAGATATCACTTGCTCGCAAGCAACAATCAAGTCATAAGCACAAAGAAATCCTTTTGAAGTAATAGCAACCATGGCTGCCACTTTCGTTATCCTGTTGAGCTGTCTCGCATACGGCATCGTAGCCAGTCCTTCACAAATTGGAAGCTTGCCTGCCGGACGCCCAGCTGTCCAACCAACACCAGCCTATTTGCCACCAACTAAAGGAGTTCTTGAACCTATTGCTCTAAAACCTGTTGTGTCTGCACCGGTTGTGCAGCGCCCGGATTCTGGACGAGCTCCAATCAACTTGGGTAGCAAATACCAAACATCTTATCGTCCCGTTGTTCCTGCTCCATCTGCCCAGAAGCCAGCTGTCCAGCGTCCTGTTGCTTCTGCACCATATGTTCAGAAGGCAGCTCCTCGCCCAATTGTCCAGCGTCCGATTGCTGCTGCTCCATATGTCCAAAAGGCAGCTATCCAGCGTCCTACTGTGCCTGCTCCCGCTCCTCAGCAACCAATCTCCTATGGACGTTCCAAGAGTGGATCTCGTACTGTCAGCCCAAACGCTCCCTACTAAATATTATGACAGGACTAGCCCGAGTTTGTGACCCCCAAAACATGCGATGAATTATTTTCCGATCAATTACATTATAAAATTTTCCAATCAGCAACACAAAATTAATAAAAAAAGCACATATCTAAAAAATAAGATGTAAGAACGTTGCAGTTAGGCTCAACTAACTGCGATATACTCTGTTCCCATAGGTGCACTTTGTTTATTTAATAAATATTTAATAAATGAAGTATTTCGGCAATTAGCAAACGATGCAGTTGGCCACAACAAACTTCTTTGCCGATTTGCCACGCCAGTTCTTAGAAAAACCAAGGGTAACATAACTGCAAAATTTGGTTGCTTACACTCCAAAAAGCCGAAAATTACAGGGTATTTTTCGATATACCACGCCCCCAAAGAGCTTGAAAAATTATTTTTTGGTCATCGATAGAGAAGGCCATTAGTAACTGAACCATCCAATTTTGAAGCTTCTAGCTCCAAAAATGTATATAACCTTTTGCGGTTTCCACGCCCCCTGTGGGCGTAGATATATCTACCATAGCTTATTGATTTTGGGTAGCCAACCCGAGTATATATGCCAAATTTCAAGTCTATCGTGTCAATACTATTCAAAATATAGCACAATATGAAAAACTACTATATATTCAGGTCCGCTTTGCCATGCCCCCAATGGGCGTAGATACATCGGCCTTTGCTTTTTGAACTTAGGTTGTCAACGCGAGTATACATTCTAAATTGCAACTCTCTAGCTTATCAACTAGTACGATTACTGGTGATTATTTGCCACGCCCCTAATGGGCGGATCGGGAAAATTTTTACATTTTATAATTCGGGAATATACATATATATATGGTTAAAATTTCAAGTCTCTAGCTCTAATAGCGCCGAAAAATATTGCGTTCATACGGACAGACGGACGGACAGCAAGACAGACATTGCACAAAGTCAATATACTCTTTTTCCCTTTGGGAACAGAGTATGAAAAATACTATATTTTATAATTTAAGATGTAGTTAAAATATCCCATTTATTATTTCGAATTCGGGAAATGCAAACACCGTAGTACATTTTTGTTGTTTTGTAACTTAATGCAGGAAAAGTGATCAAACGGTTTTGACAATATTTATTTAATAATTTCTGAATTATTTAATCGATTTAAATGCAATCTTTAAAAGTTGCTCTACTCATTCTATCGAATACTTGTCAATTGAGTAAATATGCAAAGTTTTGCACATATAGACTATATGCCTACTTAAATTAAATATTTTGTAAAACTTAGAGTATTCAAATCATAACAAAAAAGATTTTGTATAAATTAGATATAAAACTAGATGTAAAAGAGAATCTGGTTGTGGAAAGTGTAAGAGATGTAATCTAATAACTGTATTAAATTATCCCTTTAAGTCAAAAACAAACTTGATCTGTTTGTGTTAAATAGAGGTATAGGGATAAAAGAAGAGAGGGTCGGGCGGATAGACTGGGCTAAACGGACTCAGCTCGTCTTCCTGATCAAGAATATATACATATACACTGTTATGTAACATAGGAAGCATAATATGGGCCCAAAGTCCATCTTTAAGCTAGGCCCTGGAGCCTAATGTATTGTTACTTTCTTAAAGATCAAAATTTAGTTGTAATCTATCATTTTATAATATTAATTGCACTAAAGTTCAAGTAGGTACACCCAAGTTCAGAGTTCAGTTACCGCTCAAATCTGGAGCAAATCCAAGATCTGTAATATATTTTCAGGTTATTACAGTATTTAAGTATTTAACTTCGCATTGCTCTTTACTGTCTTTCATGTAGGGACAGATTAAAATCTTAATTGGGCTTGATCCAACTTTGTTGAGAACTTGGAATTATAAATGAGCTTAGGTTTCTCAACAAAGACATCACTTGCTCGCAAGCAACAATCAAGTCATAAGCACAAAGAAATCCTTTTGAAGTAATAGCAATAATGGCTGTCACTTTCGTTATCCTGTTGAGCTGTCTCGCATACGGCATCGTAGCCAGTCCTTCACAAATTGGAATCTTGCCTGCTGGACGCCCAGCTGTCCCAGCTCCTGTAGTTAACCAACCATCAACATCGTATTTGCCACCAGGCAAAGTATTGGGCAGACGCCCTGGTGATGAGCCTCTTGCCTCTATCCCCACCAATCCAGCACCTAGGGCTTTAGGACAACGCCCGGTTGTGGGTCGTCTTCCAGTCAATGTGGATGGACGTCAATCTTCTTATCGTCCTATTGCTCCGCTCCAGAAGCCAGCTGTCCAGCGTCCAGTTGCTCCTGCTCCTTCTGTCCAGCAGCCAGTCATTGCAGCTCTTCGCCCAGTTGTCCAGCGTCCTGCTGTACCTGCTCCCGCTCCTCAGCAACCAATCTCCTCTGGACGTTCCAAGAGTGGATCTCGTACTGTCGGTCCAAACGCGCCTTACTAATTAACAGGACCGGACCAATCCGAATTTGTGACCCCCAAAAATACGTTAAAAACGATTATAATATAACCTACAAATCATTCATATAAAATTATTAAAATATACAAATAGCTACACAAAAACCAAAAAATTTTTCTCAAAACAAGTGGAGAGTAGTCATTGACCAAATTTAAGCTTAAACAAATAAGAAAGCTCTAGTCGAGACTGCTCGACTACGAGATCCCTTCAATTGACGGATATTCCAAGAATTCTATGCTTCGTTTCTGCACACGAAACAAATAACACCTGAACTCACATACATGAAGATGTGCCGCATGGGATGTGTTATGGGAACTTATTTTATGCATAATTTTTTTTTTTAGATGAACTTTCGAATTCAAACTTTCAGATTATGATTATGACATTCATATGTATATGTCAAACCGAAATGTATGTCTCTAGTATTTGAAATACGTTCTTAACATATTTGAGCTATAGGGGCACTTTTGGGGACGATATCCAACATCTAACAAGAATAAAAAACAAACATGTAAGAACGTTGTAGTTAGGCGCAACTAAATAAAATGACCTGGGTTCGAATCCCGTTGGAAACTTTTTGTTTTTTAATCGAAAACTTATAAATTTTATTTGTTAAATTCATTAATATTTTTATAATTATGTTAAAATGCTTCCTGTTATTTTAGCAATTACTACTAAGCCATTTATAAGCATGAATTTTGCAGTTGGCCACAACAAACTTCTTTGCCGATTTGTCACGCCCCCAGTGGGGCGTTTTCTGGCCATTTCTTAGAAAAAGCCATGGGTAACATAACTGCAAAATTTGGTTGCTTACACTCAAAAAATGTGAAAATTACAGGGTACTTTTCGATATGTCTCGGGAGTATACATGAGTATATATTCAAAATTTCAAGTCTCTCGATCTAATAGATCGCCGAAAAATATTGCGTTCATACGGACAGACGCACATACAGACGGACAGCACGACGGAAATTGCACAAAGTTAATATACTCTTTTTCTCTGTGGGAACAGAGTATATATATATATATATATATATATATATATATATATATATATATATATATATATATATATATATATATATATATATATATATATATATATATATATATATATATATAGAAAACATGGAGTTGTAAAAATGAAATAGATATAATGTTTTAACTAACTCTCGAGAAATGTTTTAATCGATTATTCTGAAACGGACGAAGCTCTCGATTTTCTAAGACAAACTCGTAATCCGCTTGTAATACACGGACCAAGGAAAATTGACCCAGTTTTTCGCCCTGATCAAGAATATATGTACTTTATGGGGTCTGCCTCCGCCTCTTTCTGCCTGTTACATACTTTTAATTTAACCATTATACCCTGATTTCCCATTTGCAGTGGGTTTAGGGTATACAAATTTGGATGAATTTGAAATCGAGTGGACATACAGCCAAACAGGATATTATTAAAGGATATGATAACAAACATTTCAAAAAATGTATATGATATGATTGATTTGTATATGAATCAATTAATTGATTGATAATAGCTAAAAACGAGTAAAATATATAATTACATTACTCTAGTTCTCTATAAATTGTAAATGATTTTATTGAAACGAAAAATATATATGATTGAGCGAATTCGTGTTATGAATACGTTATGAATATGTTAAGAATACTCTTTGGATATAAACCAATTATTCGGGCTTTCCCACTTTTAAGTTTATACATTTATTACTTTAAAGTTCTGTTTCGCCGCCTAAAGTTCATCCACCGCTAAAAAGTTGACCAGTTCCAAACTCTGTAATAATGTTCTAAAACAGGAGATAAGATTTATCAAGTATTTAATTGTGCATTACTGTTAACTGTTTAGTGTGTAAGAACAGATTGATATCTTCATTGAGTGTAAAATTTTGTTGAGAATTTGCTACTATAAATAAGCTGAGGTTCCTCAACAAAGACATCAGTTGTCCGCAAGCAACAATCAAGTCATAAATACAAACAAAACCGTTTGAAGTAATATCAACAATGGCCGCCACTTTCGTTATCCTGTTGAGCTGCCTTGCCTATGGCATTATGGCCAGTCCTCCATCGTCATCCTACTTGCCACCAACCGGAGGATCGTCTGGTGGACGCCCTATCCAAATTCCTGTCCAAATTCCGGAAATTACTCTACCTGCAGTTAATCTACCTGCAATTAATTTGCCACCAGTTAAGGGAAGTTTGCCTGCTGGACGCCCAGGTGTCCAAGTTCCTGTAGTGAACCAACCATCGACATCCTATTTGCCACCAGTTAAAGGAGCGGGCAGACGTCCAACTATTGGCCCTATTGGTACCCTACCGTCAGCTCCAGCACCTGTTGCCCCTACACCTATTGTAATTGCACCTGTTGTGACTGCTCCTGTTGCCCCTGCACCTGTTGTGCCTACACCGATTGTACAACGTCCGGTGGGTGGCAAGCGTCCTGTCATTGGAGTTCCACGCCCAATTGTCCAGCGTCCTATTGCTCCCGTCCCAGTTGTACCTGCACCTGTTCCACAGCGACCGATCTCCATTGGAAATCCTAAAAGCGGTTACGGATCTCGTACCGTTGGTCCTACCGCTCCCTACTAAATATCATGAAATCAGTTAAAGACATGATTGTGCTCTTACCGGATTTTGCTACGCTCAAAGCATATAATGAAAATAATTATTATATAATTCACGAATCAATTACATAAAAAACAATAAAATATACATATTGCAACAAAAATATACGTTTTTCAATTGAATAAATTTATAAATATTTATTTATTGTATTATTTGAATATAGCTTCATTATAATATCAAATTCTGTCCACAATCTAAGTGCTGACAGCATCAAATCATTTTCAATTCAATAATTCAATCTAATACAACGAATAGAAGAACCTAACTGAATTCATTCCAAAAAAGCTCAATGAATTACAAAATGTTATTTTCCAATGTGGGCGGCTTATCACAAAAGAGTATTTTTATTAGATAAGAATCTTAATATTTGGTAATCCTAGAATTTAATATTTGACATAAATAATATAATCGATATCCAAATCACCAGAGATAATTTCTATATGATTTTTAATTATTGTTAGATGAAATGCAAACATATATTTTGCCTGAATTGCATAAACCAAATAAACTAAAAGGTATCAGAATTCATATTAATTAATAAAAGTATTGCCAGATATTTATATAAAACTTAATATTATTTTACTTGAACGCATTTAGCTGCCTTTAGGACTTGAGATCAAGATTTTTTTATTAAATAAGTATTTTAATTAATATATTTACTTTTGTTTTAAATAATACCTGCGCTTTCAATTAATATAGGGGTGAATCGCCGAGAGTTAGATTATTTTCATTTAAAATTGGAGCGTGTCAAATTATATTATATATATGTCAAGTTCTAATCTTATTTTTCAGCTGTAACATGAACAGAACCAAATAAGTAATAAATGTATATTTTAAATTATTAGAGTTGAATCTATAAAAGGGTCGAGTTTGATCACAATTAGTTTCAGTTGTCAATAAGCAGCTTTTTATCATATATTGAAACAACTATTCGCTTGCTCATAGCAAAAATGAGTTCTACTAACGTTATCCTTCTGATTTTTTTCGCATACGGCATTGTTGCGTTTCCACCATCCTATCTATCCCCAGTGAGTCCGGGCAATACTTTGCCTGTAAGCTTAAAAAGTCCAATTGGTGCCGGATCTACTGTGCTTACTTCTGTTCAACAACGTCCAATTACTGCCGGAGCTACAATACTTACACCTGTTCAACAACGACCATTTTTTGCTGGAACTACCGAAAGTTCTCTCTTGGATGTGCGAGCTACAAACAAAGACCGCACCAAAGTCCCTTACTAAATATGATAAGGATCTTCAATCCACTTGACATTACTGAACATAAAAAATGTATAACTTTACTTAAATAAAAATAAAAAAAGAAATATATTTGCATCTTATTTTATTTATATTTATTATTATTTTTTCAGCGTTGCTAGAGTGAGTTGAAATAAATTAAAAACTGATTCAAGCATTTATGAATTTATTGCAAATCACAATTATGTTATACTATTTTGAATAATGAATTAAAATTTTTTAATATGCCCTCAATGTGTAGTATGGATACAGCAACAATTCCACATTCAAGATTTGGTCTGAGGTCATCTGTCTACTGGGGCAGACCCCAGAAAGTAAATTGTTCTTAATTAAGGCGCATTGCTGTCTATGTTATGTGACTTAATTCTTATAGATAGAACTTTCCGATTATGATCATCACATTCATATGTATATGTTAATGTTTCAGTATCTAAAATATGTTTTTACTCATTTGTGAGGATGGGTATGAATTTGGGGCCGTATTCAAAATGTAACAAAAATCAAAGCGGTATTTAATTATTATTTATTTATACAATAGACCTGGAGACCCTAGTTTAAAGATGATTGAAATATACATTTTAATCAAGTACTTTGAAACTGGAATAGTTATCGAATTTCTGATACTATGAACTTGAAAACCGCGTGCACTAAACGGACCTAACAGAATAAATCTGAAATCGACTCCTTTAGCTATATCGATTCAGCTCGTCGCCACGCCTCCTTCTGCCTATTACATACATTAAAAAGAAAAACATTATACCTTGATTTCCCATTTTCAATGGATTTAGGGTATAATAAAGCAGTCCCATGCTCCCTGTTGAGCAGCTATGCGAATATTTTCCAATACACAAAAAAATTTATCATTAATTTATTGTATTATTAATAATTATATTTTCTAGCTTTTTAGCTTATGTAAGAATTATATTGAATCTCGATTTGCTATGCAATGCATGGTGTGTGATCGATATAACTTTAGCACTATAGCAGAGGAAACAAACCATCATCAATATCAATATTATATTTAACAATAGTAAGATATAGATTTGTAGCCTCGTGAATAAGTAAATAAGTGTACATTAATTGGGACACAATTGGTTGTAAAAGAGTTTTCACTCTTTGCCAATGAAGACGAAGTAATTTAAATACACATAAGTAGTGCATGAATACAATCGAAATCTATATTATTTATTAAATTAAAATCAATTAAATGATTCATTTTGCACCAGATGTTGCTTCTGTAATCAGATCTGCCCTAATGGGATTATAAGATAAATCAGCTGCGTCTAATTTGAACAGACTAATTAAAATATTAATGCATTTGATGGATTAACATTCAGGTGGATCTATAAAAGCGTCGAGTTTGATCAGAAAAAGTATCAGTTGTCAACGAACATATTTGCCAACTAAACAAATATCTTCCTTTTTCGAAACTACTAAAATGGCTGCTACTTTCATTATCCTGTTGAGCTGTCTGGCCTACGGTGCCCTGGCAGTGCCAGGGGGAGACCGTCCCGCTACGCAAAGCGTTGGGGCTCCTCCTCTACGCCCACAAGTGGCAGGACCAGCTGTTTCTGGACTATCGAGATCCTACTTGCCGCCAGCTAAGGGTGTGGCCGGACGTCCAGCTGATTCTGCTCCCCTCAATCCAGCCCCAGTTGCACAGCGCCCTATTGACAATCGTGGTCCAACCAATGTGGGCGGCAAACGTCAATCTGCTTACCGTCCCATTGTCGCTGCTCCCTCTGTGAGACAGCAATCTGTTGTCGGAGCTCCATCCATCGGAGGTGTACGCCAAGGTGTCCAGCGTCCTGTTGGATCTGCCCCCCTGAAGCAGCGACCATCTTATGCAGCCGGTGTCGGAAGACAAGGACCACTAACTGGTGCAGCCCGTCCAGTCTCGCCCATCCGTTCGAGTGGTGGTCAGAAACTCGGTTCTCGCACTGTCGGCTCCAAGGCTCCTTACTAAACGTTTTTCGATACAATCTGACTCTTGAAATTGGAAACTGAGAATTGCTGATCCCACTGAACACACACAACAAATCCTACACATCTAATCAAACTATAATCCTATTTTTCATTATGTAAAATTTCTCTACTTATCTAATTTTAAATAAATCACATGCAGCTCAAAAATTTAAAAATAAAACTTGTTTTCTATTATTGGAAATTATTCATATCTTTACGAATGACTTTCTCTTTTAAATGTTGTTCCATTGTTATATTATTTCTGAATCAAATCTTTTATTTCAGCTTATCTTGGGAAAATATTCGCAGTGCCATTTTTCTTGCTAATCTTTACTTTAAGAATTACTGAAATTTTTAGGTAATAAATAAAATAAATAAAGTACTTTCATTTTTTTATAGTATGATTTTTTTCTGAACCTACAAGTATTTAAAAGTTAGATATAGATCTAGCGAATGAAGTTTATACAGAATAAAAAATTGCTTACATCTAGGTAAAAATTAAAATGATTATGTTATATAAATACATCAGATGAACAGATCTACCAATATTTAGAGTCTGGACCTAATAATGCGTTGCCCTTAACTACAATCAGACAAAGTTTATAATCTATCCACTTTATCGGACTGTTAAATAAGCCAGTATAAATTTGAAATCAAAATTATACAAGTTTTATTGGGCTCAAAAAATTTGCTTTGCTAGAAATTGAGAGCTGGACATTTTGAGGAACATCATAACAGTTAGTGAATGACGTTAGATCTATAAATATTGTAGTACTAAATTATGTAGATGTGATATTTATAGTTAAGTTTATATACATTTACAGTTCATATAATATTGAATGAAAACATTTTTGACAGATAATAATAATAATAATAATAATAATAATAATAATAATAATAATAATAATAATAATCATAATAATAATAATAATAATAATAATAATAATAATAATAATAATAATAATAATAATAATAATAATAATAATAATAATAATAATAATAATAATAATAATTTCAATGGGAAATTCCGAAATTAGTTCTGTAATTGGTTAATAAGATAATTTTGAATTAGCTAATAAGATAATTTACTAAGTTCTTATCTCTAAGTACTTATGTTATGAGAATATCGTTTGATCTCAATTGACCTACGTGGCAATTTAGATGTGGGTCAATAAAACTTTATATTTACTTATTTACTGTCAGGAGCAATGCAGTAGCTATAAAAGAATCAGCATCACTCAAAGGCAAATCAGTTGCTGCGCTAATATTAGTCAATTTAATAGGGACTACAAATACTTTAAATTAAAATACTTTCAAAGATGTCAGTTACTTACGTTCTGCTGCTTAGCTGCCTGGCATATGGAGTTGTCGCCCATCGGCCAGTTCCGTCATACTTGTCACAAGTTGGAGCTAGTTCGACGGGTTACAGACCCGGTATCCATGGTCCTATTGCTTACGGATCTGTGTTAGCTGGCCAAGGCTATTACAGCGGATACCCCGGAAAATCTCTTCCCACAGCTGATATTGGTGGCATTGGAGGAGTTAGTAAAATTGGTGGTATTGGAGGAGTTGGTGGAATTGGTGGCATTGGAGGAATTGGAGGAGTTAGTAAAATTGGTGGTGTTGGAGGAGTTGGAGGAGTTGGTGGAATTCCATCCGGCTATCAGCATGGCGGAGTTTACCAGCAGATACCTCACGGATCACTCATCGGCCAACAATTTGGTGCTCCAATCGGCATCGGTTATCGTCACATCAACTCTGGCTACCGCCAAGGCATTGGGGCTCCAATCGTTTCTGGTTATGGAATCCCCAATAAATATTCCCGTGGACCCTACTAAATTATGTTTTGTTTGTTTCAGTATAATATTTTTTTTTTATCAAATAATAAAAATAAAAAAAAGAATAATAGACAAAAATCACTAAAAACATTAAATATTTGTTATATAATTTCATAAATATTTTGCTTTAATTTTAACCAAGTTTTTGTTGAGATTTGGACAGCTGTTTATACAATATACATAATACATAAGCCACAAGTAGTTTCAACCGTAGCCGGGTGTGTTTAATGTCCATTGGCTGTGCAATTCCTCATTAGTTGTCACGATCGCCATAATTGGCATATAGAAGACTTCATTACAGCCTTGGCTGGAATTCGGGTTGCTGGTCAAAGGTATCTCATTTTATATCGGCGCTCAGCGAAAGCCAAAGCAGTGAGAAGAGAAATAACATGATCGTTAGGCATTTGAAAATTAACCTTCGCACACCCAATCGGTAAACGGCTCAGGGTCGGCTCTGGTCGATTTACGCTGTCTGGCTCATGTGCAACAATAAGAGCAAATTATGTTTACAATTGTCTGAGCTATCGCAAATCCAATTGCTGTGATAAGTGCTTTTTTGCAAAAATGAAATGTCATGGCAATAATGATTTAGGAAATCTATAGACAAAATTTCGAGAAAAAATAATTTACAAATGCCACCATCGTGGCTGGCAAATGCTTCACTTCACAATTATGTAAGCGTAATAAAATTGGCTTAGACACTTCGGGCCACTTGGGAGCATGTGCCGGAGGTGCTCCAAATCTTTAGCCAGCTATGACTCAGACGGAGCCACGTTGCCAGCTGTGCGTTTTGGGGTGTCTGCAGAGTGCCAAAAGTTTTAATTTCTATGCCAGATTCGTGCGTTTTTCTTATACAATTAGCCAGGCGGCCATTAAATCAGTACACACATATCAGCAATTGCTCAATCGCATTGATCAAGTAACAAATAACATTGTGCCGAAAATTGACATTTTGTAAGCATTTGAAAAGTGAACGCAGCAGCAGCAGCAGCAGCAGCAGCAGCAGCAGCAATCAGAGCAACAACAAGAATGGGCCTACATGTGGTGCGTTGGTTAAAATCTTGAACATGTTAAGAATGCTCGCAAGGTTGTCTACAACCACTGTGGCAGCCATTCAGCGCCTCCAACTTAATTAAATTGGCTTAACATGGACCATGTGTGGCTCAGTTGGTTAGCTTCGACTGCCACTAATCAAATTGGCAATTGAAGGCGCATTGGCAATTAAGTTGGGCCGCAACATCGAGCTTTTTGTCAGCTCAACTCAAAACGATTTCATTATGATGCACTTGGATAGTTAGCAAACAAAATGCCATGTGATAAATATTAATTAAGCAACTCAATGACAGGCAAGGAAAATGAGTAACTAATATGCGAACATGTTAATGTTTTGCTCTACATTTAAACTGTGCGTAAACAAAAATGTCACACGCCATTAAAATCTAATGGCATGTTTAATAAACTTAAAGAAAAACGAGACAAAAACGAAACAAAATGTAATGCTGTCAAACCAGGTCGATAACGCGGACTTCTAATGCCCACAAAAAAAAAAGGCAAAAAAAAAAAAAATGGCCTCTTGTTAGTCTCTAATAAAAGAACAGCAACAAAGCTCAGCAAACGACTTTTCAAAAAATGCGTGGAACTCGTGTCAAACTGTTGCGCTTGTTTGTTGTTGCTTCTGAAATTGTTGCACAATTTCCATGCGTTCATGCAAAGCAATTGTAAAGCCAACAACGTCTCTGCCAATCTCCAAAGCTATAAAATCGATATGGAAAATATCTCAAGATAAAAATGAATTTTTGAGCCTGGCCGAAGTTAAATTGATTTTAATGGTTCAACCTTTTGTCGTTTTCGGTGAGCTTGGTTTAATTATGGCTTCATGTTTGGGTTATGTTAATGTCGCGATATGGAATATTAAACTAGATTTACTTGTGTGCAAAGTCTGTAAAATGCAACTATATTTTAAGTTTAATATATATTATTAGTCTCACAATTTTATTTATTGTACAGCAAAATAACTACAAAATTATAGTAAATATGAAAAAATATTATTATGTTATAAGAGTAAAGAATTAATAAGAAATGTTTAATAATAATATATATAAATTAAATATAAATTAAAGTGAATATGTAATGAATGTTTATTGAAATTTAATATTTATTTAAATTAATTAGAAGATTAATTGTTTCAATCTAATAGTTAATAAGTTAAGAAATAAATTATGAATAAAATAATAAATAAATAATAATAATTACCACATATTAATTAATAAAAAAATATATATACATATATATATTTATGAACATTTTGATATTTATAAATATAAATACTATTATTTATTATATTTAATATATTTAAATTTTATATTTTAGTTAATTTAATTTTATTCTAAAACATAAATATGGAATGCAATAATATTACCAATTATATGAAATATAAATCGAAGCTTATATTTAAAAACTAGTATAATATATATTTTAAATAATATTTAATATTAACTGAGACTTTTTTGAATACTAAAAAACAATAATATGTATATAAACTCGTAAGAAGCGTATTCTTTATAGCTTGTCATCTCTATAATTATTATTGGCGGCAATTACGATAGCGCTTACAAGTTTATCAGTCAAATACTTGAGCTCGTCGCGAGTGTTGTATACAAAAGACTTAGGCAACAAACTTTTTACGCACTCTACTTAATTCACCACTGCGCCGCGCCGCGCCACGCTGTAAGCTACCACAGCTGAAGTCAACACATGTTGGCCGCTGCAACCCGAGTCGCACTCAAACACGACGCAGCGTCTTGAAGTTGTGTTCGGAGAAGCTCGTTGGCTTTGGGCGTTTGTTTTGCCGGCGTTGCTGGCAGCTGCTTGGCTGATAACCAAAGCACTGGGCATATATCGAGACCGTTGGACCGGGCTGGCTATCGGTATTATGTTGCTGCGGCTGTTTCTGTTGCTGTTGCTGTCGATGTTGTTTTCGCTGTTGGCGTTGGCGACGACGGCGCTGACGTTGACGTTGACGCAGCCGCATTCAAGTCGGCAGGCTATTTGGTTTTGTGTGGCAGCATTGGGCTGCCGAGTTCAGTTATTTGTTGGACATACGCCGTTTCGGTACAGCAAGCGGCTAACGGTACTGGGTGCTGAACGTGGAATCGCAGCACACAGCAAGTGCAGTGAATAAATTAAATTAAAACCAAATGGATTTAAAATAAGTGCCGAACAGGTGTCAACTCAACATTTCTTAAACCGAACAAAATACAAAAGACTTAAGCAACAAACTTGCAAACGAATCTGTGACTGTGCGTTTGAGACCAGCAGCTGAAGTGCTGCATTTTGGCCAGCCAACAGGCTCCAAAAAAAAAAATAATTAAGGCCAAACTTAAAAAAAAAAAAGAAGTTAAAAAAATTAAAAACGAAAAAACATCATCAGAAACTGCGTGGGCTGTCGCAACGTTCCACTTTATCGTTCCGCCGGCCATAATTGGATTAATTCGCAGTTTTTGGTGTTTGCGTGCGAAAATCGACGCAAAAACGCATTTAAAGAAGTCATTAACAGTCACAACGATCGGCGGCCAAGTGGCAACGTACAACGTCAAGAAAATGATTTTAAGGTATGAGAAAATATTCCAGCCCCCCCCTCACCTCACCGACTCAGCCAGAGATCGCAGTTGGCCACAGTTGTGCACATTTGTATCCATTTGTGTGCCGCACTAATGAGTTGCATTTTCATGAATGGCGCTTGTCGCTTTGTTTCACATATTTCAAGTTAATTTTGAAACGCGTGTGTGGCAGAAATTTAATCAGAATTATCTTCGCTCTCGGCCCGGGAATGTCTGTAATTTTATGTAATTTTTATGTGCCTACCTGTTGGCTTATGACAACTTTCTGTTATAAACTTTACCGTTTCTCTTGTGCGGTGCGTGGCACTGGAAAGTTCTGTCCGGCCGGCGCGGCGGAGAAATTTATATGCGTTCTGTTGACGCTGTTTAATAAACTTCTGCCTTATGCCATGTTTGTGTTTTGATTATCACATTTATATTCAGGTTGTCCGTGTTGTATATGTGCTTTGATTGTCTGCTGTAAATGGTGGCTGCGGCACAGTGACCCATGCTCAAGTAGCGGCTTAATGAGTTCTATGAAAGGCTTAAAGTACCACATGATTTCTCTTGTTGTTGTCATCATTTCCCTTACCTTCCACTTTATGTAACTAAGCACATACATCCGTGGCTTTTGGCTTCCGAAAACTTTCTACGGAATATCTTTTGTTTGTCACGCGCCAATCATAGCTTGCAGCGCACAACTAATGATATTGTTAGCGACCTACAGCCAAACAAATCATCGGAGACAGCCTCTAGGCAAGAGCTCAGCAGGCTTAGTTAATGAGCGTACAGGTCATGCTCTTGGCTTAGTGCTGCCCGCTGCCCGTTGCCCGTTGCCCGTTGCCCGCTGATTGCTGCCCGCTGTTTGTAGCTCGTTTCGTCATTCACACCTACTTAAATTGAGCTCAGCTCAACTATCGTTTCATTTAAAAAGCAATTAAGCAACAGCAAAGGTGAAAGATAAGGCATAACAACACGAGCTTAAACAGAATAACAGAATATGCTTATGCATATGTTATTAGCTTGGCTCGCATTGTCGCATAATTGCAAGGCAGTCGACTCGTCTGCCCGTCTGGGCTAAGAATGAGTTGTTGTGGGCGTGGCCAGGTCAGTTGTGAGTCAATGCCTGTGGTTAGTTAAATATTCGTTTCTCTTTGGCATTATTCGTTCTTCAGCTAACGGCATCTCGATTCGCACCTAAGCCAACAACAGAAATAACCACAAGACTGGGCCAACAACTACAAACAATATTGAGTTATCGCCTTGCTGTAAATTGTCAGTTGCTGGCCACGTTTGGCGCTTTGCTGGGCGTTCCGACAGCATTCAAAAAATAAAGCTATTACCGAGCGTGAATTAATAGAATAGAGCATTAGCATTAGCATTGGCTTGCAGACAATAAATATACCGCAAGCCATTGCAAACGGGAGGCGTTAACGAGGTCATTAACATTGCTGTCGAAGTTCAGCAGCGAGTTACACAATTGTCCAAATGCTTGCCAGTTTTTGTTTCATTGCTTCTCTTTTCGGCTTGGAATTCATGTTGAACCAGTTGACTGTCTGCGACAGCGTCTGCATTTGTCCACTTTACTTTCTCCTTAAATGTAGAAGGCAGGCTCGTAGCTGCCTTTAAGTGCAATGTCGAGTTGATTTCCTGCTGCTGCAACTGTCCCCGCTGCTCAACGTGCCCCCACCCCACTGAAACTGGGCTGCATCTGCCGCGTGACTTGCTAGAAATCCGGTTCGCACAAATGTTATAAAATGAAGACATAATTGTAACTATAGAGAGCACAGCAGAGCTGAGCAGAGCCAACAGGTAGCTGCACAGATATCAAAGTGCCTGATCGCACTGTCGGCTGCCGTTGCACGTCGTATTTGTGTCAAGGCTGCAGCAGCAGCAGCAGCAGCATTTGTGGTTGATCATTTGCATGCACTTTCTGCACCCCCAGCACATAAATGAGCCACAAATCACGGCTGTCGATATGGATGTGGTGGGCGTGTGTGGCTTTTTTTTTTTTTTGTTGAATTGGAAAGCGCCCAAATGGAGATCGAGGTGTTGCGATAAAGAGACCTTGCGCTGCGTATTAATGAGCACTGGCCCATAATATATATCATTTATTTGAGCGATTGTTCAGCTCAGCTCTTACTCGTATTACATAAAAAAAAAAAGTCTTACAATTGAAGACATCAGCAGCAACAGCAGCCGTGGATTATGATAGCTTTGTGTGCTGTATTTGTACTTGAGTCAATTTTTTTGGTCTTCAGCTTTGCTACAATTACTGGTTTAATGCCAATTCCTTGTCTTCTCTCTCGTTTAACCATAGCGAACCACGTGACGGCCTTTTTTTTTTATTTTACTGAATTTTGATTTGTATTTTTATTTTTTTGCTTTCAACATAAAAATTGTGCGCCTGACATTGATGGGCTTTGCGGCACTTTGGCTGAGTGCTCGATTTTCAAAGTGAATGTTGGGCCAACATTCACTTTTGATTTACAGATCTTTGAAATTGTATTCCAACTGATGATGCGCAATACTACACGACATTATGTTAAATTAACCGAAATTATTTCGCTTTCAAAAAATTGTATGCTCAAGCTGCCCACATAATGTTTATTTTTACGAATTTTTGTTTATATACTCTGGACATTTAATTGAGTTTTTGCATTTGATTTATTTTATTTATTTTTCGCTTGTTCGCCAAAAAGCGATCTATTAATGATGCTTGGCGCGTAACAAATGAAAGTTGAGCGTGCAAAAGAAATAAATTAAAGCTTGATTAAGTAAGCTTAGCAGCAGCTGATAACGAAGACTCCTCATATATTTGCCTTACTCGAATGCTTCTTCTGTGTTGACTGTGTATCTCTGCCTCCCAGCGTGCTCAGTAATCACCCATGAAATTGCAATTCATTCAGTTGGCTGTGCTAATTCCGCTCACAGTGTAGAAATTTTCCTCTTCTCTGAGGCGTACAGCCAAAATCTGCTGAATCAGAGGTGAGAAAGTGTTACAAATAACTGTGACAAGTGATTGTTATGTATATGCTCGTGTCAACGGGTCGTATGCTAGATATTTGTGTACCGGAGCCAGCTAGTTGCGAACCGTGAGAACCGAAAGTGAAATGTCTGAATTTGTTGCTGTTGGATCTCTTAGTGTGTGTCTACGTAGTTTAATTCAACGCAGTTTTTCTCTGCTTTTTGCGCTTATCAGTCAAGAGCGTAAATAGAAGAGCCAGCCGGCGGCATTAATTAATATGCAGCAGTTGTCGGCGATCGTGATGCAGAATGAAGCGCCACGGATCGACAATAACAAAGTCTTATAGATCGTGAGAGTCAAACTAACCCAAATATCTTGCGCAGGGTTTTTGTTTCGTATTTTTCATGTGCGCTTGTCAAAATGATGTGGCAATTGAAAGCAAAACTATGCAGCATGTTGCAGCGCCCCAAATCAGCTGGAAAACTATTTAAACAAAGCGCAGTGTTAAATGCTGCATGTCGGCATGCTGAGGAGCTACGCAATACGCCAAATACACAAATCCAAATATCCAACTATCCAAATATCCATATATCCAAATGCTATACTCAAAATGCACCCACCAATGTTCGAGCGATAATCACCCGCTCATTTGTAGGCAGAGCAAGTGGAGTGGCTCTTGCATCATTCGTACTCAAATTGATGATGATGATGATGATGATGATGATGATGATGACGACGATGTGCCAATTGCCAGGCATTTGAAGTCGAAGCAACAATTGCTGAGTTATTGAATTCATGCAACAATTTGGTAATTGTTGAAAACAAATGCTTTAGCTCTGGCGACAGGCGAAAGGCGTTGCCATAAGTGAGCAGCGAGTGTCCAAGCATATAATTTTGCTGTAGGTGTCGCATGAGGATGTCTGTCTGACTGACTGAGTGACTGAGTGACCGAGCGATAAAGCTAGATTAGGCTAAGAAAGTCAAGGCAGTTTAGTTGGACAAAAAGGCATGCCGATATCAACGTTCAACATCGAATGCAAAAGTTGTTTTTATTTGATTTATGCATTTACAATCGATCGCGGCTCTGAATCTCAGCTGGTTTTGCATTGAGCTTTGCACTTCATAAAAACAAAGTTGGCATTTTGGTCAATAAGCTGGCATTGAAAATGGCTGCAGATACAATATTTGACTGGCCGCTAAGCACTGCAATTTGTTTGCAATTAGCCGAAACACTGCCAGTTCTTATAAATCTGCAAAGGCGTTAGCTCAACTAATAAGCTGTGGCCCGCTGATCACCTACTTAGTTATCAGGCTCACTGCAGCTGTGCAGCTGTACCACGCGGCGTATGAGTAACAAAGATCAATAATGGATTGCTGCAACAGCTGCTGCTGCTGCTGCTGCTGCTGCTGCTGTCTGCGCGTTACATTCTAATCGAGTGAATTCGATATTCGAATCCATAAACTGCACGTAAGCCATGTCTGATGCTTATCGGCTGCCAATTGATTGCGTGCAAAACTCTATTGGGTGATATATTAAACCCTTCACAAGATGTCGTCGACTCGAGTCCACAGAAATGAAAACTGAAAAGTTCCCGGTTGCCATTTTTTTTTTTTTTAGGTCACTTTAAAGTAAAGCAACTCGAGTGAGCTTATTAGCCCATTGCATGAATCTATTAAACGTGTTTGCCGCTGCACAAGTGGTCGATAAAACAGATCGACACTAATGCCACATAAATGCGCCTCGTGTTGCAATTGGCCAAGAGTTTATTAAGTATGCGCCATGAGTGCGCTATTGATTTGATGTTTTTCACAGTTGCGTTTCGCATGGCGAACGGATATGAAGACATGACAGTGGCCGCTGGTCAGAGCCTGCTCTAGTCAGTCTCAGTCTCAGACTCGATTCTTGCCAGACCGAGATTCACTTCGACTTGAGCAATTGGCCAACGCAACTGCACAATATTGAGAGAAAAAAAAAAAAACAAATACTAAATGCGGCAATTAAAACGTCATGAATTCAACATTAGCAATCGAATAGAAATAAGACCCACTTACATATGTCTAGGTTTTTATTGCAGCTAACGCGTTGTCCGCCACTCAGAGAGTTTCATATTTATGAATGACGACTGCCAATTATTACACAATTTCAGATACTACAAAGTCAAGTGGCTTTAACACAATCAATTTTTACTTATAATTGCAAATTGCTATGGAAAATGTTTAGATTATGGAAATACGAGTTATTTATTAAATCTTTATTAATTTACTTTATTAATGCATTTATAATTTAAAATATGCAGATAAATATATCCGGAAGCAAAGGAACTCAGATTTAGCATTTCTGTATAATCTTGTCGATCTAGCCGGATCCGTTTTATCTTTTGTCAGTCATTCTGAAAACTAGATTCAGGTTTCATGTGATCTTACTATATTGTTTCTTGAAGCATATATATTTATTATTTCATTTTATTTTAATTTATTTTTTTCCTTCATTTATATTTAATATATTTAAATATACATTATTTTAATGAATTTACTTATAATTTTTTATTATAAATTAAAATATATTTAAATACATCTATAACACTTTAATGTTATTTATATTTTATTTAAATATATTATGAAATTATATATAACCATATATGCATTGCCAACGGCTTTCACATAAGACTCAGATTATAAACCCACAGTTGACATTTAAGCTCATTCTTAATTGTTACATCTTGAGACTGCATTTTACTACTCAAATCATTCACTTTTTAAATGCTGTATTATGCATGCGCTTCATATGTTATTTGAGTTAAATTAATCAGGGAAAATTATGCGCATTTCAACACTTTGTAAAGAGACGAGCATTCGGGGGGCTCAAGCAATTTACATATAAATCCGAAAGACAATGCTGATGCGATGTGGTAAGCACAATCTTAAGCCGCAATAAGCGCAAAAAAAAAAGAAAAAAAAACAGAGTCCACATATTAAGCCCAACAAAAGGTCCTATGCACTTGGCGCGCCCCTGGGCCTGGGCGGTGTGCCGTGTTGGGTCTTACATGAATGCCAGCGAAGAGATGACATAACCGCGATGCAAATGCACAGCATCATGCAACATCCAGCAATGCCACAACAATGGGACAACAACAACAACACCAACAACAATAATAATAACAATGCAACTGGCAATTAACGTAACTCTGGTAAAAATTATTAACAAATGTCAACTGTGGACGCGCTTTTAATATGCACAGATTAATAGCTTCCATTTCAGGGCACACAACAGAGTTGAGTACAGCCTTTTTTTTTTTTTAATATATTTTTTTTTTATTACCTTTTTGCTTGACAATGTTGAAAACTGTGTGCGCTGCATCGTTAGCAGTCAGATATTGTTAACGGATTGTATATGCCCCTAATTCGTTATGGCTTTAGCCCGGCTGCTGTGCACTGAGCTCTGGCGAAAAAGGTCGCCCGATTTTTGGGCATATACTCAAAGAGGACAGCAGTGGCGGCCCAAGTCCAAATATGGTCACACTGTTGCCACAATATGGGCTGAGCTGGACCAGAGTTCAGTGCGATGCAAATGCGTTGAGTCGTTAGATAAGCTGCAGCTACAATTTAACATAAATAAATAACAAAATAAATAAACTAAAAATAAAATAACTAAATGTATATATAGTATATATAAAAGATTGGTATGCGAGTGCATTGAAAGCTGTTAGCAGCAGCAGCCTAAAAATTAATTGGCTCTTGCGGGCAGGTGTAAAACTTGACGCTGCGTGAATATGCAAAAAATATTGTCGTTTTGTTTGGCTCTTGGCTCTTGGCCAGAAGGACGTTGGATATTTTGTTTTTGTTGTTATTTTGCTTTTTTTTTTTTTTATTATGTGTGCGTGAACGCCTTTCACAAATGCTGTCGCCCCAATGGCGAGCAACAATTAATTGACTTACGCAGCAACAGCAGGCAACTGCATGCAATCAACTCGCAGCAGCTCGATTTTTGAGAGGCGTGTCCAATTGGAATTTAGCTAAGCAATCACTGCGTGGGCGCCTGGGCCTATTGCTGCGTTCTAATTGCCTTGGCATGACGGCTCATAAGCCGAACAACCCAAATAAACAACTTGCTGGCCATTTAATTACCAGCATTGCACGCTTTTCGCATTTAACGGCTTATAATTTCAAAATGCTGCCTTGAACCATTTTGTTTCGTGTGCCTTTTCAAATGCTCTTATATACATTTTTTATTTATTTTTATTTTTGCAATCTGAGAGTGTCTCTGAAGAGCTCTTAAGGTAAATAGCCAGAGTTTAACAAAAAGTGGTTTTTAATTTGAAATTAAGCCCAAGTTTCTAAAGTAATTGTCACAATAATAATAATAATAATAATAATAATAATAATAATAATAATAAAAATAAAATTATATAAATAAATAAATAATAATAATAAAAATAAAAATTAATTAATTTATTTATATATAAAAATTAATTAAATAAAAAAAATTACACATAAAAGAAACAAAAATCTCCATCTACATATTAAATTTGAAGTCTAGCGCTTTAATTGTTTTAAGTGGATAGGGAAAAACAACTGGACAGGGTTACAACTACCATTTTGATAAAGTTTATTCGATGTCAGTCATGCGGCTTCTTAAATTTTAAATGGTTTTAATGCGATTCGACTATAAAAAGTAGTAAAAGGAATATGATATTATGATATGTAAGTATTTATTTTACAGAAAAGGTATTACATCAAAAAGTAAAAATTTTCTATATAACCGTTCCAAAGAGTTGCAATAATTGAAAGTATGTTTAAGGAGATTTCAATAGCGCCAAGCAATCCCTTGTATTATTCCTGCATCTGCCCGTATTATTGAGAATCCATTCTAAATGAAAGTGAAAAAAGCAGTTAGTAAATTTCAAGGATTATTGTTTTTAAATTTAAAATTTTGTTATTTGCTTACTTTGATTTCTGACGCATCGCTGTTTGGTTAACTCGCAGCTGTTGGAAAAGGTGCATCTGCTGGTTAGGCGACCACGCCTCAAGGTGGCACAAACGGGCTTATAGATCGTGGTACATGCCCTTGGGCATTTCGGCCGAGTACTATTGGCACCGGAGAATGCACAGACGATGACAGCGAAGAGCAAGAGAAGGGTCAGAGATTTCATATTGAATATAGTTGCTTGAAGATTCAGATACTTCTATAATTTAACTGGATTCAGTTGGAGTTTATATACAACTCAACAGCACTTAAAGAAGGCTGGATAAAATAATGATTTTAATGAATACTGGATAAGACAATAATCTACATTCTAGACATTGATAAAAAAAACAATATTGAATGTTGAATATTGGATAAGACAATTATTTACATTATTGAACGAAACATATGTGTGCTGTGTTATTGCGGCTTTTGTCAATGATAAATAAAAACAAAATGCATTTAATACATGTTGGCAATACACCAACTTTTGTATTGTCAGAATTAAATTCTAAATTATTATTATTATTATTATTTTTTGTTTATTTTTTGTTACTTGATAGCGTCTTTTAAGTTAAAAAAGGCGGAGTCTCACAATGATCAAATGTTAACTAAAATATGTGCGAATATGGGCTGGGTAGGTTAAATATTTACAGGCAAATAAGCAGAGGAATTAAATATACAAAGAAGATTAAACATGTGGCACAAATACTGCTTCACCTTAAGCTTTTTTTTTTTTTTTAGTCAAAGCTTTTTTGTGCCATATATTATATATGCAGCTTATATATATTTTATCAATGATTTAATGATTTATAATATATATATTATTATAAAGAAATAATAATCTTAAAAAATTTAACTAGTGTTCCTTTAAAAGTATAACCTATAATATATTTATTTTACTGAGGTTGGTTGTTATTAAAATGAATATGCTTGGGTTAGTTCATACATGAAAGCTTCAGTACAGGAAGATAAGAAAAAAAAAAACACTTTTTATCAACTTTACACGCTATGCAGATAAAAATAAATAAAATATTGTAAGGAAATTCTCTTCCTCCTTTCCTCTTCGCAGCGATGTAGCTGAGATCTTTGAGTACAGAAGATATTGCAGCTCTCATTTATAGATGCTCCGAGTAACCCCCACCAGTGGAATAATACTCAAAGAAAAAGAGCATAAAGCATAAATTGTTGCTTGCCAATTAGCTAAGAGTGCTGCATAGTTTTTTTTTTTCTCATCCGTCTGGTCCATCGAAACGCTTTAATCACTCACCTAAAACAAAGAGCACATAAAGTGTTGCATGTCAATTAAGTCTCGCAGCTCTCAAAATTCCAGATGAACTTTTGGTAGTAAAAATACATGCTAGTTTCATAGATATTATAATAAAATTTATTATAAGATTATAAAACCCTTAATATGTGCATGGGTCACAATAAAATATATATATATAGAGGCAGTCAGTTTTCGAAATATTTTTACCAATTGCACTTAGAGTAGAGTTGGGCATACGTATATAATAGTCCATATTGCGCTGGGCAGTGCACTTGCCTCTTGCCACAATGTTGCTCATATTACGCGGCGGCATTAATGGTCTGCTCTGAAATGGGATACACTTGCTGTTGCTTTGGTATATGACTGGCTGAAAATAAAAAGAAAGCCTCAGTATAAAGCAACAAATTGAATGCGAAGTGGAAAGTGAAAGGACTTAAGTGCGTTTCATTGCGCTTACACAAGAGCGATATGCCCTAAGCAGCTCTTTTCATCAAAAAACTAAAGGCAATAGATCATAAATGAAACACGACCAGATGCCAGGGCACAGTATGGGGCACTTTCACTGCTGCTGCTGCTGTTGTTGGCATTTCCAATCGAAACTTATAAGAAGCCATTAACAATTGTCTGAAAAAATGTTCGATGAAGTTGACAAAAGGCTAACAAGGCAAATAACATCAACACGTGCCACAAGTCATTAATTGGACTTAATAAAAGGCAAGGTTGCCAGCTGTCAAGCAGTTAAACGCCGCCGAATGTGGCACACAACAATCGACAGACAGACAAAAACAATGAAATTCAAATTGGTTACACTGCCAGCAATTCGAATTGAGCTGCTGTTGCTGCTGATGAATAGGCCCAAACCATTGGCGTATAGCTTTAATAGATACTCTCAATATATTTAGGTGAATTCAGCCAATATTGCTTTCTCTGCTTAAGGAGCTAAGCTTAAGCTAATCTAATATGAAAAGTTTTTCAATCTGTTAATACAACTTGTTCTTACCTTTATTTACAGAATACTTATGCTGAGCCTGTTTAGTGCTGCTCAGGCGCAATATCATCAATTTGGGGCACAATTGCAGTCACCTCATGGCTCGGACTGTGCCCTGCTGTTGGCTGGACCGGGTCGTTCCTCTGTCTACGACTACAATGTAAATTTGTTTCGCGGCACACTGTAAGTACAAATAGAAAATGTTCAAGTGGCATTCTGGGTTACGTTTGCGAGCAAATATTTGAACGTTGACACCAAAACGGCAAAAAGCTTAACTGTCAGTCATAAATCTTGGGCTTGGGTGCTGCTACAACAGCGGCAACATGCACGGCCTGTCGATACTCTACACCTACGACAACGACAATGACAACAACAACGACAGTTGGCTTTGAGCTAATCATTAACAGCAGCTGCAGTAGTAGCAAACAGCAGCGACAACAACGTGGCGGCGTGTTGAAACTGTTTGACTTGCCAAATGGGCAACAGGGGCAACAGTTGCACGCCTGGGAGCGAGTCTTCAACTCTCTGTCTAGGCCTGACGTACTTGCACCCGAATGGAGCAAACAACGCAGCGGGCAACCGCAGCTTAGTCAACTGGCACGCTGAGTGATTGGATCTGCTGTGGTTCAGGACTAGCTGAGCTGAGGTCTGTCTCAGCAAACATTTAGATTAGCAGTAGATGACAAAGTATATACCAGAGAGAATACTTTTAACAACTATATAGAAAACTCTAAGAATTTTCTCAGAGTTTGAAGAACCCATAAATAAGACCAACATTTTGTATGCCTATGCTGTGTATGCCACATGGCGAGTTTGAAAGATACAAAGCCAGTATTAGCTCATTACCTACAGCCACCATTCTTCACAAACTTTCCATCTCTCATCTAATGATATATTTGTAATCTAATCACTACTGTATCATCTCATACTCACTTCAGTCACACATTCATATCAATTTTATGACAACACATTTGCTAACTATAATTTCCATCCTCTGTTAGAAAACATTAAATTTAAATTTTTTCATATTCTCACACAGAAAGAGTTCTATATGAAAGCTTTAATTTATAAAATACATTTACCATTATAAACTCATTTTAATTGATTTGTATTAATCACAAATTTCATCCTATAATTTGCCATGTTATGCAATTTCATAAACTCCAGATTCGATATTCTATATAATATAGAACCCATGTTTATAAAGTTATTATGCTACACAAACACAAAAAAAAAACAGGAATAATAAAAATAAAATATTTCGATGATTAAATAAAAATTATGGAATAAATAAATAAAAAAAAAAAAAAAATTAAATAAATAAAAAATAAAATAAAAATAAGAAATTTATTGATTCAAAACGTGCCCAATAGGAGCTTCAACGCTTATCGAGATTAGCGCGTTTACACTTAAAGTCAGTTGGATGGATAGACAGGAATAACTGAACAGAGCTGAAACTACTATGCAGTATATTCTGATACCTTCCTGCTGACTCTTACATTTTAATTTTTAATATTTTGAACGTGATAACAAAATAACAAAAGTAATAAACGGAATATGCATTTATAACATGATTGCATGTATTTTACAGAAAATTTATACATTTGTATTTTACATATATTACATGAGACAAGCTAAAGTTTTTCATAGAGCCGTTGCAAAGAGTTTCAATTATTGAAAGGATTCTTAAGGAGACTTCAAGAGCGTCAAGCAATCCCTTGTATTCTTCCTGCATCTGCCCGAATCAATGCGAATCCAATCTAAATTAAAGTGAAAAAGCAGTTAAAAAATGTCAAGGATTTTCAATTTTCTTGTTTACTCACTTTGATTTCTGACGCATCGCTGTTTGGTTAACTCGCAGCTGTTGGCAAAGGTGCATCTGCTGGTTAGGCGACCGCGCCTCAAGGTGGCACAAACGGGCTTATAGATCCTGGTACATGCCCTTGGACATTTCGGCCGAGTACTATTGGCAACGGAGAATGCACAGACGATGACAGCGAAGAGCAAGAGAAGGGTCAGAGATTTCATATTGAATATAGTTGCTTGAAGATTCAGATACTTCTATAATTTAACTGGATTCAGTTGGGGTTTATATACAACTCAACAGCACTTAAAGAAGGCTGGATAAAATAATGATTTTAATGAATACTGGATAAGACAATGATGCACATTCTAGATATTGATAAGAAACAATATTGAATGAAACATATGCGAGCTGTGCCATTTCGGCTTTTGTCTATTATAAATACTAGATTCATTGAATGCTGTTGTTGTTAATACAACAATTTGGATATTGTCAGAACTAAATGCTACATTTGTAGGCTTCTGTTGTGCAAAGGCAAGTTATTGACCTCGGCTTCGACTTCGACGTCGACTTCGACTTCGGCTATATGCGAAGACAGAGTCATGTGATGCGAGCGCGTCTGCTTGACGGCACTTGACAGCCCGCCACAGATTTATTGGCAAAAACCGCACAACAGCTGCAGCAGGCCAACACAAAATGAGCAACGACAGCTATACAAATAAATGACGTTGCAACACTTATGCCGCCAAAAGCACCTGTTTCGTGGCACAGCAGCAGCAGCAGCAGCAGCAGCAGCAGCAGCAGCTGCTGCTATTCTTCTATTGATGGCAAACGATTTCGAAATGTGACTTTGAAAAAAAGTGCCAAGAGACAATGCCTGAACTTTGACCATGCGCCACAAAAATTGCGGCGCTGCCACAGATAGTTACCGTTTTAAATGTCGCACGATCGGGCCATAGTGAATTTATATAGGGGTCAGCAGAGAGTTGAGCTAATTTGAGGTTGCTTGGCACAAAACGTGACTTGGCCACTATTCACTTTGGCTATTGAACTTTGCTGCGGCCGGCAAATATTCAGTCCACAATTGCAGCCACAACAACCTACTTAAATGATAAATACAGGTTTTACTACCCGGGACACTTTCATTGCTGCTGCAGCTGATGCGGCTGCTGTTGCTGTTGCTGCTATGAAGTTTCCTCCTCCGCACGTCTGTCTGCGTAAGCGTGGTAGTGCTGCCAACCGTCTCTGCTCTCTGCGTCAACACAAGGCCTCAAAAATCTTACGCGTGCACAGATAACTGATATTCGGATGGTGTGCCTATCGTTTTACGACACGCTTTTGCAATTACTCACAACTCACAGCGCACAATTTACAATATTACGCATACGCCACGCCACGCCACGCCGGCTCGGGCAACCAAATACAGTTTCACTTTCAGCAGGAAGCATTCAGAGAGTCGCGCACCTGCAGACGCGAATTCATTTCACAGTGCAACAAGAGGCACATTCATTGTGCCACAGCCACCCAATCAGGATAGCAAGTCCCAGTCCCAGTCCCAGTCCCAGCCTCAGCATCAGCCGCAACGCAATGCAACGTCGATTCCAGTGCGTGCCGCATGCGAGCAACTTTCTAGTTGGCCCAAAACTTTACCTCGGACTGCCCGCTGGCTCAGTCCAATGCGCACATTGAACTTTCCATCAGCAATAAATTTTTAAATTAACTGGCAGACCAGTTAAGTGCCAGCCGCTATTTCGTATTTGACAAATTTTTCACAAAAAACCAAAATAAACTATGAAAAAAAAAAACAAAAAAAAACAAATCAAAATTTAAGCTATGTTTGGCTTGCACCCTAACTAAGCAAGATATATTGAAAGTTTGGTTTATAATAAATGCGCTAACAGGAGCGTAGATTATGTAAATAAATGTTAATTTATCGCAGTGTTAGAGTGCAAAATTAATGCTTTTATAAATAAATAAACAAAAAAAAAAAAGAAAACATAATAGGCAATGATAGATGCATAACGATTTAGTACATAAAAGACCATAAAATATTGTCGAAATTTATCCTAATTTTGTTTTTTTTTTTATATTTATAAATATTTTTTATAACACAAAACTTTCCTTTAATAAGGCTACAAAAAAGAAAAAAAAATCGAATAAAGAGGGACCCTTTTTTTTATATAATAGAGTATTCTTGCTTTTGACGTTTCAGTTAACTAAATGAGGTTGTGAGCGGAATAATCTTTTGTAGAATTAATATGATTGTAAATGGAGATATTTAAAAAAATATTTATTCGCCCGAATTTCTTTTGTTTCATTATCAATGACTGAAATTATGATCTGTTTCAGCGCCATTGATAAGATCTTAATATGGTACTTCTATATGACATTTTTATAAATAGACTTAACAGCTGGAAATAAATTATTAAACAAAGAGAAAACTATAAAATATAGAATGTAAAGCGACGTAAAGTTGGCTTAACTGATAGTTCAACTAGATAAACAAATAAACTATCAAACTTAGAGTATATAGTGTAAATATATATACAATTGTATTGTATATATATTGTCTTTAGATTACGAATTTCAAGTTTAAGAGATCAAATATTATTTGGTTGGCAAAAATATTACAAATTAACGAGAAGACCAAAATATATGTGAATTCATACGAATTGATTTATTTCTTCAAGCTGACAGAAATTTTTTCAAATTAATCAAAAATATTCAAACTATCGAATTCGACTGTATATGAAAGAAGACCAGAAAGACCAGAAGGTTAAAATTCACCATAATTATCTGTCTGATTGAAATTATTTTTGTAAATATAAATGTACATAAATAAAATAAAATTGTAACGCACTTCTTCCACTATAAATACAAAGTGTGAATTTTGCCTATAAATCAGCATGAATGAAAATGCTCTGTTAAGCTGTATCTTCTCCCATGCTGCACGTTACATATCTTGGCTAAATATCATTAGACTCCTCGGCTGCAAACGTTGGAATATGGATGCAAGTTCGCGAAGAATGTCGTCCATTGCTTAAATGGATTTTGCATTGCGTGTCTGGGCAATGTCTTGGGTGCTATGGTGTGTGTTGCTCTTGTTGTAGTTGCTGTTGTTTTTGTAATTATTTAATACTTACGCATTGTTAACATGTATCGTTGTCACCTGACACGCGTTTTACATGTCGCTCCATTTGAGGAAGTCGCTGTGCCCCTTTATTTGATTTCTTTTTGAGAGGGGGGCAACTCGTGAGACGAGAAATTTGCGTGTTTTGGCATTTAATTAACAAACCGGCTACAAACGCAAAACGCAAAACGCAAAACGTTAACGCAAATGCAATGTTAAATGTTAAGTTAAGTTGTTACTGTTACTGTTACTGTTACAGTTAGAGTTTAGTTTATTTATTTATTTATGGCCCGAGATGCGGTATCTGCTGCGGCTGCATTTTGTTTCCTGTTCAGAGAAACCCACTCCGAATTCGGCTATTGAGTTAGTCATATTCGGCGCCAATGGTCAGGCTAATGGCGCCGGGCTGCACAAATGTCTGATGATACCATCTGTTGGTATCGAGAACGACTGGAAAAGCAATCGATTGTTGGTCGCATGGGCAAGACTTTCAATGCAAACGGAACTTACTTATATCTCCCTGTTGCACGACCACATCAAAGCTCTTGCATTTAAAGTAGCACTCGGGCGGGGGCATCAGCAGCCAACGTTTGCTGCCTGCCAGCTGTGCCTGCCACGACGGCAAGCGCACATTGTCAATCTGGCAGGAATTGAGGAATCAGTAATCCAAGTGTGAGGCATGCGGAAGTTTAAACTCCTCTACTCACATGCATTTGGGCGCCCAGGCCAGCGGTGCCAATGAAGAACCAATCCACGGCATTGTTCTCTGAGCGCTCGGGCAGAAAATAGGGCCTGCCGTAGTGCCGACGAAACTCCTCGGCTGTCTCTGCGTGGCAGTTGCTCCAGCCGAAGTACCACGGCGTCTCGTTCGACTCCAAATTGACTCGTGATTGCGTCATATCCAAAGCCTCGTAAATATCACGAAATCCCGTCTTGTAGGGCAGAAACTGACAATCCCGTATGCGCTGCTTGCGCTTAGCCTTGCCATATATATCCCGAAAGTACCAGTAGTCAAAGAGCTAATCGTAGTGTGTCTAAGCCAAGCGAAGATTCGTTTCGTTTCATTAGCCAACTCACCTTTGTGGCTGTCCAGTTCTGCATGGCATCTGTGACTATGACGGGTGCTCCGCTGTATGCGTATTCCGCCTCGAATTTAGCTGGCGTCAGATTGCTAAGGCGTGGCACACTTTGAATATTTGCACAAAAGTCACAGCGCTCGGGCGGACGTAGCGCATAGCGTAGTGGGCGTGGCAGTGTAAGAGCACAGCGCTGAAAATGTATGAAATCAAATAAATAATATATATCTTATTTGTATGTTATATATTTTATTATTATAAATTTTACATAAAAGAAAAATAAATAAATAAATAAAAATAAAATATAAAAAAATTGATATATATTATATACAATATATTATATATTTTTCTGTTATAAATTTTAAATTCCAAAATAAAAATATATATAAATATATATATACATAAACAAAGAAAAATTAATAAATAATTTACGGAAATTTAAATTATATTATATACAATATATTATTATATGTATAATATATTTGATTAATATAAATTTTATATTAAAAAAGGAAAAAAAAATAATAATAATAATAGAAAATAAAAACATTTCAATATATTATATATTCTATATTGTTTTTATTATATATATAATGAATATTTATAAAAAAAATATATATTTAAAAAAGAAAATGGAAAATAAAAACAAACTATATCACGTATCATATAACATTTTATATTTTATAAATTTTAAATTTAATAATAAAAAAAAACCAAAAAAAAAAAAATAAAATAAAATAAAAGTTAAATAATAAATAAAATAAAGAATAAAGTTATATATTATATACAATATATTTTATATGTATATTATATATTTAATTATTATAAATTGTATATTAAAAAATAAAGTTAAAAATTAAAATTGATTAAAATATAAGTCCAACAATTTGGTGCATCTGCCATCACCTGTCCCTGCAACTCTGTTTGGTAGTAATCCAAGAAATACATGGCCAACACACATATTAACACGATTTTGGTCAACTTGAGCAGCTTTTGGCTGCACGCAGATGCTGAGCAGTGCTGCTGCAACAGCTGCTGCATTGTGGCACTCAAGTCGGTGGTGCGATGCGTCCACAGTATACGCCTCAACTGGCTGCGAGCTTGCTCCATGTTGTTTCGTCCAAGTCGCGTAGTCAACTGTGGCCGACATTTCCGTTTCCTGTTTGCCCAGCGACATCTTGCCTGCTGCTGCTGCTGCTGCTGCTGCTACTCGAGTCGTTCGTCTGTCAATAACTCGATTATCAGACCCAGTGCAGACAGTGCGGGCGTGTGCGTATGCGTATGCGTGTGTGGTGGTTGAGTGTTTTGTGTGCGTGGTTAGCATGTGATAGCGACAAATTGCCTGATATTGTCAATGGCATTCAATAATCGAATTGTGTGGCACTCGTTGCCTTTGTCATTGCAGAAACCCCTACAACACTGGCACGGGCACTTGCATTACCTACGATGCCATCAATGCGGCCTATGTAGATGCACGCAAGCGTATACGTAAGTAGATGGATGCCCCAGGCCACATTCATATCACATTTACTACATATATTTATATACTTATATATACTATGATACACTTTGCAGGTGTGGCCGAGCCCAAGTCCGATTGGAAGCCTGAGGAGCTGGCCACCGTGGGCGAGCTACTGCTCGACATATCCATACAGTTGGCTCGCACGTAAGTAAATGTTACGGCAATAAATGCTAAACGCATTTGAAAGTTGCGCCTGCCACGCCCACAGCCCCAATAAACGATTGCCAAATAACGCATGACATGGCACTTAAATCGTGCTCGTGCTGCTTGCTGATGCTGTGTCTGTGTCTGTGCCTGTGTGGCTGAGGCTGAGGCTGAGGCCCGTCCAGACCGCCTGTAGTCATAAATATGTATGAGCATAAAGCTGGAACTGAACTGAATTGGTGCTGCCTGGTGGCTGCTCTCAAGGTTCTGCGTCTTTAGACGAATTTCAAATTTGAAAGTTTGGCACATGCAAATGCTAATTGCAATGCCAAATTTGCTGTCGTCGTCGCTGTCGGTGGCTTTGACTGATGGCCACTTGGCCACCTGTAGCTCTGTCGATGGGGCAACAACAATCGTCTTCAAACTGGCGCAACTGCATTTTTTTCAACCTGCTTCCAAAAATATGCTTTTTTTTTATGTTTTGCTGCTAGTTATTTGCAGTGCTCGCTGCGCAAAATGTAAACAAACGCGAATTATGCAATGCGTCGTCGTCTGTTCGGGATGGCAGCCGCAGTGAGAGTGCGCGAGTTGCTTGGGAGCCCACCCCACCCCCCTTCCCGCCAAGAAAACGAGCAGAAGCCAGCTGAGGATGCAACAAAGTATTACCAGTTTTACAGTTGGCCAACTGTCGCTTGTGGGTAATCGTGCTGCCGAGTCAGTTGGTCACAGCAGTCGCAGTCGCAGTTGCAGTTAGACTTTCTTTTTTGTTCAACTCCCGCCGCCCCCTCTGCACTCATCTAACATGAATGCAAACTTTGCCTTGGAGGATCATCAGCAACTGCAGCTTTAGTTGTAGTTGTATAATCCTATGATTATACCATCTCTGTTGAATATATATGAAGTCATTTTTATCGCAGTCTTAAGCAATCGATGATATAAGCTGAAGGATTAGAATGGAGATTTGATGCAAACATAAGTGAAGCAGAGCTGTTATTTATACCATGTTAAAGCAATTTATTTATATGTATATTATTTTAAAATTATTTTACGTTCTTTAATCTCTCAAAGGTGTGTTTAAAACTTTAGCTCCAGCTGCGCGCTCAATTAAGCTAAAGTTCAAAGTTTTAAGTTATGGCTATAATTAATATATTTTTAATTACCAATAACTGTTTTGGCTTTTGACTAAAGAAATTCCAATTGTTCAACAACAAATTACCTGACTATTACTATTACTATGCTATTATCTCCCCCCACCCAGTTCGAGTTCAGTTGGCTTGCAATGCTTTTTCGAAAGGTTTTAACGCTCTGCTGAAAGGTTTTCATTTAATAGCCTCACGTCTTTCTGGCCATTTCCTCAGCTGCTCTAATTTATAGACCTTCAGTCTGTTTAACTGCCAGCCCAATTGACTGTAAAGTAGAGTTGTTTTTGCTTCTTTCCGCCACATCTGCCAGGGGCCACAACAATTGCTTTGGCTTACCTTTGGCGCCCTTCCCAGTGCCGTTTTTCTCACTTTCCCATGCACTTGAGGAAGTGTCGGTCGGCAATTTATATTGCAGCAGCCGCAGAGTTTTCCAGCGCTTTGCGTTGCCATAGATACAAGATAAGCCGCGTTCAGTTCACGGACCACAGGCCTCGCCGTCCGATTCAATAAAACGGCAACTGGCTTCAATATTTTTTTTTTTTTATCTTTTTTCTGCCATTGATGGCGACGTCAAATCTGAAATCTCAAAATATCAACATCGGCGTCTGTCACGGGGAGCCGGGCAAAAGCGCGTTAATTGCACGACGCTTACGAGCCGGGCTAATTCGAGAGTTTTGCAATTTTTCGACAAGATTGAAAAATCGCTGCTCAAAGGAGAACCAAACGGGTCAAGCAGCTGGCGCGACAGGAAAACGCCAAGTTGGGCGACATCCGCAGCTGTTGGCAGCCAATACAGATCTAGTTAGATATAATTTGTCAGCATTTAGCCATAAATGGCAGGCAACTAATTCACAGTGCTCTCTTGCAGCTATGGCCTGTCCTATGAGGAAATCGAGAAGGGTCTGCCCACCATAGATACCTCGAAGACGCTGATTCGCGAGGTCTGCCCGCCGTTCTTTGCGGGCGTCGAGTGCCGACCGGGCAAGTATCGTCGCTTCGATGGACTCTGCAATAACATTGAGCATCCCACCTGGGGCGCTGCCAATGCGCCGTTCCAGCGTCTCATCGGTCCACTCTATGCGGACGGCATCAATGCGCCGCGCATTTCGGTAACCGGTCGCGATTTGCCCTACTCGCGTGTGGTCTCGCGCACAATGCACCCAGACGATGGGTATCATGATCACGCAGGCACCGTTATGGTCATTGCCTGGGGCCAGTTCATGGATCACGACTTTACGCTGACTGGCACGCCTCTGGGTAGGTCGAGCAACTGCGCGCATTGTTGACTAGTTGAATAGAATCCGATTCATTCCGATTATAGATCCCATCAATCGCAACGACCCGGAGGAGTGCTGCAAGCGGCCGCTGCACAAGAAGCATCCATATTGCAATGAGATACGCATCCCAGACGACGATTACTTCTATCGGCTCTTTAATGTCAAGTGTATTGATTTCGTGCGAGGCTTCCCATCGCCGAGACCCGGCTGTCGCTTGGGTGAGTTCTAGAACTTAGATTGATTGATGATATCGTATGCTCATACCTTTGACTTCAGGCTCTCGTCAGCAGTTTAATACCTTGACTGGCGTGATTGATGCCAACACAGTCTATGGCGTTAAGGAGTCGTTTGCCCGGAAGCTACGCACAGGCTATGGTGGCTTGATGCGCATGAATCCCGTTTTCCAGGAGTACGGCTTGAAGGACTTGCTGCCACTCAAACTGGACATACCCGACGAGGGATGCACGCGACCCAACAAGAGCATGTACTGCTTCGAGGGCGGAGAGATCCGAGTCAATGAGCAGTTGGTGCTGACCTGCATGCACACCCTGATGGCGCGGGAGCACAATCGTCTGGCCACCGGTCTGGCCCGCATTAACCACCACTGGGATGACGAGACGCTGTTCCAGGAGGCGCGACGCATCAACATTGCCATCGTTCAGCATGTGACTTACAACGAGTTCCTGCCCATTCTCCTGGGCAAGGAGGTGATGGAGAAGTTTGGCCTGGTATTGCAGAAGGATGGCTACTGGGATGGCTATGACCCGAATGTGAATCCAGGCATCATTGACTCGTTTGCTGGCGCTGCCTTCCGCTTTGGTCACTCTCTGCTGCCCACTGCCGTGGAGCGCTGGTCGAAAGCTCACAAATTCATTGCCTCGAAGCGCTTGTCAGACCTGATTCGACGTCCGTACGATTTGTATAGAGCCGGCGTGCTCGATGAGTACTTCATGGGTCTGATGAATCAAGTGGCACAAGCCATGGACGACTCCATTACCCAAGAGGTCACCAATCATCTGTTCAAGAAGGAGGGCGCACGCTTTGGCATGGACCTGGTCTCCTTCAACATGCAGCGCGGACGTGAATTTGGCATTCCCGGCTACATGGAGTTCCGCAAATTCTGCGGTCTGCCCACTTCGAATACGTGGGATGAGATGTACGGCTCCATGCCGAACGAGACTGTACTGCGCTATGGCAGTATATTCGAGTGAGTAGTTGATTTTGTTGCTGGACTTTGCGCGTGAATCATTTTCTACGCCTATTTAGACATCCTGCTGACATTGATTTATGGTCGGGTGGCGTGTCGGAGAAGTCGCTGCCTGGCTCCATGCTGGGGCCCACCTTTGCTTGCATCATCGCCACCCAGATGAGCTACTTGCGTCGCGGCGATCGTTTCTGGTATGAGCTGCCCAATCAGCCATCCTCCTTCACGCCCGAGCAGTTGCAGGAAATACGCAAGGCCAAACTCTCGCGTCTGATTTGCGACAATACCGACTTGATTGATACCGTACAAATCTATCCCATGGTTCTGCCTGACCACGAAATGTGAGTTAATAACTAACACTCTTAGCTGAATTGAGTTTTAAGTTGAGCTTCTGCTTCATCCATAGCAATCCACGCGTGCCCTGCAAGAGCGGCATTATACCCTCCATTGATTTGAGCAAATGGGCTGACTTTGGCAGCCATGGCCTGGATTCGTCTGTCTATGTAAGTTAATTTGAATATCAAATAAATATTTATATCTGGACTAATGTATTCATTATCTTGCTTTCAGAACTATATCAACGAAATACCCGAAACGCTGCTCAACTTTAGAAAGTAAAAAAAAAAAAAACAAACATCATTTGAAGCAATCCATTTCTATACACCATTTTGGACGTATCTCTATAACTTTGGCAAGAAGAAGAAAAGCCACACATGTTCTGCTCTACTACTCTACTACTACTACTCTTCATGTCTCCCCCTTACCGCTTAGTCTCTTTTACTAGTCTTCTCTCCTGCTGCAATGCAACTTTCGCTCCGATACGTTACATCCTAAAGCCAGTCAGTTGTAGGTTCACACTGCCATTTTCTATAGTGATTTCCAACATTTCCATGCATTATCCATACATTTTTTTGTATATATGTATTATTTTTAAAAATAGCAAAGTACAGGGTAAGTGAAGAAGAAAGGAAGGAAAGAAAGGAAAGGAAGGTCGTCAGAACACGCAAGACCTTGAGTAAAGTTAAACCATACGAATATTTCGTTTGTAAGTTTTGTATATGCAAAATCTAAGATTTAAATAAAATAAAAACAGAGTTAATATTTGTTCAAATTCTTGTAATTCTTTAATGCTGTTCAATACTATTAAAATATAGTTATATTATTAAGTATAAGTGCTATAGGAACTTCTTCGGTTACGTGTTGTACGGCAAAGCCATGTTGATCTTTGCCGGAAACTCTAGGTAAGTATTGTAGTTAAAGCCATTATTAAATCGTATAGTAAGCGCCAGTTTCAGTGTCGTCGTTGTCGTCGTCATGGTAGTCATCAACCAAGATCGCATCGCATCGCATTGACCCAAAAAACTCGTCTGAGTCACAGGTGATAAATAAACACACATACACACACATATATAAATAAACAGTTAATACGAGGCAGAGCCATCTTTGAGAGCTCTACTCGAGCGCATTCAGAAACGGCGCTATAGAGCCAATGTCTTCGCAGTCGGGAATCGCTTTGCCCTTAAACTTGAGACAGGACTCGGCGCAGGTCTGGCCCTGGAAATAGTCTCCGAACATTTTCTTGCACTGAGCGCAATTGTTGAGGCAAATCTGTATGAAATCAATGCCACCCATGGGATCTAAAAATCAAGAATATAAATCAAAATACATATGACTATTGCTCAGATCTCGCATGACTTACCAAATCGCTTGCCATAGTGTCCAATCGACGGCAACGCCTCTCCGTATTGCAGCAGGCAAAGAGCAGCTAACGCAATGCTAGCCAGCAGTAGGGTCTTGTTGCTGCACATGGCTGATAAAGGTCAAGATCTAAGTCAAGCAAATAGTTAAATATATATAAATCTGTGCAGATAGATATACAATTCAAAAGTGTGGAAGCTTATGGTAGAGTACTGCGCTGCGACCGTTGCCCACCAAGTGCGATGTTGAAATAATTAAACGCACGTTTGTCTCTTCTTATTTTATAGGCGACCCAAACACAGATGCGAAAGCTCGACAACGTCAAGAAGTCTGAACGGCTACAACGACTACAACAACGCTTCAAGCCGGTCTCAGAGAGCTCGCCGTACGTCTGATATATCAGATCAAACAAATCGAAGAAGAAGAAGAGAAACTCAAACCCAATAAAATGCCAATTTGCTTGATACCGAAGTATGTAAATGATATGTGTATTAGAATATACATTGATTTCTTACTAGAAGCTGGCAGGAACCAGCAGAACCTAATGTATGAGAGTCGCGTGGTGAACAGATCAAGAGGCATTTTAATAACAATGATTATAACGAGCAAAATATTTATGGCATAGCGTTCGAATATGTAAATGGGCAATTTAGAAAAATAAACTCTAATGAGATGATAAAGTGATTCTGAAAGTGCGTTTTAAACTATTTACGAAATTAACTTAAATAGAAAACATATCGAAATTATATCTATTTAGAACTTGTAATGTAAAAGTAAATACTTAGATACCTGCATGAGTTGGCACAAAAATCCCCAGTCTCAAGAGCAAACAGCGAAAAAACTTCACCGGCTTTGGAAAAGAAAGCTGAGAGAATCGCACGGAAAGTAACAGCAGGAAGTGTCAAGGAAACGGACAGAGCCCAACTGCAGCCGTTGTCGTATGTTAAAAACTGTATTTAATGCAAATCGAATGCGGACAAGTTGTTGGCTGCCCAATCAGCATCGATCGGGCGATCAACCGATCGCTCATTAATTAATGACTGCAGCTTAAAGCTTACAACGTAGAACACAGTTGAGAGAGCTAGCTAGTCCAGATGCCAGCGGGTGTTGGAGCTGCCGCTGGCGCCAATATAAAAAGTTACGCCCCAATAAAATGCGTGAAATTCTTTTGTTCCAACCGGACACGATGCCAGCGACTGGTTTAGCACGATAGCTAGCCAGCGGCTACACGCTGTCTGGCAGCTTGTCAACGGTAGCGTCACTTCCATTACCCTTCCTGAGGGTACTACAGCTATGCCATGAGCTATGTAACGCAAAAAAATTATATACAGACGATCACTAACTGAATAGTTTTTACTTGTTTATTGTATTCTGTTTTTGCATTTAATACCAAATACAGTATACATGTATATATAATCGACCAATCAATATTTTAATACCTATTATTTCAGCTAGAGTATCTAATTATCAACATTTAATATTTTGTTAAAACTTTGTTTTGTTTTCACTTTTTTATACAATTTGAGCGCAAACAAAATCATATATTAACTTGTCAACTATGTAAATCGTGGGAAAATATCAAGTTATGCTAATTTTATGCAACTTGGATAGTTTTGTTATTATTATTATTATTATTATATATTATTATGTTCGAGCTAATTGCTAACACGCGCCGTATGTATGAGTAATGCGAATTGGGTGCTAAGTGCAGTGGCTACGTCACAGACGTTTTGTGGGCGTGCCACTTGAGCTGACAGCAGCTTTTTGTTTTGGCTAATTGCTCTGGTGACGTATGTTCACACAGCAATAGCACTCGACACTTACCGGTAGTTGATCTTAAAGATCTGGAAACGTTTTGTTGACCTAAGCGCGTACGTGGGTGGGATCGTTGCCGATGAACGATGATTCGCTGTTGTTCGGTGTTCGGCGAGTTTGTTTGCTGAAAACTGGTTCTACACCAACTGTTGCCGAAGTGCAGAGTTCTTATTGTATTTATATTGTTTGCCTGTTGTCAGGGAAGCTTTGGACTTCTACTGGCAAATTAATCAATTTGTCTCGGCAACAAACATCTAATTGAATATATATAAATCTTACTTCCGCTGGCAGCAGTGGCAGCCACTTTCTTGAGTGGTTTTCTCAGCGGTGCTCGGGCTGGATGTCGCTTATCCAGTTTAATTGCGTTTCTTTCGTGACAACTGTAGAAGTAGCTACAGACTTAAAGCAGGAAATATAAGCGCAGCTTGTTCAACTTATAGGGTTTGCATTTTCCTTGCCAATAAATCTTGCTAGCTGAATAAATCATTAATAAGAAATAGTAGACTAAATTAGAATTAAATATTTAATTGTCAATCCATTTTTTATATATTTAATAATTGATTATATATTTAATAATTGATTATATATTTAAAAATTGATTATATATTTAATAAGTGATTTTATATCTTATATATTGCCTGCCTCTGGTAGCCTAAAGATTTTAGTCAACGCCTGCTTTAATTTAACTGCTTTGTGCACTGCTTGCATGGACCAATGTGTAATTTCATCTGAACACTTTTGTAGGAAGGAATATTTATTGCTTGTTTGCGTTTTTAAAATATAAATTTTTTGTGTTAAAAATTTTATGATTTTTTTTGGATAAATTTATATTTTTAAGGCCATTGAACACTTTTTCTACATGGCTTATTATTGACTATATAATTTTTATTATTCAATATTCGCCACCATATTTAGAATATAATAAAAAACTTCATTGTAATTAAAAATAGTCTAAAACAAATTATCAAATTATTTTTAAAATATATTCCCTTTTAGCTTTATCTTGCTTTAAATTTGTAGTTTTGTTTGGCCATTCATTACTAACTTCAAAAATGCAAATTCAAATAATTGAACTGTTTGATTAACGACTGCAGTGCGCTGCTTGCAAGAACATTTTTTATTGCCTATGTGGCAGCTCTGTTTTGCAAGCTTGCGAAAATTTCCGTTGGATGGCGCCACAAAACCCGATGTAGTATTTTTCTTAAATTTTATGATTTAAGGTATTAATGATATTATATTTCTTCAATTGCATTTAAATTACTTTAATGACTATATTATACTCATATACCTACATATATATGATAAAGCAAAAACTGAAGTACAGAGTTAACACTATATCTATATGGCAAGATTAACAATAATATTCAGCTTAAACAAGTTACCAATAATAGAGTCTTACTCAGGGCTAAAAAGAGAGTGACTCAAATCTTGCTAAAAGTATACGAATTTAATAAGTTTGATTGTCGCTTATAACGGCATCAAATAACAGAGGGAATAAGCCAAGTTTAGATGAAACAAACTATAGCCCCAAACAGTCAATCAACGGCGCTTCAATACAAATCTCATTATTAAAGTGTTGGCCAAATTAAGTTTTTCCCGGGCGTACGTGTGCCGGCAAGTTGGATGATGCCGGATGCTGGTTGCCCTGTGGTTGATAGCCATTTGCTGTTGAAATTCCACAAAAGCCAAAAATTTTCTCCGCTGACCGGCATTTGTGAGTGCTGCGCTTGTGTGTGTGTGTATATGTGAGTAGTGTATGTGTGTGTGTGTGTATGGGTGTATGTGCAACCACATTGAAAGTATTGCCACACAACAAACATCAGCGGCTACGAACTGCAGAAACTTTTATTAGTGGCTGGCTGCTGCTGCAGTCGCGGCTCAGCGGGTAAATCAGCAAAAGATTTTCTTCAATGCAGTGCAGTTTTATTGTATTTTCTCTTATTTTATATATTTCTTTTCTTTTTCGTTTTATTTTGCAACAGCAACTTTTATTTTAAGCCAAGACAAGGTTTTGCTGCGTTTATTTATGAGCTTTGCTCGCAATCGATGCGTTCATGTGCCCCAATACATTGCAACAGTTTTTCTTATCCCTGCTGATACGCTCGACGAAGGCTCCATATATCAGTCGAGTCGGTCACGTGCGCATTAAATTTTGAAACACACAATACGTCCATTGTCCCAGAGATTTGAGCTTAAAGATATATTGGCAGCGGGCTGCGCGCGCCAGAGAACATGACAATGGCACAATGAAGCCTATTTGTTGCCTGTTGGCTTGAAACTTTCACAATGCGAGCAAAAGTTTTATTTAAATGCTCTCGTAATCCCTGCACTCTGTAGCCAGTCACGCAGAAGGGGCAGATGGGGCGGCTAGCAGAAAGGACTAATGAGATACTTAAAAATAGTTTCAGTTGATAAAAATAGACAGATAGCTAGCTGGACACCGGGATGACAAAAATAAAAGAACACTTTAAAAATAATTGATAACTATGAGCCCATTTCATGCCCAACTGGCTGAGCCACTGGGAACTGAGCTCGCCTCGTCATCGTATCGTATGCGTATGCGTAATTAAGCGTAGAATCTCTCACACTTTTGACCTTCTCCTGGCCTGCGCTGGCGGGACATGTAAAAAACGTGTTAATCCACAAACTAATTTGACGTTGACGTGCGGGCTTTAGGGGTAGACGAGTTAATTGTTTTTCGGCTCACTTTACGCTGGCGCTATTGTGGGGCTTTAAAGCAAAGTCATTAGAGCGTTAACAACTTGTGCGCAGCCATTAAAGTGGGAGCCAGGTATAGGTAGAGGTAAAAGTAAAGTTAATTGCGTGGCCAGCTAACAATAGGTTGCATCTTAAAATTGCTGCAATTCAGCTTAATGCATCATGCTCTGCTTTCAATTGGCCTCAACTTGCTTCAAGTTGCCATCTCGCCGGGTGGTGACAAAAAGGCTTTTGGCAACGGCGACAACCGCCCACAGTCCACAGCTCTGCCCGCCTCGCTCAATGTGCTCAAAATGAAATCAGTGAAATGCTGGAAATTAAAAAATAACGAGATAATTAAAAGCTACCCCGCAGTTATTTGCGTGTGTGTCCTTTGCTCACGTAAAGCAGCTTAAGTAGCGGCATTGTGGCCGCCCTTGCGGGATGCTGTTCTTGTTGCTTTTCTTCTGCTTCTTCTTCTCGTTGTTGTTGTTGTTGTTGTTGTTGTTGACGTCGCGTTGCCATGCTAGGCCATCCATGAACGGCTGAGTGTGTGTGCGCCTCGCCCCCGCATTTACCCACATCAGAGCTGATAATCATGTCGGTTTCTTATGTCACATTTTCACTGCTATTCACAGCTCAACTTCTGCTCGCTTCCCGTTATTGTTTTTGGTAATTAATATTTGCACAAAGTCAACGACCTAATTGTCTAACTGAAGCACTTAACATTTATTAATGGATTTCAATGGAATCATAAAGGCGCCCGAGTGAGCTCTTCCTATGTAAATTATGTAAATCAGTTCAGTAATGATTGTGAAATTAAGCAACAACAAAGAATATACGATATTAAGGATATTCTATATACACGAGATATGGGATATATACGATGATTAGATTAGCTTTCAATTTATTTATTTATTATATATCCGATATAGCCCCGTCGTCTGTCTGTCCGTCCGTTCGTATGTATGAACACGTCGACATCAGAAACAGAGCTAGAGATTTTATTCTTTTTGTGTTAGGTGCGTATATTGCATGCGGTATACGAGTTTGTTTCAGAAAATCGATAACTATTTCCGTTTCAGATTTATCGATTTAAACATATATCGAGAATTAGTTAAAAAATTATATCTCGTTCATTTTTAGAGCCAGAGTCTCCAAGTCTTCTGCATACATATAGATACTAATTTAATAGAACTTCGGGTTTTATCAGATTTTAGATACTGGTATCCAGTACTTTGTTACGCGTACAGAAACGAATCGAATAATTCTTGGAATATTATTAATTTGAAGAAGGGTTCCGGGGATCTCGTAGTCGAACTGTCTCGACTAGAGCTTTCTTACTCGTTATTATTATCAGATTTATACTTGGTTTTTATTAATTGTATTTCCTATTTAGTTTGATTAACTATTTATTTGACTGATCTTTCTTTGTAGTTGTGCTGCACAATCACTCTCTCACATACTTGATTTAGGGAAAGATATACGATAACGATATATAAGAAATATATTATATTTACGATAGAATACTCCAATAGTGTAGTTCTCTTAAATACACGAAAACGTACGTATAGTATAGTATAGTATAACGTATAGTAATACATACGCGATATATGGGATATTATAGGTCATATTTGTGGTTCTACAGCAAACACACACACACACACAAACAATGGACATAGCCAAAGTTATGTAATATATTATAATTACGATATAAAATGCAATATTGTAGTTCTCTTAATAAACACTCTCTAAGACAACGCATGCAACAACTGCGATGGCTGATCAACAAACGAAGCATCATGTCACTGAGAGCTAAGAGACTACGTCTACGTCCACTGTGTAGCCCCGATTTGGCTCTATGGTATACAGAGTGGTATACAGAGTCACTACAAACGTATACAGGTCCTATAATACCGAGCAATGCGGCAAATCACAAACTGCCCCTGGTACGTACGTGGCTCTACCCCCCATAGAGATCTGAAACTCCATACTGTAGAGACCTCTAAGGCGACTGAAACGCTTGGGATTTGCGAAAAATATACATTAGAGTTTAAGTACTGATAAATTAATTAACTAACAGAATGTTAGGTTTATATTTTAGTCTATTAATGTGTTGTTAAGCTACTACAGTTGCATTGTAAGGTTCCAAGGCTTAAATAATAATAAAAAGAAAAAACTTTCTAAGATACATATAGCAAAGAGTATATGATATTCATAATTCTATTCTGCTCTCAAACACAAATGCAATCATGATTTAACGATCGATATGCGATATATCTACTATGTATATTAAAGATTTAATATACGATATTCATTGGTCTGTTACACAAATGTGGGCATACGATATTTGTAGCTCTGTTGCAGATTGACTTTACATTCACTCGTCATATGATCTACATATAAAATAGTATTTTAGTGAAATATATGCGATATATCTTAAAGACGATATATACGATATGTATAGTTCAGCTGTTCACTATTTACTATTGTCCTATGCAGCCACACACTCAAATACGATATTTAGAATATTCTATACGATGTTTGCAATAATAATTATGTTGTTATATTTCTACTGTTTCAATTGCGCTCGCTGTCTTTGAGCTCACATACACACACACACACACACACACACACACACACACACACTTTCACACACTTGTGCATATTTTAACATGCATGTTCGTTAAATGAGCATAATGAACATCTATATAGACTGATTTGCATGGCTGGAGGCAAAATAAATTAAATTTTTAACATTGATGCGTATTTAATTGCTTGAATTATTTGAATTGTATTATTTGAATGTTTTTGTGTTGTCTATATATGCATATTATTTGAGTCTATATATTTAGTCTGACTTTCACATGTTATTCAAGAATGCAATGTAAATCAAATAAAATTATATTTTCAGTTTTTGCATTTATATAAATGTTTATATTCTCGCATTGACACTGTAGGGCAGTCAATTTGCCGATGTTTCTGATGCAAATGCAATAGAAATGTCAAATATTTTTAATCATTTATTGATTAGTTGGTCAAATGAACTAAACAACATTTTCCGCATGATTATTAAAACAAAATTGCTGAAGAAATCAAGTGTACTCACTTCTCTTTTTTTTAATAAATATTATTAAAGAGCTTACAGAGTTCAGTAATGATATCCCCGGCCATTGCAATTAAACAATGATACGGAAGTCAAACAAAATGCAAATTTCTGTCTCTTTTTCGCTTTCTCCATGCCACATCTCTTTGCATCTATTAATTCACTCATCGAGCAATGCCTGTCAATTACGAGTAGTTGTTTTAATTACCACAAAAATTGACCAAGGCTTGACAATAAAAAAAAAAAAAAAGAAAGAGGAGAAAAAAATATACGCAAATGCTACACAATTAGCGCACATTCAGGAATTCACTAATTAAGTTTATAATATTCGCACACATGTAATTACAAGTGATTACTGTGTGGGCTATTCGGGACAGCAATAACAATGATGAATGCAACAACTAATTAAGCTCCTGCTAAAGTACAGTTGACTAAAATGTTTGTGGTTTGTCACACTTATCAATGATTGTTTCTGATTATCAGCAATTTGCTCTGTCCAAATCAACATAGTACTTCAAGTTTTATTGTCGCCAGCGAAACGAAATTTGAAAATCAATATCTTCTTGCTGGTTGACCTACTCTGTGGATCAACAACTCATAAATCCAATCGCACTGCAATCAGAGATAATTAATGTCGTAATTATGACATCAATTATTCATGATTCTTATATTAATAGTGGTTGTATTGGAAGGAACTTTGTCTAGACTCATAAATTATAATGACAAGTGCTTTGCAATAACTTGTGACAAACTGTCGTGCTCCTATTTATTTTCTATGATTTGTGCACTGCATTCACTGCAAATTCATGAAACAGAAGGAATAAAATATCCAAATACTTATGTTATCGCAAAAATTTTAAAGCTAAAACGGTGAATGCTCAATTTTTGGTTTAAAGTATTAAAAATATTTTATTATTAGTTTATTGAGATTAAAATAAAAAAAATTTTAAATGTATATATCTCATAAATAAAATAAATATCTAATAATTCTAATAAAAATACAAAACGAGTAAATGGAAAATTTGCAATATAATGCTTTATTAACTACAATATTTAAACTAATATGTGGAAAATAATGTTAGTCAAAATTATCGAAAAAATCACTATTGACAGCTGACATTAAGAGATATTTATTGAAATAATTATTAAATTTAATGCCAAGTCTAGTTTAATATAAAACTTATTTGTTTGTTGAAAGCCTTCAGCAAACGATTTTTAAACAGCTAGCTAAACAGCCAGCCGTTCTTTATAGAATACATTTCACATTATTAAAATTAAAATTAAAAAAAAAAAAAATAATCTCCATATAGATTGATATATTCAGACTGGGTTGTGAGAAGCTCAGTGCTATGTATCATATATGAATATCTAGCGTTTTTTTACAGTTACAGAAGAAGAAGAAAAATATGTTAAATCTCCAGATATGCAAAACGACTGTCAACGCATTCAAAGCAGCTCGAAAGCTGAATGGAGTGTAGTTCTTCTATTTTATTAGGTAATAAAAGTAATTGGGGCTAAAAGAGCACAGAATTAGTCAATAAGTAGCAAATATAAATATAAGTGTGTCTATAAGAGAATATAAAAAAATAGATAAATATTTAAATGAGAATATTAAAAAAATTCTCATCATTTAAATTATAAATTTTTATTTTTTGTTTAAGTATTCTAAAAGTTATAGATAAATGAAATTCTCATCATTTATATTATAAATTTTTATTTTTTGTTTAAGTATTCTAAAAATTATAGATATATGAAGTGCAGAGTCCAGAACTATGGACTCTTTATTAATGCTTCCCTTGCTGATGAGATAATGATTCGATTATGCAATAAAATTGTGAAACATAATTGAAGTGGCAAAATCGCTTCTATGTGACTAGATTACTGCAATATCTTTATGCTGAGTCGCATTTACGATGCACTAAAGCTATTTCAGATGCAGCAGAGTCTTAGAGGAAAGGGCAACTTCTAGGCAAGAGTGGAGGCCCATGATTATAGATTATAACAATTGTCGAGTCGTTGGCCGAATGCAATCACAGCTTGGATGGGGCAACTTCAAAGAGAGCTGGGGCCTCACGATAAATAAACCGCTGCATAGCCACAGGCGTTGCGAGTGCAAATATAAAGAAGCTTAAAGCCCGCATATCGGTTATTCAAGTTGAGCTTAAAGAGGGCTGACAACAAACTGTTTATTGAATCTGCCACCATTTTTGGCGCTGGAAATAACCAAGGCTCGCATTGGCCCAAAAATAGCCTTGAAGTTACTTTTCTTTCTGTTGTAACTTGCAGCGCCGATGTCCGTATCGTGCGGCATTGTGAAACTTTTCTGGTGCTGGCGCGTTTTTTATTTGAGTTTTCACTTACCTTGCGCTTAAGTGTTCCATCGCCAGGACCATTTGCCATTTGTTTTGGCGCAGCACACCCAACAGGGGCAAAGGGGAGCAGCCCTGGCCTCCTGATGCCACCCAGATGCGAAAAGTTTGTGCCAAAGGTAGCCTAGGCTGACAGGCAGCTGGGCGGGCGTGCGGGCTACTTTTATGATTATTGCTTTCTCTCGCTGCCGCCTTGGAATGAAGGTATTTGTATCTATGCGGATGATTGTGTATCTTCTTACAGATGGTCTTAAGTGCGCCTTAATGTGGATTTTAAGCATTTCTGGGCATAAGCTTGAGATTTAAGATGCCCACTGTTGGCGTGCTGCCATTATACGGTGACAACCCCTCTTTACACATTCCTCTCCCTCTCCCTCTCTCACATTCTCACTTGATGTCTCTTTGGAGTGGCAGCCCAGTGTCTGCCTTGAGGCGCACTTCACTTTGTCTAATTGTAAAATAAATAAATGAAATAAAAACGTGAAGTGGCGCGAGCTGCAGAACATGCTAAGGAAATGACAAATTGTGCACGAGCTGCAACGCCTGCCAGCTAACCGCATACTTATAATACACACACCCCGTACACACACATACACACACACACACACACGTATGAGCTAGCATACAATGTGCAGTGCCAAAAGAAACAACTGTCAAAAATAATAAATCAACATGCTGAATACATTGAAAAATGCAAGGTGTTGCCTGCTACTTGGCAGCTCTCTTTGCCCAAAAAAAAAAAAAAAAAAAAAAAGAGTTGAAGCAACAGAAAGCTTTCAATTTCTAGAGCAAAGCACTAAGCAGGCAGTCGACAAGGCGATCCCGACACTTGGCTGACTAGCTGAGTAGAGGACTGACAGACAGCCAGACAGCCAGACAGAGAGAGAGAGAGAGAGAGAGACTTCCAGGCTGACAACCTGACTGACAACGTTTCGTTATAAAACTCGCACAGCAACAACAATCAAAAGCAACCCCTGCAGGGTTTTACAGCTTTCATCGCTCGAGTTGCCCCCTCCTGCCTCCCTCTCCCATGCTCTCTCTTTCAATCTGTGGCCAGCATCATCTCCACAAGAGTCGACGAAGTTGTTTAAGTACTTTGCGGGCAAAATGGCTTGCCGCCGCAATTTAGATAAATTTTAATTTTAATAAAGTGTTTGCGCTGCACTCCCGGCACACTCCAGCTGATACTCATAGAATTATGAATTAATTATATCAGCCTGATGCTGGCTTTGGCCTGTTTGGTCTAGTTCTGCTGGTTTTGGGCTTTTACCTTGCTTTATGCAGATGTCAACGCCTCTTTCGTATGCCCTTGGCCTGCATAGTAATGCGATCGCATTTTTATAACCTCTTTGTTTTTCATGCTACAGTTCAGAGCATCCTGAACGATCGTGTTGCAAACGTTGGCTGGAAATCCGATTCGAGTGCTGAAATAGTTGATCAACTAGCAGAACGGGGTTCCGCTTCCGATTTCATCGAGCACACTCAACAACAGGTCGATTAAAGTGATAGATTAGCGCTATGAAAACTTTGAGATTTTTTACAGAATATTTCGATAAATAAATCGATGGATAAATAAATAAATAATATGAAACGAGCTCAACTATACATATGAATTGATTGTCGTCATGGCAAGAGTCTAGTGATTTGTTTTGATTTAATTTATCACACAACAAATTAATGAGGTTTAGAAATGCTTGGCCAAATAGCTAACGATTTAGTAGCTACTTTAATGGTGGCCAGCCAGGCCAGCACTGCCTGCCTGTTCCGCTGACTGGAGAACAATGCCAAAAGTTCAAGCCCGGCCAAAAGTTGTTGGCGCACAATTTGAATGAAGCGCGCAAATTGAATAAAAGGCCAACGCCACAGCTCAAGCTGAAAAAATGCTGGCCGTGATAAAATCATCAGTTTGCCAGCTCTTTCAGAAATGTTTTCCTTTTTGTTTTCCCTTTTGCCTCTTGTTCGTGTCTTCCTTTTTAGATTTTTTTTCATTTTCCTTTTTTTGCTTTTTATTTTGCATTTTACGCTTTGTGATCAATTGTGAGGCAGGAGTTGGAGTTCCAGCTCCAGCTGGAGTCTGGGACGGGCTGAACATAAATTTTTATTGCACAAGCGAATTCAATAAAGTGGGCGGTGAGTGTGCCAATGTATTCGCTAGGAGCAATCGGCCAATTCTTAATTTAATTAGATTTTCATTGCGACGGAGACAAGAGCCGAAATGGCAAATAAAAGGAAATAGGTAAATAGACAACAAACATAATCAAGTTGCAGCTGCAAATTGGGATTTGTACTGGGAAGATTTCATTACATCAGCTTTAATCGAGTTGATTGAAAGCGCTGCTATTATTGAGATTTAATTAAAAATGATTTACTCACTGCGCGCACTTCCAGTTCCCATCAATTTATTATCAATGTGATACAAAAGCGACAAACCTCTTTGTCCATCTAACTGCAATATATTCACTACAATTTATGCAAATGATGGCAAAAAATATGATTCCTCGACAAAGGGAGGACCGAATGGGCGTGACCGAATCGGATAGAGCATTATATAAAATGTGAATCCATTGACCAAAACTGCGTATTACGCAAACTTAATGCGGCCAGATAGCCACAGCTAAGTGTGGTTGTGTGTGTGTGTGTGTGTGTGTGTGTGTGTGTGTGTGTGTGTGGTGGGTGTGTGTGGGAGAGAGAGAGGTAATATTTATGTCTTTATATATGCATGCAGATATCTGAATGAATTGAATTTAATTTTATGCATTTGCAGTATGAACGCATAAATTATGATAAAAGGCATAAAATATGCATGCATAGGAAGGGAGGAGTAAAGGGGTCGGCAGAGGAAGTAGGAGTAACTAAACTAACAGATCCGAGTAAATTATGTTGATGGCCCGGAAGTGGGGGGGTGCGCATATGGGTCTCCCATTGGGCTGAAATAATCGACATTAATATTCAGGTCCATTCTCTAGTTTGGGTGTTATGCAAAAACAATGTCAAAGCTCAGCTGCCACAGATGTTCACTAAATTAGTTCAGCACACACACACACACACACACACAGACAGACACATAAATTTATTGCGAAGCGGAAAAAAAGGGGCAAAGTTCAGGCAAATGTTTGCACGGGCTCCAAGGACCACCTGTTCGCAGTTGTCATATGTAGAATGAAACTGGACATCAGCTAATCCAGCTGAGCGCCAAATTGGCGTACATGTCGTCTGGTTTAGTATTTTTTTTTTTTTGCTTTCCGTTTTAGCTATTCGCTTTTGCACTCATTTGGAACACGAGTTGCCTAGTTACCTATCCAGCTGAAATTGTGAACGAGTGTGTGCGCAATTAGCAGATAGCTTTCTGTGTGCTTGTATGTCATCAAAGCCAAAGCCAAAGCCAAAGCCAAAGCTAAAGCACTGGCCGTATGTTTGGCCTCCATTAATATGCCGACAGCAGACGAGTCGAGCCATTGGAAGCAGCTCACAGTCACTTTATGAAGAATTCGCAAAAAAAAAAAAAAATAGATGGAAAATTCTGTTTAATTCTGCATTCCAAGCTGATTGAAAACACTTTATGGGACAACGCCATGAATAACAGAAGCCAATTCATCGATCGAACCGAAATGAGTTACTGGGCAAGGATAACCTTCGTTATCCCTCCCCTATGGCTAATCAATGCATAGCTTCGATATTTTGAATATGTATATTCATGACGCATGGCCTGACAATGCTGGTTTGTACTATCCTTAATATAGTACAAAAATCAAAAAAAAAAAAAAAAATCTTGTGATTTTTATGCCCAAATGTCCTGCATAATTTGTTCAGGCGAACTGAAATCCGCCCCACACACACAGAGACACGTCAACACAGCCATGAGCTTGAATGGCTTATGAGCTGATTTGTAGATGTATATACATACATATATGTATTGTATATTCAGGTGGACTTCGATATTGAACCCTCAACAATAAGTTGATAAAATGCCTTTCATTTTTCCTTTGTGTGTTCCTTCTGCCTGCTACAAAATCAATTTACAACGGAAGCTTGCTTGCATAACCCTTGAGACACGTAATCCTGTTTATATGTTTGTACGGCTATGCCAGCACGAGTCTATCCCACACGTTCAGTTCATATACATACACGTATGCGTGTGCGTGTGTGTGTTTGTGTGTGTGTGTGTGTGTGTGTGTTTGCGTGTATGCTTCCCTTGGCATTTTGCAAAATAGTATCACAGGATGAGTCTGAATGTCTAAGGACAATGTCGGCATATCCTACGCCTCAACGATGCTGTTGTGGACTAGTTGCAGTTTTCGCATATCGATCACATTGTCTTTCGGGACGGCACGTGACCCAATGCCACTAGCATACTCACTCTGCATAAATATATACGTATATATATATATTTATATAGTTATATTTATGTATAGGTGTCTGTTTGTAAATGATTCGATTGCATTTTATAATTGCTTTATAGCTGTCAGTATTTATTTGGCCTGGTTTGCTTATCTGTTTCTGGCAAAACTATAATAAATATTCAGCAGAGGCATTGATTGTTTATCATCTGCCTGCTTTTTAATTGCATTATTTGTTATTTTTCAGTTTGCTTCTAACTAAGCACATACCTATCAAACTCACAAATTTGATTAGTGAGATAAGTTTGTTTTCCTTCATTGAAAACTTTGCCTTTTCTTATTCGAAGTTGCCGGAATATTGCAGTTTCGCATTTTAAATAAAAACTTTCAATAAAATATGCTTGAATTCAGAATATAATAGTTATTTTATAAAGTGTTATTCGACATCAATGAAAGTTTTGTTAAAATTCAAAGCATATCTCAATATGCATAAAAGTAAACAATACTAGAAAAATTTGCTTTTCAAGAGCTGTCGTAACGTACATATGATTTTCTTTGAGTTGTACAAATGTGTTTGGGAGTGGCCTGATTTTTATACATCTCAGACTCCATTCTATTTACTCTTGCTTCATTTTGCTTTTGAGCTCAGAAAGTGTTTCTCGTATCGCCTCTTCGTTTATACATCATTCGTCATTTCGATCCACGAACAGTCGCTTCAATCCAGTAACAATAACTTCACTCTCGATGAGAGCGACTCGTTTGCATTCAATCATCACACATGAACACGAATAGTCTCTAGCTCTAATATCTTTGGAAATCGACGCGTTCAAACATACGGACAGACAGACACACATCCATTATACCCTGATTTCCCATTTTCAATGAGGAGTAACTAATTGCAGTCTTTCTCAATGAATTCACTCGCACTCAGACTGCGACGATCTGTTTTTGGATTTTTTCTATGATCGTCATTCAATGACATATCTATGTGCACACTAGCGGATCTCTCGTCGAATGCCGGAAATTCATATACATACATGCTTAAGGATACTTGTCGTTTTGCACGAATTCATAAAACTTTACGAATAAAGAGCATTCCGTTTTTAACTTTCATAAGAGCAAAACGTGTTTCTATTATATATTTGTTTACAAAACCAAAACTCGGTGATTGGATTTATAACTCGCTCATTGCAGCCAAACATTTTTTGTATAAGTGTTGGTGTTTATGCAGGGGTTGTTTTCGCTAAACCCATCGACAGCGTGAGTATATGAATTAGAAGTCGGTCTGCTTCCACTTTTTGAGATCTCCACAACCGAATAAATCGAAGTGGACTCAGATGAAGACGGAAAAGGAACAAAAAAATTCTCTTGCTCTGATTAAGAACGTGTGTATATGCTTTTTTCTTTCTCTTTTCTCTCATTAGTAGAATGTGAGCATTCAGGCGAATAACTGTTATTTGCGAGATATGTTTTCATTTAACAGCGCTACTTAACAGACCCACAAACTAATGTTGTACTCTCCATTATCCATTTCAATTTGGTGACTTTTCTTTTATTGTTTTCAAGTTCAGACATATTAGAATCCGTATTTAATGAATATATTAAGAAAACACTTAATACGGAAGTTAGATTATTTTTCTCGTAAAGATTCACGGCGAAGCTGAATTCTACCGATTTAAACAATTATATATATATATATATATATATATATATATATTAATTTTTTTTTTCTTTTTTTTACTGAGTTTACAATTTAACATTTTGTAGAGAATGTATTTACAATGAAAGTTGTTCTTTGTAGTTGAACTAAAATCAAATAGGTCATTACAAACAAAAATGACAGGATGTGTGGCTTAACAGTCAAGAATTCAAATGCTGGTTACCGAAAGGCTTAAATCTAATACAAGAATAGATAAATTGCAGTCATTGCAGTATAGCTGCCAGTTGACCACATAAACAATTTGTGCTTGAAATATTTTAGTAATGGATCTGGGAGTTCTGTGAGGAGTCACAAAGCCAAATGTTCAATCATTCAATCATTATTAGAAACGTTTTTTTTATAACCTTGCTTTCGATATTGGCGATACAAAATATATTATGATTGACAAATCAACTTATATGTATAAGTGAAGAAAAATACTGCCGTGACTACGAGTTGCCAAAAAAAAATATTAAAATATGATTGGCACTATGGAAGAATGCGATAAATATAATAATTGTCATGCATAGGAAGAAACACAGAACTATTCGTAAAATAAAAACCTTAAAATTATGCAAAAAAAAACATCAGCTTTTTTGTCACATTTTTTTCACAAAATTTCATTTTTTAAGTATGTTCTCACTAAAAACAGCTTTTTTGTTCAACAAAAGTTGGCAGCACTGGATTTTAATATGATTACTGTAGACACAAATCGATATTAAATTAATAATAATAATTAACAATATTTTAGAAAACTAACAGAATATTTCTACCTTATATATGGTAAAATATGAAGAGATATTGACTAAGATCATCGTTCTATTTTAAGTAATCTAAATATGTAAAATAATTTTCAGTAGCTTCATAAGCCCTCGCTTCAGAAATGATTTTTGTTCAAATCAGTTGATGTAGGAAAAATAAATTATAAACTTACTCTAGATACGACATAGCAAAAGATATAAGTACAATTTCAGAGTTTGATAGGAATCATATTGCAATTAGGATACATAATGACATTTAATACACGATGTGCACTAAGCAGCTTAATTCGTACTATTTTGACAAAAGAGAACATCACAGCAGCAGCTAATAGCTTTTTATATAGCCAGGCATTATTATCCACAATAAGCTCAAATAGTAATGCATTCATAATGCAAATGCTGCTGTAGTTCATCGGACTGACTGGCTGACTGTCTGACTGGCACTTGGATAGCTGGACAGCTGGCTGAGTAAATTAGATTAAAGACATCGAAAGCCACTCAAAGTCCACTTGACTGCACTACACGAGCCTTGCCCTGCCAGCCACTTAAACTTTTCCAAAGTTTGTGCGCAACAACTCATTGTTGAGCGGAGTGGATTGCCCTTCATCTGATGCACCTTTTGTGCTGCCAGCAATGCAGCAGTGCAGTGCAGTGCAGTGTAGTGCAGTGCGGTGCAGTCAAAGTTGAATTCGCTATTCGCCATTCGCCAGGGCTTAGCAACATTGCACAAATTCAATTGATTTGCCTTTGAAGTGCAACGAGTTTAAGCGCTGCACAAATACAACTAATGCAATGCATGCCCCGAGAACTTGGCTAAGTGATTTTGCAAAGTTCTTCTTTAATGAAACTGAATGAAAGTGCGCATCTCTCCTCGTCACCCTCTCCCTCTCCCTCTCCCTCTCAATCTCTCTATCTATATATTTCGCTTTCCATTTCTCTCTTTCGCTCTATATAGAAATGTAATTAAACTGATTGATTTTTCGGATTTGGCCAAAAGTATTTGGTATTCGTACTTTTGTGCTTGCCATGCACTTATATCCGATTTTTTTTTGGACTGTTTGACTGTTTGCTTAGTTCTTTGGATTTAAAATGGCTTACCAAACATTTGGTAAGCCGAGCTGCAAGCCAAACAGCCCACCAAACTGTTTCCGGTCCACAAGAAGCTGCCGGGGGAGGGCCATAATTTATGCGGCTCTGTTTTTCAACAATTTTATTGGCATTTTCAGTTTGCGTAACAAGTTCGGCTAATTTATTACAATGGACGCCTCGTAAATTGCGAGCTCGCGTCCGTGTCCATGTCCGTGTCCGTGTCCGTGCCCGTTTCCGTGCCCCGGCTGACATTCGCTGAGCAATGAGGATGTTAATGCTCAAAATTTATACGCATCGTCCGCGCAATATGGCAAGCAACTCACGCTCCTCAATTTCATTTATATAGCGCATTTCTGGGCCTTTGACTGAACGAGCGTGTCTTTCGAATGTGCGCACACTGCATAATCCCGGCTAATTAGCTTCAATTGTCGCTGTCATAAAGCGCATCCTTGCGGCCCACTTAAGCGCACCATTAACAAATAAGGCGACTTGTCAACCTTGGCAGGTGGCAGCAGCAGCGGCTTAGTGCCAAATTAATTAGCTGTCAATTATGTGAAAACTTTCGTTTGAACATCGGCCCGCAAGTTTAATTAAGTTTCCGCTTAACTCTGAACCGCTTTTGTTCATATTGAGCTATGCGTGTTTCTTGCTGTTGCTTTTACTGGTGTGTGTGTGTGTGTAAGTGTGTGTGTGTGCCCAAGTTGGAATTCTTTAGCTGTCACATCCAACTAACCACAATACAAATTGCACGCAATGAGCCAAGTCCTTTGCACCTGCTGTGTTTGACAACTATGCGACAAAACTAAAGCGTCTTAATTGCCTTTAAATGAACTTGTCCTCAATGTTTTCATAAAGTAATAGATGAAAAGGAAAATGAGCCTGAAGGAGAAAACATAATACAGAGAGTATGATTGCCAAGTTAAATTAATTGTTCTTAAACGTTTTTTTTTTTTTTAAATTAAACTTTATTTATAATTTGCATTTTAAAATGCTTTTCTTTCTGTTGCTGTTGCAACAGTGCATTAGTTGATGAGATGTAAAACTCAATTTCTTTGTTCGCGTAGTCAAGGAGTGGCTGGGTCTATATTCATAGAGATGAAACAATTCGCTAAGTGTGTATAGTATGTCCTTTTGAGTCTATGGCGTCATTTTCTGCGGAAGAGTCTGTGATAAGTTTCTTAGACTGAGAGTAGAGTTTGCGTTAATTTCATTTTTAATTTATATGATGTCTTCGACCTAGTACTAGTAATACAAGTACTCTGAAACTTTTAACAAATTCAGTTTCAAGCATCGTTGGTACGTCTAAAGAAAATGATTCTAAGTGGTAATTCGTTAGGATCAAACCTCTTGAGATTAAGGATAAACATTTATGATAAAGTATTAATTAAGAATTAGTACAGAATTCAGGTAAGATGTCCAAGTATCAATGCTTACATATGAACGGGTATACATCGTTACTGTTAATTGGTTTACCTCGTCAAGTCAAGCAGCAAGTATATATATTATATATAGTGTCGCACACTTCTTAAATTCAGTGTAAAAAGTCTGTTAATATTCCCTTAATATTTGATCCGTTTTTGAAACTACATCTGACTTTAAAAAACTGGCTTAAGTCATACATATATATGTCGGACATTGGTCAGTTTCATATTTTTGCTTTTTATTTATTTGCCTTAATCAAAGCTCAGCAACTTCCAGAAAATATATTACAATATGCATGAGATTCACTTACAACATAATCCAAAGAGAATCCATTTAATATGACGCCGGAAAACATATTGAGTGAGTTTGATTTCAAGTGGACTTTAGGCTTCATAAATGAATCAGTTAATCAGTTAAATGAGTGAGAATAAATAAAGCCAGAACACGGAAATGTAATAAAGGCGTCATGATACTCAAATTTTAGCATTAACTTCGTAATGCTAGTTCGTATTTACTCAGCTCATCTGCTCGAGGCTTAGTTTTGTTTATATATAATGAAATATGTAAGTGCTCAGTATGTTTGTGTATTGAGTCTTGCCAATTTTTTGAGTAGGGTGACCGACAGGGTCACTCGACCGCTCAAACGAAATGAACAGATCTTCGCATGCCATGCTCTATTTTTTCGTTCCTTTTCTTTCTCTGCGTTCTGCGTTCTCCCTTTATGTATGCAGAAGCAGGTAGCGCACAAAAATGAAATTTGTTTGCGACGATCCCGTTACTTTCTTTCTGAGTGAAGAGTATTCCGAACTCTCGAATGGGTTTGACATGCTTATGCAAAATTTGTAAGTTTTCATGATTATTTTTGGGAAGGGTATTAAAGCATTGATGCACAGAAAGAAGCAGACGGTCACACACACACACACACACACTTACAGTCCCTTGCAATACGCATTAGTGTGCTTGTTGTGTCCCCACTCGGTTCTGTTCGGTTGAATATTCTGTCTCCGAGTCTTATACGAGCGCAATTATTCACTCAAAACGCATTTGTTAATTCTTTTTTTTTTTTTTTTTTGCATTCATGCAGCTCTCTCTATTATGTAATTTATCATCCCACTACTCCAACAAATCTTATATTATAAATATAAACAACTTTCAAATAGCATAACTAACTCTTTTCAATCATAAACAAAGGTATAGCATCACGCCACTTCGTTCAGACATAAATATTTCCTGCGCTATTGCTACAGAGAAAGCAGTTTTAGTTAGCTTCAATATAAACATAAGATTTCTCTGCGCAGTTCCCATGGGCTCATTGATATAGCAACCCAGCTTTAATGTAAACAATTCCTAATTTCACAATGCCCATACAGAATCACGAAAGCTACTCTTGTGAGCTTTTGAGCTGTGAGCTTTAATAAGGGAAGCTTTAAGATACACATTAGCTGACTTGCAGCATTAGATCATCATTTTTGTACCTCAGCTCGACTTTTGAGTTTAATAAATGAACACTACAAAAAAATATTTTTTTTTATTAACTTGCAAAGGCAATAATTTTTTTGTAACTACATATATATGTACATGCTCTCGTTCTGCCGCTGATTGCAGAAATTTGTGAATAAACTTGATAAGAATTTAAGTATTTAAGTTCAATTAATATTTTGAAATAAAAACATTTTAAAAGCTATATTTAAACGATGCACACGATGACTCATGTACACTGAATGGCTAACAAATGATCTCTTTGCAATTTATATGTATATCAGTTATGCGAGTTAACAATTGTCCTCACATTTTATACTTCGATGTATGCATATAGATCAATAATCCTAGACTCCTGCCAGGCCTTAAACGTTGTGTGTTAGACTGAGAGAATCATTTTAGTGCTATCGCTTTTTTGTCCTGATGCAGTCAAAACAAATGAATTTTATTGACTGTGGCGTAAGTACTTAGACTTGATATTGATAATTTAGTGTAACTAGAATTTAGAGCTATTGAAATCTATTTTGGTATACGTCTGTTGTTGTTGGGGAATAATGCTTTCATGTTTGATAGCGCTATAAATATTAGAATGTTGTACAAATGGAATTGCATAAATAATGGCAACGAGCTCGACTTCCTTTGCACAACAACTTCCGCTGGAAAGCAAAAGTAAAAAAAAATAAATAAAATGAGAAAAAAGGCAAAAGCGCATTTCCGTTAGCTGCTTGTTGCTGCCAGCGTATCAGTTGACAATTGGCCATAAGAAATGCTGTGCACTCTCGGCTAACGAGCGTACAATGCACATATGTGTCTGAGTGTGCGTTGTTGTTGCTGACGGCGACTCAAATGCACAAAGTGACATTTGCCGAGTCCATGCTGCAGCTGCTGCGATGCCATCAAAAATGTATGAATGTGTTGATTTGACGGAAGTAAATATTTGGCTAACGGATGTGCGCTCCACTTGTGTCGAGTCATCGTCGTAAACGCTATCGAGTTGCTGCCGGTCGAAGCGCTCCATAAAAATTTGATTAGTTCGCCAAGAGCAATGGGAAGATGCCATTTCAAATTCGAAATCGTATTTTATCAAAGAGTTAAGCCCCGAGGCCTTGGTCAACAGCTCAACGTGCCCAGCCTAAATTTGCAATTATGCTTAGCTGCAATTTATTATATACAAGTATATATAAATGTGTTTATGTGTTTGTGTGTGCACGTAAATGCTATCAGCGTCAAAATGTGTGCTTGATTCAATAATTTGGGTCTGCAGCCTGAGGGCTTGAGGGGTTGGCTTCGGGGGCAAACGCAATCTATGACGCGCTTGCAACGCGTGCTCAATCTCAAAAGTGGCATATTCAAATCGAGCAACATTTTGCGAATGTTGCAGTTGCATGCTCTGCATGCCGTGATGTGTGCCTGTCTGCATGAGCATATCTCTCTCTGTGTGTGTGTGTGTGTGTGTGTGTGTGTGCATTAACGCACGCACAGACACCAAAAATGGCTGCCACTGTCGCTGTCTGTGTGTGCTCAACTAAGCATATCGACGTCAATAAATCATCCAATAATGCGCTGATGCTGCTGCTGCTGCTGCTGCTGCTGCAGTGTAGAGCACAAATGGCGCCTTATAGCATTGCTGGTGGGCGTGGCACAGTGGGCAGCGGCACAAGTCTGCTGAGCTAGCTGGCATGTCTTTTGCCATTTCCAGAATTACGTACGAGCTGCTGTTGTTAGCTGAGTGCTTTTTAACTTCGGCTGTGTGGCAATCGCTGTCAGAGTCGCAGCAGCAGACGGGATGGGACTGCGTCGTCGACCCAGCCGCCATGGCTGTGTGCTGCACTTATGTTTGCAGATTGTCAGCATAAAATGCAAGAAGAGCATTTCACAGATTGAATTTTATTCGGTTGCGGTTATTTCGAGCCATTACGAGTTGCCTGTGTGTGAGTGCCTGTGCGTCTGAGTGTGCGTGTTGTGGCTGCAAGGAGTGCATACATCAATTTACTAAATCACGCTTAGGACGCGTATACGCGCCGTCTGCTCTGCAAACTGGAAATTCTCTTCCTGTTAAGTGGCTGCCATTTGTTCTTGCGCCAATTTTGTTTTCTTAACCCTCACCCAGTGCCAACACCCAACAGCCGACAGTCGACAGTTGCCACCTGGCAACACTATGCACCACTAAGTTAATTATATTTTGTTTGCTTATCAGCTGCAGCGCTCTGCCTTTGTAGATCCAATGTGCAGCAGCTTGTGCCACGTTGGCGGTACCTCGCCGCGTAACAGCTAATCAATTTTGCCGTTAATGTGACATTTACAGCAAGTTGTGGAGGCAGGGCTCCTGCCTGCTCCTGTCATCGCCTCTCACCTGATATCACCTCTCAGCACCTAAGCGCAGTCGAGTGAAAAATAGTTTCGTTATGACATGCACGCACACATATTTGCAACCTTCCGTCGCTCGCCGTCTACCAAATGACATTACTTAACGCTGCTCCATCAACATTAATGCGATTTTAATGCGCTGATTTGATTGAAGCCAATTGACAGTTTGCTCTTTGCACTCAGCAAACAGGCGAGCGTGCTGCAGTCTCTATAAAGGAAATGCAGATTTTATATTCAAATGGAAAATGCAAAATGGAAAATGCAAAATTGTAAATGTCCTGAAGTTTTTTCTTTACCGGAAATTCCAATTTCCCCTGCTCTGTCTTGGGACTGCCGTCCACAATTTTGTATCCGGCTCCAATTTCTGTTTTATATTTTTTTTTTTATTATTTTATCAAATACATTGACTAAACATTTGAATATTTATGAGCTGGTATATATAATTTTTAGATTAGAAAGAGCATCGAATTTCAGTTGTAAAGTTTGCACTTTTATTGTAAACGGATTAATCAAAACCGAATTTTGGGCATAGGCAGAAACAGTGCACAACTCAACATATCTAGCCACATCTTCTTCTTCTTGTTTTGTCTTCTCATCTCATAAATAAATAATATATCAGCAAAGAGTTTTTTGTTTTTTATTAATTTAAAATTTTTTTATTTACTGTGCTCATTTTAATTTTAGAACTTTAGACAATTGTTTGGCGATAAAATGTGTTAAAAAAATAATAAAAATAATAATAATAATAATAATTGAATTTATGTATTATTTATAGATATACATATATATGTATATATATATTTTTTTTCTTTTGATTATTTTGATAATAAAAATAATATATATTTAAATAATTAAATATAGTATATAGTTTTTTAAATATCTCCAGAAAAATTATAATCGTTACGATCCCTGAATATAATATATATTAACAAAATTAATTTTAAAATTTATTCAAAACATTTAGATTTCCTTTGGATATGTAATATGTACAAAAGACAGAGAGAGAATTTAAAAATAATAAAAATAAATAAATGAATTATTATTATTTTTTTTATTTTATTTTTTTTTTGTAATATAAATTATTTAAAAATATATTGCACGAAGAGCAGGATTTTGGATATTAAAGATTCTCCCTATAGCACAAATCTTTCACACATATTTTTCTGACTATTAAGTTCTTCTTCATTATAATTTGATTTGTATATAAAAAATGATGGCTAATACTTGTTTTCTATTAAATTAATATTAATAATTAAAATAATATAATTTTTTAAATAGCTTAATAAATAATTTTTTTTTTTTTTTACTTTTTTCTATAAAAATTATAATCGTTACGGTTCCTGAATGTAATATTTAACTGAATTCTAGTATAAAAAAAATTTATTTCAAAATTCATTCAAATCATATACATTTCCTTTGGATATGAATGTTTTATACATAATTAATAACGACTCTACTTCGATTTCACAATGGCGAATAGTTTTCATTAAAATTAAGTTGTATATGCTTTGTAGGATATGTATAAATGTAAATATAAGTTTATACACGTAATACCTACACGATTCGATACTTTTGTCTGGATCAGAAATTTAGTTCACCATTTGTCAAACCACATTGCAGCTAGTCTGGCTGCCTGGCATAAACGTAACTACTTTTGTAGTTTTGCAATTGATTAGTCGGATATGCAAAATATGCTTTGCTGCACTCTGCTGGCCAGAGTCGAAAGGCCATCGGCATAGCTGGCTGCATATCAAATTTTGGGTCAGTCAGCCTGGCAATCATCCGAGGACACATTTGCAAATTCTGTTGGCCCATCTCTAATTAACCTTTGCAACTGGCCGTTGTGCTTCGTTGCCGATTCGACGTGCACACATACACATCTCACTCACACCCACACACACACACACACATATGTATACACACACACACACTAGACCTCAAAAAGGTGAACTAACCGCTTGTCCCAAAAATTGACAGCATGGCCGCTCAACGTTTAATTAGAGTAATTAAAGCAGGACAAGCGTTGCATTAATAAGCTGCAGCAAACCAAAAGTAACCTGACAACCAGCCAACCTAGCAACCTAGCAACCTGGCAACCTGGCAACCAAACGACCTGGCGACCCGCTCTGATTGGGTTCAGCTGACCTGCAATGTGCCTGGACATTTATGCAAATGGAGACAGAGACAAGGCGGCATATTTAAGCTGTTTCTCCTAAATGCCAAATCTCCGATTGAAGATTGCAGTGAGTGAAATTTATGCATAGCCAGCATGACGACGCCTTTTGATTTAAGCATTGCAGCCTGCAGCTTTGGCTTTGTTTCGCCATTGTTAATAAGTATCATAATTAACATTTGAAATTTGCATTCCCAAATGCATTAGCAGAGGCGACTCAACTTTTTGGCATGCAAATCGAGCAGTGGTAATTACACATACATACATAAATACATACATTCGATGCATATCATTAGCATGCATGGCCAATGAGTGCACTTTGAAGAGATGCGGAATAGAGAACGAGATGAAGCTAGGAGACGTTGTCGCAGCTGGCATTGCTCTGCTGCTGCTGGTGCTGCATATTTTATAAGGCCAAAGGCAATTGGCTTTTTAAATATTGCGACTCGTTTTCAATTTCTCAGCAGCAATTCCATTTGCATTTTTGCCTTTGACATTATTGTGAGCTCCACTCTATTGACATGGGACTGCAGGGGAACTGTCCATCCGTTCCGGCAAAGCAAGTAGCCGTACCCTGCCGTGCCGTGCTCAGTCCGGCTATGAATTTCCGCTTCCGGTACCATGCAACACTCTTTGCCCGACCACTCAAGTGTAAAAAGTGCCTTTCAAGTTATTTTCCTGTTTCTATTTTACCATCTTCGTTTTCCTTTGCTTCGATTCCAGCTGCTGCTGCTGCTGCTGCTGCTGCTGCTGCTGCTGCTGCTGCTGCTGCCACTGGATCCGATTCTATATCTGTGTCTGTCACAGTTGCCTTTGTTTCGTGTTTTTTCTTGATTAGAATTTTGTACTCATGAATTTTCATTTCCGTTGTTGAATTTCTTTTAAATTTGCAATGCTTATCTCTTGTCATTGAATTCCTTAGAGCTGTGTTGATAAACAACAACAACAACAAAACACGGAATAAATATAAGTAAATAGCACTGTACAGAGAAATTGCTTATATATTCACATTGAGTAGTATATATATACAAGTTTATATATGCATATATTTTACCCTTTGTTCTGTTTATATACTTCCTTAATATTTCAAGCCAATTGTTTTCCTGATTACTGAATTTCTGTTGGCCACAAATGCAATTCAAGGCCTGCCGCTTACCACAGCTTAAATTAATAGAAACATTTTCATCAGCAAATATTTCAATAATTACAGCTTGCAATATTATCGATTTGTTGTGCTGTAATTAGAGCTCTGACGCAACTCAAATAAGATGATTGCACTTTATTTAATTACCAATTGAATAATAAAGGCCGAAAGAATTACATAATAATTAATATGAATTAGCCCTCATCACACGTGAATACAAACATTTGCCCAAACCCATAATTGAATTCATTTGACTTCAATGAGCTGCTGCAATTCAAATATATATTGAATTACACAAAAGCTTTGCGAATGACTTTAACAATTAAAATAAATGTCTAAATGAATGGAAAATTAAACACAGTTCTCTATGTAGCAGACCTAATATAAATCGCACACAGAATATTTTCTCGAGTTCATAAATGTCGAATCTACTTTAATTGACTTCACTTGCCCATGCACACCCTGAGGATGTTCACCTGCCTGCTCTGCTGCTCTGCTGCTCTGCTTTATCTGCTTGGCTGCAGCAGCTACAAGACTCAACACTTTCAACTCGAAGTGAGCCAGTGCATGTTTCATTCGATTTTCATAAACGTATTCTTTGCGAATTGCCTCTCTTACACTCAATTGGCTGCGTTTCCACTTGAATCAGTTTCCATTATTGTCTAGGCCGTGTAGGCGACAGACAAAAACGCCCGACAGTTGCAGGCCTTGTTTTAAGCCATCTCTTCCCACAGCCACATTCAAGCACATTGAAGCGATCAACTTTGACTGAGCAAAAACAAAGAACGACTATGAGACCAAAAAAGCTAACTACAAAAAAAAAAATATCTATATATGCCTTTTGCAGCCTTAACTAGTTGCTATTGTTGCTGTAGATGTTGTCGATCGTAGCATGATTGAATGCTTCGGTCAAGCATAAAGATAGTCCAAGGCCTAAAGACAACTAAAACATGAATCTTATGTCCTTTGTTCTAGTCTAGTTGCTATGGTTAACCACATGGAGTCAAAGATTAGCGAATGGAATCGGTTTGTTGCCAAGCTCAATCCATTCTTTAAATGTTATCTATTCTATTCTATTGACAACCTCTGCTGATGACAAAACTATTAGCCGTTTCCGATCACCAATACAAGTGCGCACAGCTAGTAAAGAGCAGATTTGCAAAGCTAAGATAACTAATTTAAAATTCATAGCGTGTAGCCTCCAGTAGTTTATCAATGCTCGCTCTTTCCTTAGTATGTACTACAAGTCCCTACTCTTTTAGTCTATTATAAATCAAATCCAGACCTATAGCTCTCAGTTATCGTTAAATTTGTACATTGATTACATTAATTGAAGATCTTGAGAACCATCTATGTGACACCATGGTATAATTGAATTAATAGCATACGAAGAGACTTAGGTATTCTGACAAGTCAACCCAAACAAAAGGAAAAATATTTCGCATTCAAATCATTTCACGAGAGAGCTCTTACAAAGTTCTTCAATTGACATCTTCTGCATCGCAACACAGTGATGCGTCTTAGGAAAAGCGGATTAAAGTTGAAAAAGGAACTCTTATTATATTAGAAGTTATTACTTTTTTTTATTAAAATTTTAAATAAAATAAAGTAAGTATGGGATATTATTAAATGTAGAGATAATTTGATACCTGACATTTACTAAGGACATTTTGCGATAGTTTACTGTCTACCATTTCGATATTGGCTAGATAATGAAGATTCAATGTAGAGTAATGCCAGCCGAGTTGAAATAGTTATTTAAAGACTTTAATCTAACAAATCTAAAGTTGATTGATATAGCACTTGGCTATACACACCAAAACATATTATTTAATAAATATAATCTTGACTTTCTAATGATAAATAGGTAAAGAGAAAACTCTAATTATATTTATAATATACATATATAAGATAATATAAATAATACTTAAAATCATATTCGACTTTTTAATATAAGAAGATATACAATAAATAAAAGCAACAAATTTAACATTTCAATTAAAGTGATTGACATAGAGTCGAATCAAAGCGTATAAAGGCTCTGGAGTAAAAGAGTTAAGCGTTGCATAGATTAGTATTATTTTATAATGAAATGCAGCACATGTTGCACACAAAGCGCATTGGGTGAGCAAAAACCTGTGATAATTCAAATAATGATGACGCTTTAGCTACAACAATATCATCATCATCATCAGCAGCAGCAGCAGCAGCAGCAGCAGCAGCAGCAGGAGTCGGAGAGCAGAGCAGAGCAAACATGTAGCCGCAACCACATTGCAGCATCCGCCGCCGCATCCGTCTGGCGGGCAATGCAAAAGCACTTTATTTAAGTGAGTCCCACATGAATAGCCCTTAGCTGGCGGCTGGTGAGCTGGTGGTGGCGGAGTTTGGTTGAGTTTGTATTTGTAACACTTCTTGCATTTTTTTTTTTATATTTATTTATTCACTGTCTTTATAAAGCATGCATATGCACAGCCAACGCTTTAGCGGTTGCCATAGCCGCAGCTGTGCCCCGCCCAAGACCAATCTTATCTACTATATGTATATGTGAGATACACTGCAAAAAAAAAAATCGGATTTTAAAAATTTAAGCTTACCAAAAAGAAATTCAAAAATTACAAGAATATATTTTAATAAGATTCACTTCTAGTAAAAATCTCTCTGAAAATGAAAGTAAGTTTATTTTATTTATAATTTAATTTAATACTATTTAAATTTATTTTTTACTACTTTATATCTTCCAGTGTAGCTTAATGTATGTACATGCACACATACGACAACATCAAGTGCCTTTGGCAGCAGCTGTTCGGCAGGTCTGTGGCTTTGGCCGGGCTGCGGTAGCCAGCGCTTCGCTTGCCTCATTATGTTGAGTTGGCTGTTTGTCTTATTGCAGCGAGCCAAGTGTAATGCAGATAGCTTAATATGCGCTTTAAGCCCCTTTGCAAGCTCCGCCATTTAATACAGCAGGCTTATTCAGCGTGTTTCGTAGATGTTAATACATTTTAGGTGCAAATGCTAAATCATCGCTCCAGTAATGCTTTTGAATTTTCTAATTTATTTTGAGCAGCATTATTCATAAGCCAGTTCAGTTGGCCAACAGGGCTTGGCCATGTGACCAACGTGAAGACAGTTTGTGCAATTTATGGGCAGAGCGCCATAAAATGAAATTGTAATGAAAATGAAAATAATTTACCTTTTAGTAATTTGAAAATTTTAATTAAATGCAATGCCTGGCAGCTGCCAAGCTAGACAATCCGACAATCTCAGTGATGGCCGAAAGCACAGCAAAAAGGACAGCCCATTCAGCTAGTCGCTGTGCGCCATATGCGGCTGCATCAACGCACATTTGCATTCGGTCAAGGCCTGTGTAGATAATGTCCTACGCACAGCAGGCGGTTCAGAGTCCAGTTCAGTCAAACATGGCAATAATGGGACACACACACACACACACACACACATACAGAGGCAGCTGTGCTTGCATGAACTGGCTGTTATTAAATGCAAGTGCAGCTATCGCCCACGCCCTGGCCATTTGCCCCTTGCCTCTTGTCCCTTGTCCATCGGTTGACTGTCAAGCTGCGTTAGCTGTGGCTAACTGTATGTAGCATTTTATATGTATGTGTATATATGTATGTGTGTGTGTGTGTGTGTGTGTGTGTATTGCGTGTGTATCCTGTCGGCATTACAAGTACATTTTGAACAAGTGTGCTGCGTGTACTACTAACCTTAGCATTTTCGGGTTTTGAATTTGCTTAAATTGCCTTGTTGCTGCTTTTGTTGTAGTTGCTTCTGCTGCTGCTGTTGTTGTTGTTGTTTTAATTGTTGTTGCTACTACTAGTGGCAGCCTTTATATCTGTGTGCCATTTAGTGATTATTTGCATAGGCTTACAGCCAGCAGCTTTAACTAATTGATATCGATTTTGGTCAAGAGTCGTACACTAGCTACCCACACAAGCACCCATAATAGTTGTCCTGAGTGTGACTATTAAATCGATTTTGAATTCTCTCTCGTTCTCCTTCGCATTCTAAAGCTGATCAATTCTGCATGTATCTAAAGTGCAATTTAGCTACCTTTCTCACAAGCTAAACTTCCGCCTTTGTCGCTGTTGTGCAGCAGCGTCTTTTCATACGTAATTAGACTGTTTTCTTGAGCGCTCACAAAGTGCTCGACCCATAAGCCGCTCAACATGGCTTTAATGTACGCAACAAGACGAGAAATAGCTACTGACGGGCCTAATGGAACTGAATGGCGCAACTAACTTGGCTATTTGAATTAGCTATATGAGACTTTAATGGGTCACAGAAGTCAGTAGTTAATTCTGTTGAGCTGTAGCTTAGCTTGAGCTTACTTAAGCATTTCGTCTACGCCTAAAAGATGCAACGCTTCATGCAAAAGAGACTGAACAAATATTGCTCTATTGGCATGACTTTAAGCAAGAAACTTGGCAACATTCCGAAAATTGACAAAGTTACTCCGGAAGCAGGTAAACATTGCAACATCATGCCATGCATGTCTAATATAGTGCGCGCCATTCAACGTCTAGTGGCACTTTAGCCTTTTCGTCTCCTAGCATCGACAACATCTTGTGGCTGAGCAGCTGAGCAGCTGAGCAGCTGAAATTACCAGCCATATTGTGGTGTGGTGCCTAAATACAACTGATTGCCTAACTAAGGTGCATTCGGCTATGGTTGCTGCAGTTGTTTTTGCTGGGTTTGTTTACGGCAACCGCCGGCTTGTGGTTGGCCCGTAGTGCATTTGATTGATTTGGTTAGTCTCATTTGCTAATGCAAATATTGGTAGAGTGGCTGAGAGCATTGCCTGTTGGTTGGCAGTTGGTTCTTTGGTTTCGCTGTGGGTTTCAATTTAAAAATGTAGTTTTAATGAAATTGCCATGGCTTTGATTTTGTTTATCCTTGCACACCGTTTATTTAATTAATTTGCTGTTAGTATTTGCATATTGTTTTGTTTTGCTTCACATACATACACACATCGTACTATATATGCATATATAAATATTTATATATATATATTAATATTTACCTAAGATACCAATACAATTTCATTGTTGATTATCTAATTTAATTAAATACAATATATAGTAATATCATAATTAAGGTAAATTAAATAACGACAGCTTACATTAAAAATAATGCAACCTGTCCGCTTGTTGTTACTAACTTATCAAAATAAATTTTAAAAAATAGAAAATTATAATTGGAAATTGTGATGAAATATCAATGTAGATGCTGTTTAACTCAATTGCAGAACAATTTCCATTTTGAACAATTCAATTTATCACATCAAATATACATATATGTATATATATTGTGAGAGAGAGAGAAAGAGTTTTATCTGTGTTCTTACAGCTAGCAGACACTTAACGAGCATATACTTGTATGTATGAATAGTATTTCTGAAGATCTGTGATAACTCTTGTGGGCTTCCAGTCAGTTTTACATACATTTAGATTTTGTAAAGTCTTTGTTTTGCATTAGCGAGAATTACGCGTGTTGGCTTACGTTCTAGAGTTTAGTTTACACACTGAATATGAACAACAATTAGAGTTGAGTTTGAGCTGTCGAATCGCTCGGCTAAGTAAATGCATTTAAATGCTTTTCATTTTATTTTCTTCCTAGGGTTTGTGTCGGTGTCGATATTTTTGTTTTGGATTATTTTTGAGTTTGATTTGTAATTTTGTTATTTATTTAATGTTTCATGTTTTTTTTCTGGCCATGCTAGCCAGAGTTAGAGTTCTTGCTACTTTTAAACGTGTATTGCGTACTCTTGGCGCTCCTGCTCCTTCTTCTCGTGATACCTAGGGGTCGCAGGCTGGTTAGTTTTTGCGATTCAAGGTTCAAGTTCAAGGTTGGTAGGCGCTACAGGCATGCAACAGACTACAGTCAAGCACTGGGACCATCGATTCTACACATTGCGCTTACCTTGCCAACAGTGAGGTCAGCTCCTCGCGGTCCAATTTCGCCAGCTGCGCATCGCTGGTGTTTTCCATCACGCGCTGCACCTCCAAGTCCAAGGCGCGCTGCTCCCGCTCGCACTCGGCCTGGTCGCTGAATTCGCGAGCATCGTGGAAGCCGGCCGGCGGCCGAAAGCCGCTGGACAGATCGCCGCCAGTCATCGCGGCTATGGAGGCGGCCAGCGAGGCGGCTGTCTCAACCTCACTGCCAGCGCTGTAATTGGGGGCAATGGAAGGAGCATGGCGGAGGACCATATAGTTCACATTGTTAAAAAGAATTTCTAAGCATCATGGAAATGAATTTTTGAATTTTTCGTTTGAGTGTGTATCTAGATAGCAATTTTGTTTGGTGGGGTGTTCGATTCGGATTGGTGAGGGCTTAGGTACCTGAACTACCTGTTGTTACTACCGGGGCACTTTCGTCGCTCCAATGTCTGGTTGCCCGACTGCAGGCCATGCTTCCGGCTCCGCTGTCCTCCGCTGCGCTTCTCCAGCGCCAGTCCGATGTGCCGCGGAGTATTGTGTCGTCGCTCCACAGCCGGTGAGCCTTGGTCATTGTTCGACTCGGTACTGGAGTCGGGCCGGAACATATCTGCAAAGTAACAGGCATTGGCTGCGACTGCATGACTGCATGACTCCCGCGAGGCATACGCACCTACAACAGCGCGCCCATCGCTGCTGCGCGTCGACTTGCAAGGAACTCGATAGGTGGGCATGTTGGAGAACTCGGTGCTGGGGCTGATGCTGGTGTCTGACTCGGACTCGGCCACCACGCCGGCATTGCCGGTCTTGGCACTGCGGGCACCACTCGATTTCTTGGAATGACCGGACTGTGAGCCGGCGACCATGGTCATGGACTTGCTCAACGTGGACTCATCTGAGAATGACAGCCTTAGCCTCAAGCTTAATTATATATCTATAGAAATTGTCCCATACCATCGGTGTTATAGTAGCGCTGCTTGTGCCAGCTTGACTTGCTCTTGACATGTCCGAAGCCCGTAGTCGGCAGTAGCGGATACGCCGTAGCATTAAGACTCTCGCCCTCCGGGTGTCCAAATGTCTTGAACTGCATGGTGTAATCGTGCGGTGTTTGGACAGCCAGCCCGCGTGTGGGCGTCTTTGCCGGAGCGCCAGTCCGTCCGCCATTCACGCTGAACGTGGCATACGGCGAAATCTCGTACATTTCTAAGTGAGTCACGAAGCAAACGAACACAATGCGGGGGAACCGTTTAATTGCTACCTGCAGCTAGACACGTGAGCGCTTCACTCACCCGAATCATTGCTCTTGTCCACCGTCTTGACCGGAGAGGCGCTGTACACCTGCTGGTTGCGTCGGTTCTCATGCTCCTCCTTGTACTCCCCGGGCAGTGCCCGAGACTCATAGCCCTCGGTCATGGGGCCGCAGAGGGTGCGACGATGCTTGATGGTCAGCCCGCTGCAAGAGAATAAAACCTCGTCTCAGCTATTAGATGTCTAATTAACTAAAGCACAGCTTGAAATTGGATTTCGTTAGTCATTTGCTCAGCTCTCAGGAAGTCGCTGAAATTGATAAATTGGATTTATCATTTAAGCAGCCAGCAAATATTGTTAATTTTACAGTTTTCCGTTAATAAAAAAAAAGTAAATTAAAAATAAAAAAGCTTTTCATTTGATATATCGCTTCACATTCACCTGGCGCATCACCTGCACCTCGGTTAATTAAAGCTTAATTAAGGTTCGAAAGCAATTACGTTTCTTCAATTACGTTGCTCCCGCAATACCCCAATACCCCAATCCCCCCACAACACAATCCCTCAATATTTCAATTCAATTCGTTGCCCTTCCATTCCCATTTTGCCACCCATTTGCCCTGTCGCTTACATCGTCATGATGGACAGTGTAATTATGACAACTACAATGAACGTTGCCAGCCAATCACCGCTGGTCGGATTTGTCACATTTATCAGATTGTTCATCAAATCATTTTCTGTGGGAAACACCGATGGCGGCGGTATGGTGCTGCCGTCGAGATTGGTGGTGCTGAAATGATAATGCTCCGTCGTTTTGGCCGCATCGTTGGTGGCGGAGATGCGCAGCTGGTACCATTTGGCGGGTAAAAAGTCGCAGAATATTAAATTTTCACGGTTCTCCTCAGCATTCGAAATATCCGATGTGACAACTGTCCAGCGTACATCACCTGAGGGATAACACAAAAAACAGAAGCTGAAGTAAATAAAAAATGAAGACTGCGCAGTTGGACGCTCTCGCGTAATGCTCGCCCCTAGCACCCGTAGACATATTTTCCCTTACGTTCATAACTAACACGAATGACTAATAAAATATCCTCTACTACATTGCAGCTAAAAAAGAATTTCATATTATATACCAGTAAGTAGATAGTAAGTAATCGCTGGATAGTTACTTCATTATCAAAATGAACGAAAAAAAGAGAAAATTATTAAAATTATATTTCTCTGTTGAAAAGCAACAGCTAAACACTTCATATTTACACTTTAATCTATAAGATGTATATGAACATATATTGTAAAAATAATATTAAAGTGAATTAAAGCAAAAAAATATATAAATTAAAAAAATTAAAATAAAAATAAAATTGATAAGCTAAAAAATGATCAAGATCTTGGCTAATACATATATCATATCTAATCGACTTGCTGAACGAAAACTATATAAAATATGATTATATATATCCATGGCTACATAAATAGAATAAGCTAAATATCTGAATTAGCTTTAGTAACTTAATTCGTTCTCAAACAATTTTATTAATTTTATGGGACACTTTATTTTAAATATAATTGAAATTTAACTATAATTTTTTTTAAATTCGAATATTACACAAAACTAATATACCCTTCTCACTTTATGAGCAAGTCCATATTTTTTTTCGGTTTAAAGGAAATTATACTTTATACGCCATGTTGCACTTGGCTTGCCCATTGGCAGTAAAAAATGCATAAATATTTATAAATAAATATGTATGTTCATTGCTCAGTTAATTGAAAAGGCAAATAATTGCATTTATTTAATTTCATAAAAAATGAATATTGATAATTATTGTAGGCGGAACTGAAATGCTCTCGCGCGGCTATCAGCTCAGGATGGCTTTCACTGAAATATTCATCCGAGGATTTACGTTTTTCTCACAGATTATTCTGTTTGCATTTAGCTTTTGGACATTTGAAGGTCCTTCAGCGCAATATCTACACATAATAATGAGCTGATGTCGCATTTAAAAACATTCGCACAGTTCGGAAAGAATGAATATTCATTATACATACCGAGTGGCCGATGCTCGATGGAGAAGTGATGAATGCTGCAGCCGCCATTGTGCCACGATGACAGCTTCAAATTCACACAGGTTGCATTTGTGGCAATTAGTTCATTGCCGCTGGGCGCCTGCGAGGCTGTGCGTGGAATGTAAATGAAAATGGAAATGAATGCATGTGAATGTGGGATATATTCAGCAGTGAGTGGTGATTGTGGTCAACTGAAATTTGAATGCAGCCACAGAAAGTGGGCCAGTTTGTTGCCATGCAAATGCAAATGCAAATGCGAATGTGAATGCGAATGCGAATGCATTGGGGCTGTGGAGCGAGCACTCACCTTTTCCCTTGGTCCAGACATTAATTTCCTCGCTGGCCGCACCATTGCCCACCAAATTGTGAGCCGACATTTTTATAATGTACTGATTTCCGCACTTCAGTCCCGTCATTGTGTAAGCGTTATTCTCCGGCAGCAGCTCCGTCTGGGTCCAGCTATCGCCGGCGGTGTGATACGAAATTGTGTAGCCCTGCAACGGGGCACCGCCGTCATCGGGCGCATCCCAGCTGACACGTATGCTGTCAGCGGAAGCATACTGCACGATGATTTGTGGTGCGCCGGGCGGCCTCATGGCAATCACCTGATATTGGATTTCGTCACTACCAAAGAGATTGTTTGCCGTGCATGTATAATTTCCGGACAGGCTGCCTTCCACTCCTGTCAGCGGATCAAAAGATGTAAATGCAAATACTCTGCATCTCTCCGCTCTACTTACGGTGTATCCTCAAATTGCCCTCATTGGTCACCTCGTAGAAGGGGCTGAAGGTGACGGGGCGATCACGGGTTAGCCAGCGCGCTCGCGGCGTCGGATTGCCCACGGCTAGGCACTCCAGCACGAGCCTAGTGCCAATGGCCTTGCGCACCACCTGCCCAAATGAGGCGATGCGTGCCGGTGCTGCATACAACAAAACAAAATGAAAACCATTGCATACAGTGTTGCAGTTAGGTGCACGGAATTTAAATATTGACAACGCTGTTGCGGTCACTTTGTGCAATGCAAGCAACATGGGGCCCATGTATGAAATTTTAATTAAAACGAAAATCACACAATCGCCCTTGATGGCATCATTTGAAGCGTGTAAAAACAGCTATAAGGCGCTATAAAGCGCTGCCACGCCTACCTCGTGTATTGGTCGCCTGTGCCACAACAGATGTGGGCTCGCCCTCTCCCACGGAGGTGGACGCCGAGACCCAGAACTCGTACATTTGATTCTCGGCCAGGCTGCGTGCCTCGAATGTCACAGGATAGCCGTTCTCATCGACGCGCACCATATGAGCTGATCGAGAGACCGGAAAAAAACACGCGAAAAATCAAACAGATTCATGCAATGCGTGTTAGCCACGCCCATTTGTGATACTCACTCTTGGTTTGGCCCTTGCGACCGGCCTCGCGCGCATATACCGTGTAATGCGATATGACGCCGTTGCGATTCTTCGGCGGCAGCCATGAAATTAAAATCGAATCAGCCGTCAAGGCAGCCGCTTTAATGGCCGCCGGAGCATCGGGCACATCGTCATCCGTTTGGCAAAATAACGGCTGACTGGCCAGGCCATCGCCGGTGGCCGTATAGGCCAGAGCCCGTATCGAATAGTTGGTGGCCTTGAGCAGCGTATGCAGATACGTTTCCAGATTCGAGGTGCGTTTTATCTCCAGTTTGGCTGGGAAGTCGACTGTGAAATTGAATTGATAAGCCATATTGTTATTGTTATTGTTGTTGTTATTGTTATGCTATACTAACAGCAAAAACAACTTTAATATTGAGATTAACTTAAAACAATTTAATTGAAAACAAGTTAGAATACTGTAGTCGGGACTACCTGACTACAAGATACTCAGTACCATATTCTAATTTTTATTTCTACCTTCTAATTATAGTAAAAAAAAAAAATTTTCTTTGGTATTGAGTCTAATTTTCAAGCAAGAGCTTTTAAATTTTTCATATAAATTTATATAGAACTTCTGATTTTTCTTTTTTTCAGTTTATGTAGACTTTTAGCTAGAACACACCGTTTTTAGTTTCGCGCTCTACAAAAGTAAAACGTGGAGTGGAACACGATAGTATTTGTTAAATTTTCAGTATAAAAGGATACCAAAAACAATTGCACTTACATAAGAACTATATATTAACAATCATAACAAACCAAGAATTATCTTTGATTCCAAATGAATATTTGATTTAAAAATATTTCAATGACGGTTTTTTAGAATTTCATGTATGTACAATCATAAATAAATTAAATTTGGAGTTTTGGAACCATACAAAATTAGAAGTAATGCAAGAAAATCGGGGGGTTTGATTATAGTGCTTTGGTCCTTATTATGACAACTTAATTGTTGAATAAACTTTCTAATAATTTAAACAAAAAATAGATTTACATAAAATCTGTGTATTCATTACGAGACTATCAGCAATATATGGGACATTTGAATAACGCAGAGCATAAATTGTTTTGGTTCAAAGTGAAATTATTTCATTAAATTTTTAATAGAGAAATAAAATAATGGGTACATGACTGCCTTGGCTATATCGACATAGATTGTGTGGTCCTGTTAATAAAAAGTTAATAAATACTCTTTATGGTATCGGCCACGTCTTCTTCTTTCCAACCGCCTTATCTTCTTGATCGATCTGTTGAATGTATGCTAACTAATGTATACTAACTAACCAAACTCATTTCACGACATGAATGATCACAAAAAAGAAAATAAATAAATAAACAAATAAAGTAAATAAATAAATAAAAAAATAAAAAAAAAAATAATAACTAAAAATATATATGTAAAAAAAATATTTATGGGTTTTAAAAAAAAGACAAAAAAAAAAAATAAATACATAAATAAAAATATAAAAAAACGTTTGTTTGTTTGACTAGCATAAGATGAAAAAGCCCTAAATAATATAAATTCTTTTGAGCATTTATAGCGATAGCTGAACTCGAAGTTTATACATATGTAGCTTAAAAAATGTTGTAGCCATCAAACAAATTCCAGAAGATTTATATATTAAGAAAGCCTCTTCTAATGAACTTTACAGCTCAAAAAAAGGAGAGTCACTTGAACTTTAATCGATTAAACTTCTTGAAAACAGGGGATGCTCGGGCCGTGTAAATAGTATCGATTGCCAAGTGCGTACATTGATTTGATAAGCGGTGCCAATATCCACAACTTGCCGGCTCATCATTGTGCAGACGCACAGCTCGGCGCCAAAACCAATAAACCAAGCAGCTAAGTTGCCGTTGCTAGAGCTTATTTCTTGCAGGCTCTGGAGCCAGCTCCAGTTGCTCGCAGTACGCCCCTTGTTCCCCTTTGGCGACTACACAATCATATCGATTGCTGTTTACAAAGCGCTCGTCGCTTGCAATATCAACAAAATCAGCGCCATAAAGTGCCAACTGGCAGCCACAAAATCTAGATGCGCTGGCCTCGGCAGCCAATACTCACTCTGATGCACTATGGGGCGATATAAAATTTTATAGCCTTGTATAATGCCGCCATGGAATTGCAGCGGCGGCTCCGACCACGATATCTTCAGGCTCTGCGAGGATAGCGAGGAGCAGTTGACGTTTTGCGGCGCGGCCTCAGGTACTGCAAGTATTTAAATCGATTCGAAATTAAATTTTACGATTCGCTCTTGGAAATTAAAAAATCAGTTCAATAAAACTACTCGAATACAATGTGAGAGTGTTCAGTTCAGTTTAATAGGAACTTTTGCAGCAATATATCTTTATATTTATTTTTTTATTTATTTATTTTTTAATTTAATATTTTCCTCTATCCTTAAGTGGTTAAGGAACTGCAATCTGTGTGGAACGATAATCTAAGTGACACTTACCGCCTTCGGCTGTGGTGCCAAAGATGGGCGCACTCCAGGGGCCGGATCCGAAGCTGTTGAGAGCTCTCACAGTGACGGCATATCGAGTATACTTACGCAGGCCACGAATCGTGGCCTTGGTGGTTGCCCAACCACTGACAATGACCGACTTGAGGGAGCTGTTCACCACGCTGATGTAGTTAATATTTTGTTTTTCTTCGCTGCAGTTAACGGTGTAGCCAATCAACTCGCCGTTCCATGACTCCCGTGGCGGTATCTGGAATGGATTCATATATATTTATATATTTATAAATTTATATATGTATGTAAATATTTATATATTTATTTCAAAGAGATTGGCAAGCTGAATGATAACTTAAATAAATATAATATATAGTCTGATTAAAAACAGATAAACATTTCAATATAATTGTTAATTTCATATTAGTCAATATTATCATTAAACTGTGATAAGATATCAAGTATTTGAGGAAATTTAAAAAATAGTTATGAAAAAGTTTCAATATGTGTAATTATCATAATATAATATAATATAAAAAAATAATATATAATATAATATATTCATATAAAATAAATTAAATATAAAAAAATTCAAAATTGATACGAGTAAAAGAATAAGATATAAACACAGCCTGCAAATAATCGTAAACTGTTTCTCGATATAATAAAAATATATAAATATTTAAATAAATAGTTTTCAATCACAGTCTGAGATAAAACTCGTAGAGCATCGCTTCTTTAATAAGTTGAATCCAGATTCATTATAAAGCCTTTTTCTTGTGCTCTGAATTTTCGGTTAAGTTCAATGCAAAAGCAAAAAGTCTTTTGACTCATTGAATTTTGATTGATTTGTTCACCAACTGCATCTCATTGTGTGAGTGTTAATCGTATCTCTCCTTAAACAATGCTCGTTAAAAGAATAATTCGAAACAAAAACGAAAAGAAACCAAAATATTTTGCTTAGAGCGAGGGCAACTGAGATTTCGCAGAGTGAACTGAATCACGAGGTCAGCTGTAATTTGTAAGAGATGAGCTATTTTACTCACCTGCCAGGTGATAATCAGATCGCTTTCGCCGCCCGTTTGCACCTGCACATTTGATGGTGCCTCTGTGGGCGCTTCCTCCTGTGTTTTGAGCACAATGGCCTCTGTAAAGGCGCTGCGCTCAATCTCATTGATAGCCTGCATGCGTATGAGGAATGTCGTAGCCGGAGACAGGCCAGCCACAATGGCATTCTCGCGTAGATCGCTGTCATAGCTATCAAGAGAAGAGGGGAAAGTGCCAGAGTAGTTCAAAGATTCATAAGCAGAGGCAATCAACACACACACACACACACACACCTGCGACTAATGCTCGTCGATGGGAGCGTGACATTGATGACATTAATGCCATTCCAATCGCCGCCAGCGGCGCCGAGCGCCGAGTGAGATTGAAGATACTTGAGCGCCTGATATTGGACCAGGTAGCTGAGCACGGGCGAGTTGCCGTCGAAGGGCCGCCGCCAGCTGAGCTTGACGGTGCGAGAGCCGACCTCGAAGACCTCCAGATTGGAGGGGGTGTCGGGTCGCTCCTGCACGGCAAGAAAGATGATTTGCTCGGCGCGGCCATAGGGATTCTCGGCAATGCAACGATATACTCCCGAGTCATGGCGATCCGAGTGGCCAATGGTTAGCTGCGAGTCGACGCCTTTCTCCGTTTTCATTTCCGCAATGCTAAAGCGAAAGTTATTCATATCGATGCGGCCATTGTTGTGCGTCCAGGCAATGCTGATGGGCTCATCCCCCTTCGCTTGGCAATCCAATGTAACCGGATCGTTGCGACGTGAGCTGACATTACGGGCGGGCTGCTCGAAGCGTGCCGGCTCTGCATGTTGCGTAGAATCGAAGGGAGTTGGTATTCAGTGGATATTTTAATCCTGTCAATAAGGCTGTCATTTCAATTACCATTCACATTGATGCGTATTATCTTCTTCAGTCCGGCGCCGATTTCGTTGGTGGCCTGGCACATGTAGAAGCCCTCATCGTTGTCCGTGGCCAGATTAAGGAGCAGCGAATGGTTGCGCATGTTTAGGGGCTTGAAGTCTTTTGATGCTTTTCCTGCAAGCGAGCCCTTAATTAAACTAATTGCTGCCCTCATTCAAATTGGACGGAGCTAATTAATAAGCCAGCTGGTTTGACTTTGGCTCTGCACGTTTAACCCATCCAATTTGAATGAGCCTAGGCGGCAGGCTTGCTAAGCAAGGGCCTGGCAAATTGGCAAACTTACCCTGTCCTTTGAACCAGGTAATTGCTGGAATCGGATATCCTTCCGCCTCGCAATTTATCGATATTGTATTGCCCAGCATAATGGCCGTGTCCATGGGCTCGTAGCTCCAGCGCGGCGCCACTGAAACGTGACCGGGATCCAGTACCAAAATGTAACGAATGAAAGCGCGCCAAGTAAACAACAAAATTAACAACTTGCTGTTTGTATTTCTCTCGACACGAATGTGTAGGTGTGTATGGTGTGTGTGTGTATGGTGTGTGTGTGTGTGTGTGTGAGTGTTTTATATGTGTGTTTGGTGTATAGCTCGAGAAACAGTAAAGTGCTGGCAGGACTGGCACACAAATCCTGCGTGATTTATTTTGAAACAGCAGCAAAGCGCATCAATAGATAGATAGATACAGCATCTCAGGAGCGAGAGACTTGGGCATGCCATTGCTTCTGCTTTTCATGGCCCAACAAACTTACCGCGCACTTGCAGTTCCGCCGTGTAGTTCACCTTGGCAGCCGCGTTGCTGGCATAGCAGGTGTATTTGCCACTGTGCCTGGCGCTGATATCCTTAAACACCAGCAGAGAGTAAAACTCCTCCTTCTTCTCAGTAATCTTGTAAATTGAAACACATACACATACGCAGACGCAGCAGAAAAAAAAAAAAAAAAAAAACAAGAATGAAAAGGTGCAGCATCAGCAGCAGCAGTGGAAATAGCAGGAGCAAAAATGTTTCACAAGTTGCGCTAAATGCAATGCTAGTTCGACATCTTTGGATTGCCAACTCAACTCAACTCAACTCACCTGCAGGCTGAGTGGGATGACACTGTCGTCCTTTCTCCAGGTAAAGTAGATGGGCATGTCGCCAGAGGATACCGCGCAGGTGATTTGTGCGCGCCCGCCCTCCTGCAGGTTCTTCGGAAACTTGAAGGCCTCAATGACAGGCGGACCTGGTGAGCGATTAGCCAACGTGGCAGACATTAATGCGACATCCAACTGAAGGCGACGCCCCGCCCCAACTTACTGTTCACATTCAATTGCATGTCGCGGCGTGCCTCCTCGCCCGCCCGGCTCCTAACGATGCACGTGTAGATGCCCTGATCACGCCCCGGCTCCACATTCCGGATGACAAGCTGCCCGCCCTCGGTCACAGAGGCGAGTGTGTAGTGAGCGCCTTACCCAGAGACAAAGTAAAAATGTGTATTAAATTCGGCTATTCCTTCGGCAACCACGCCCACCACGTCGAGCCCACCCCTTGCCAGTGCAATTTGTCTTACTTGTTGTCAATTCCTGATGCGCCTTCTCCCAGCGTATCTGGTCGATTGGATAGCCGGCAAACGGACAGCGCACAATTATGTCCTCGCCAGCAACGGCTTTAATGGGTCCAATGGCTCGCACGTACGGAGGGCCTGTGTTTGAGTGTGTGTGTGTGTGTGAAAGAGAGAGCATTGTGCAATTTAATAAATTAGTTACAAAATGCAATTAGGCAGCAACGCAACGCAACGCCAATGCTTAATAATTTAAATTATATTTTGTTCGGCACAGATGCGATGTTAATGCATAAAATGCAGTCGTGGCCAGCGCCACAGGGTGCAATTTGTAGTGGCACTAATGCAGCTGGCTGCATGCTGTGCAAATGCGATGCATAAATTGCAATATTTATAATTAAACAGCCTATTCCGCAGTACAACAGCGCGTATGCGTAATGTCGCTCTCATAAAAGCGTTTACATAATATTGATTGGTTTCTGTTGATGCACTCCGCATGTTGCTATTTCTCTACTTTTTTTTTTTAACTTAAAACTTTGAACCTATTTTCGAAATCGAAAATATAATGGTCAATTATATGGTTTGAATATTATTATGTTTTCTATTTGATTAAGTTTTAGTCAATTGGAGTTTAGTTAATAAACCGATATTAAAATTCTACATATTTCCTGTGATCATTTTTCCTTCCCATAAATTTCAATCTACGGATTCACCACTTGTTTTAATAAAATATTTAAATATTCAGTTAAAATAAAAATAAATAAATGAAATAAAATAAATTGAAAAATCTGGTAGACTCGAATATAAACTTACTCTTCATTATGCTGAAATTCATTGAAACTATTTAAGATTGCTCCAAAAACATTTAGAATATATTTGTAAATTTACAAATATAGTAAATTATATTTAATACATTTTAATTCTCTTCTTAAATGTAAAACTACATAAACTTGCTGGAAAACTTGTTTAATAATATATATATAATAATATAATAAAATATATAAATATTTCGTTAAAATACAAATAAATCAAGAAAATAAAATTAAAAATTTACTTAAAATAAAAATAAATTAAATAAATGAAGTTAAATAACAAATTCAGAAATCTGATAAGTTCGAATTTAAACGTTGTCTTTCAATTTAAAAATATTAAAATGCTTTTTAATAATTATTAAATTAATTCTATGATTATTAGTCGGAAAGAAAATTTTATTTAAAAAAGAAATATAGATGAATTTAGTTAAATTAAAAATAAATTAAAAAAATAAAATTTAATAATAAATTCAGAAATCTAATTATCTCAAAAATAAATTTTCTTTTAATTACACTGAAAGAGATTAGATTTCTCCTATAAGACTTTATACATTTCTCAAAAAGAATTTGAACTTTTTAGAAAAAGTGAAATTAATTTTCCCTAAATGTAAAACTAGCATAATTGGTCAGAAAACTTGCTTAATAAAAAATTTACATTTTAAATTACTGGAAAATATTTTTTTTAAATATCGAATAGATTCGAATTAAACTGTTCTCTCCAATTAAATTGCAAATCCTATTAGAAACTGAAATTTAGCCAATATTACTGCCCAGCATAAACTAGGAAAAGCAAATCATTTCAATGGGCACTGTCCGTTCTGGCTTCTATTTCATCTGCATTAATAACCGTTGTTGGTCGGGCCTAATTTGATTTTAGATTTCACAGGCACACGCCATTTATCATCAATGCGCCCACTCAAATATCAAGTATACGCACACATGCAGCCCCCAGGCGGGGCGAACGACAGAAGACAGCATCAATCATGAGGCGAGCTCGGGGCGAAATGATTAATATATGTCAGATACATATTCACTTATGCATTATTAACACATTAAGATCGAATTATCAAAACAGCTTAAAATGCTCAAATTTGATCCGAAGTGCTTGAGGCAGCCACACTGCCTGACGGCCCCTCACATATTTGTGTGTTTTAAATGCCAAATTCTCTGGGCTGATTTGACAGTGATTATCCCGTTTGCTGGAGGCTTGCGCTTCCATGCCAAGCTCTTGTTATCAATGGATAACATTGGCAACATATCGATGGCGAACCCAACAACCCCCAACGAGTGCCGTAGAGATTTTTTCTTGGGATTTCTTTTTCTTTATTGCTGTATATGCGGGTATTTTTTCTTGTTATGTCTACAGCTGCTGCCTTTTGTCACGTTGCCCTGACAAAATGTATTTCCAATCAGTGCGGATGCGACGAGAGCACTAACAAAATTCATGGCTCAGCGTCTTTTGTGATTTGCATTGTGTGCCATACACAATAGCGCCTTCGGAGAGGCAGATCTTTCAAGCTGCACAATGGGGGTCATGTCGTATAATTGATTTCGCAGCCAATTTATGAACTCACCGTAAACATTCAGCCGAGCGGAGTGCTCAACACTGCCCATAGTGTTGGTTGCCACGCACCTGTACAGGCCGCCGTCGTCGGGACGGACATGGGAAATATTTAAATGACTTATCACATCGCCAGATACATCGACAAATTGGCCAATTGCGAAGCGATGATGCAGAGATACGTCCATAATGGGCTGTGAGTCCAGAAGCCAGGCGAACTGCAATGAAAATCGCAGCGGATAATCAATAAGAAGTCGCCAGGATATGGCCAGTGCATAATTTGCACGCTTAATCAGCCATTCATGTGTATGCGTGTGCGTGTGTGTGTGTGTGTGTGTGCATACGTCTGTGTATGTGGCTGTGTCTGTGTCTGTGTGTAATGATATAGCAATGCATAATAATAGCAATAAAACATTTGAACTTACTTGGGGCGGTGGCGAGCCGCTGGCTGAGCACTTAAGCGATATTAATGGCCCCGGACGCACATTCTGCTCAATGAACGTGTAAATCAATTCGGGCACAGTGTCTGCGAAAGAGGCAAAAGCAGCACGGCTGATAAATGCCAAACCCTGTCTCATAAACTATGCATGAGTGGGTAGCTGAGCTGAGAGCATCCACGGCCCACAATACCCATGTCAACTTACCGCCCAGCTTCAGCTCTGCCATGGCCTGAGCGCTGGCACGCTGGTTCTCCACGAGACATTGATAGACACCGCGGTCGCGTCGGCCCACATTCGATACGAGCAGCGAGGTCTTCGATAGGAAGCGTATGCTGGCAACGAAATACAAGATTGGAATTTTTACAAAATCGTTCAGAAAATAATATGCTAAATGCTAAGGAAATACCTATTTAAACTGTAGAAAAGAAAAAAAAAAGAAAATATAAATAAAAATAAAAACAAAACTGACGACGTTGCAGGAAAAAGTCCCGAACATACAATATGCCATAAAGTCACGCCATTTTGTAAGCTAAAAGTGTTGGCTGTGTATGTATGTATATAACTAGTCGTAAGTGTATGCGTGTGTGGGTGTATTTTATTTCCATTTTTTTCTTTCTATATATATATGTGTGTTTGTGTGTGTGTGTGTGTGGCCTTTTGTTCGCTCAGGCGAAATTTGTTATTTATTTTATTAGCATAAGCATAAAAATTTCTGGTTGATTTGTTATGCTGATTTGCCGGAGCTCAGCTCGGTTTGCCCCTTTCTATTGCGTTCTCGCTCTGCTTGACCGCTTTTGCTTTGGTATACATCCTTGGGCAACAGCTGGTCAGTTCACCCGCATAAGCACATACACACACTCATACACTCCCACACACACACACACATACACATAGCAGTGCGAGTATACACATACTCGAGCAATGTTTGTTTTTACAGGCTGTTTGTACTCGAGGCTGTTTGCCAACTTCAATATATTTATGTATGGAAGGATATTTTGTGCTGATGCGCTGGAGCATTCAAGTCTCTGCATTTGGCTTCGCCAAGCTGCGTATTATGCTGATTTCACGTAATTTGCATTAAATTATCAAGATGTGCTCAACCCGTTCAAACGGATGTGTATGTGCACAGTGTCCACTGTCCAGGCTCAAGCAGCTGGGAAATCTGCCCCTACGAAGATTAACATAATTTATGTTTTGTAGACACACACACACACACATATGTATGTAGTACACTCGTGTACATGTGCTTGTACAACTAGTATTCTATTTAATTTTAATTACTTGAACTAATGAATGATAACAAGGCTATGCTGCCATAGAATGCTTTCGTTTAATTTGCCTAACTCTGGCCCTATTGAAGACGACTAAAAATACCAGACTAAATGCGAGCTTTGTTTTCAATCAATCATCCGATTGATGCACTCTCGACAATTGATTGAAACTCTAGAATATTCATTGCAATCAATCAGCATATCTCAACAATGACCTCTACACGCATCAACTAATGGGAAACGATAGAAAATGATGAAAAAAAAAACTCCTGAACAATCTGTGAATAGCTGACATCAAAAAGCTGCATGAAAAAAATATGCCGCTGGCAAAAATGAAAAAAAAAAAAAGAAAAAAAATCATAAACAAAAACACCGAAAATAACGAAAAATCCGCCGAATAAATAAAGTGCCGAACAATAGGGAAAAATGAAATTGTTGAGGGCGCAACAAATGAAGCTCTGTTGGGGGCCAGTGACCCGCTCCACTCTTCCATCGCTCATCAATAATAATACACAGCGATAAAACATTTTTGGGTCAGAGCAGCCTTAACAATGCCAGTGCAAGAACAACAACATGTAATCCGCGGCTTTTACCCAATCTATTTTCAGTGTACCCTTAACAACTAGATAAGGTGAGTATATTGTGTAAATCGGAATGTATGGAACAGAAACAGACTTGAGTTTTGTTAAAAAAGATTTTATAAACTCTAGACACCCAATTAGGTATTTTAGTTGCTATTTGAATGAATATTAAAAGCCTGATACTGCTGCCCACGTCCAACTATAGATACTTGGACCTTTATATTGATTATGAACTATATAATTATTTAAGATTTAAACTCTAAAACTTTAACTTTTCTTTTTCAATAATGGGAACTATGGAAAAAAGGTTAATGTTTCAATACCAACATTTATATCTAAATATAATAGATATAAATACCAAAGACTTGACTCTTTCCATACATTATCATTAATGAACATAGACTTTAGAATATTTTCACAAACGTTGGGAAAAATTGCGAACATAAAAAAAAGTTTTAAATAACTCAACCAATTTTTTACATCTTTTAATTTAGTTTAATTTTATTAATTTTTAGAAATTATTTCCATTTATAGTAAAAAATTAAAATAACATCCAATATTGTTTACAGGGAAACACTAACAAAATAATTATAATGGATTATGTTTTTGTAGTTATAAGATTTTTACAAACAATAATAATTTAAAATAAAAATAAAATAATTAGAGATTCAAAAATACAAGAAAAATAAATAAATAAATATAAATGAAAAAAAAAATTGAATACAAATAAAAATAAAGAAATGTAAAATTAAAAAAAATTTAATTATATTATATTATTAATAAAAAATGCAATAAAAAGAATATAATTTTTATGGATTCATATATGGATAAGATTTTTAATGAAATAATCAAACATTAAAACAAGAAATATAAAATTATACAAAAAAAAAAAAAAATAAATATTATATTTTTAAAAAATATAATAAAATTAGCATAAAAAAATTAAACAATAATAAAAAGAAATATAAAATATAAAAAAAAAATATTATTAAAATTTACATGAAAAAGAAAAGAAATAAACAAAAATTGAATACAAATAATAACGAAATGTCAAATATACAATTTTAAAAATAGTATTAAAATTTTCTTCATCATATATTTTTTAGTAACTTCCAATGGAAAAGCAACTATATATATTATGTGTGTGGTGGTGTCTTTTAAGGCGCATAATTTCAGATACTTTTAAGTAATATAGGCGTAATGCTTGGTCGATTATCTAGTATATTATATATATATTCTCATAAACAGCGATTAGCTGGATATCTGTAAGTCGTGAATTCCAGTTTGGAGTACACATAGCTCTTTCAGATAATACTTTTAGTTTTCCTTTTTGATTTTGACAAACAGAAAATTTTGCAACTATGGAAAAAAAGGAAACGAGAGATACAATTTGGCCTATGCTCAGCTGGGTCTATACACAATGTTGCATGTTGGAGTTGCATGTTGTTGCTGCTAGCGCCTATTGGCGCGTGTTATACTTACTTTTCCCGGCCGGTGCTGAGTGCATTATTCGCTTGCAGCGGTTTGCCATTGTGGAGCCAGTCGATGCCATCGATCGCCGAGCCCGTAGTTGTGCAATTGAAAATTGCCGTTCCGCCCGAATTGACAATTTGTACTTGCGGTAGTATGTGCACAGATACGAACGTATTTACACTGAGCCGAATTTCGATGCGCTGCTCGCCAAACTGGTTCGAGGCCTGGCAAATCTGAAAAAAGAGCGTGCCACATGAACTGTAGAAGGCTAAAGGGGCTAGTGCTACATAAGCCAGTCAAAATCAATCAACTCTGTCATATATATCACAACGATACATGGCACAATGCTCGAGTCCTGCATGAACAGACATACATACATACATACATGTATGTGTACATATATATCGTTGGCAGACTGTGCATTAAACACAATATTCCGCTGCCAGACACTTTGGCAGATAGTCAAACTGCTTGACTTTAGCCATTTGATTGACTGACTAACTGACAGTCAGCGCTTGTCAATGGATTGAGGTTGTTGTGTGTAAGTGTGTGACTGTGTGTGTGGTTGTATCTGGCAATGATAATACTTACCCATTTGCCTGTATCCCGTTCGTCAGCATTCTTGATAAGCAACAATGTGCGCGAGACTATTACGCGCTGCGAGGATGGTATGGGATAAAGCGCTGCCGAGTCTGAAACGCGATACCAACTGAAAAGTATATGGATAAGCATGCACGCTCAGTTAGTTATTGAATGAATGATAGGTGCATATATATACTTATATGTATATTAAAAACATTTTAAAGTAAGCGTGAGTAGAGCGAGCAGGTTTAAAATTTAAATAGTATTCAAGTTATTTACGTTTTTCAACTTTTCAACTTAATTTGATCATTTTTGAAGGCAATGGTTTATTAACTTTTTATTTACATTTTATCTGATATATATTTTATAATTTTAAATATAGAAGCATAACAAATCGTTTGCTTAGGGCTTAAATCTTTTAAAGATCTACATCTATATAAAATAATATAAAATTCAATCAAGCTTAGCTATCAGAGTTTGGGCTACGCTTGATTATGAATCAGTCAGAAATGTAGGTTCGGGAACTTAAGAGTGCTGAGCATCTTGCTTATATGTATGTATGTAGGCAATGCTCGGATTGAGATGAGCATTGTAATTATTTAAAAAATATATATTTAATCATCGACATTCAGCTAAATTCAACTCTCCTATTTATATGTCTATACAGATACATATACATATACATATACATATACATATACATATACATATACATATACATATACATATACATATACATATACATATACATATACATATACATATACATATACATATACATATACATATACATATACATATACATATACATATACATATACATATACATATACATATACATATACATATACATATACATATACATATACATATACATATACATATACATATACATATACATATACATATACATATACATATACATATACATATACATATACATATACATATACATATACATATACATATACATATACATATACATATACATATACATATACATATACATATACATATACATATACATATACATATACATATAACCGTTATTATCTGACCAGTTGCATACATAACCATAATACTGTGACACCCTGTATTTATTTATTTCTACTGTGATTTGTTTATAAATTTAGCAACTTAATTTGAGTAGAAGGTATATACTTATGTGACTCATAGTAAACGGATTACTCGTCTATAAGATGAATAAACTATAGTCGAAAATTATAAGAAAGTTTTCTAATACAGCTCACAGTCAAGCCATATTGTGAGTGTGTAACAAATGAATGATAACAATACGCTACATTTTATATAACTTATTTATAAACACGAATATAATCTTCTATTCGAAGAAGTAAATATTTAAGATATTCAACATTCTCTCTTGAGCACGCACGCACACACACACACATAGACACACGCACAGTAAATATAAATACTTCTGATGAAATCAATAAGAGGCACTCAGCTTGTAAGCTATAAACCGATTTCACTCATTAGCCATGCCAGACACGTAGGCAGCTCGGACTAAACTTCAACTAAAAACAAAATTATCGCATTTTTCTCGCATTTATAGTAATCATAACGTGCTAGAGGGCTTCGGCATTTGCGAGTTGAAACCCACAGAGAGACAGAAAGAGATGGAAAAAGAGATATATATAGATATATATAGAGAGAGGGAGAGAGAGAGAGGGGGAGAGCAGTGTTTACTGAAAATATGCTGTATAAATCTCGCGTCCTGTCGTTGTCTGGCACTTGGCTGCTCTGTGGCTTGCCATTTGAAAATATTTCTGGCATTTCACGTACCAAGCAGTTGGAGAGCAGCGCTTTTTGCATGTTTGTCTGGTGTTTGTTTGGATATTCCATGGCAGCTTTGTGCCCTCTCTGCCTCCCTCCCTGCCATTGGGGCACACATCAAGTGCTTATGGTTGCATGAAATTTTAATAAGCCCGACAGATGGAAAAGAGATTGCCAAATTTCTCCTTTGCCACAGACGCATCGGCCTGTCAATTAACCAGAGTTTTTATTCTGCTAATTAGTGCCAAATGTCTGTTGTTATTTGATACATTTTATTTACTGGCTTTGAGTGCCTTTTCCTTTGTTGTTGTTTTTTGTTATTTGCTGTTTACCCAAATAGGTTTTTATTGTTTGGCAGCGAAACGTTGACTTTGGTAAGTCGATACATTGAGGACTGCATAAACAAGATGATTAAGTATTAGCCAAGTTACTTGGCACAGGGCCAGGCGCTTTATTAGTTTGTTTTTGTCAGCAAAGATGGCACATGGCTAATGTGTTGGGCTATCAAAAAGCTTTCTACATTAGGCCAGGAAGACCTCGAAGCCCACATAATTAGTTGAGGCACGGCTGCCTCCAGTGCGTAATAAAACCAATGCCCCACGCAGACAGCCAAATGCACTTAAGTGCTGTCTATTAATATTGGCCAGCAGCAGCAGAAGCAGCAGCTACTGGCATGGCATTTTATTGGTAACCATGGAAACTCGGAGCAGGCCGTACGAATCTGAAAGAGTTTATTAAGGCAGTACTCACGTGAATATGGGAAACGGATTGCCCTGTATGTTACACGGCAGATGCACATCGTTGCCACGTTCCACCTGGATCTCCATAACTGGTTTTTGGCTGGTGCTTGGCGCCAAATTCTTGCTGAGCTCTGTAACGAAGGTCGAACGTTGATTTGGCCATGTTTTAGTTAGCGCTTAGTTGGCTCAATCCGATTGCTTTTCGCCTTACCTTTCACCTGAAGCATGACCGCCTCGCTGCGCTGCCGGTCCCCATTCAATGTGTTGGTAACCAGGCAGCTGAGCTTCACCAGGCCATCCTCAGAGCGCACTGACCGCACATACAGATCTCCGGAGGCAGCCAGCACCACGTACCGGCCAGCTGCAACGATGCCAATATCGGGGAGTCGTAATTCAAAAATTGCATAAAACAATAGCAGCAAAAGCCAACAAAAACCAACCAAAACAAACTGGCCAGCAAACAAAACTGCAAAACTACAAAACTGCATAGTGAAATCAAGTTCCTCGCTGCGTATACGTAACATTTATCAATAAATGTCAACGCATCCCTCAGGGCTTGCTGTATCGCAATAGCAAACAGGCTGAGTACAATGCTAGCAAGTGTACATAAATTTCAGCAGCAGATAAACACCCGCACAACCACCCACACAACCATATCTCTCTGTGTGTGTGAGTGTGTGTGTCTGTAAAAATGTGGCAACACTCACCAACATCCGACAGTTCCGGCAGCAGTATCTCCTCGCCTCGATGCCAACTGGCCACGCGCACATAAGGCCGCACATATTCCGGTATAGCACACTTAATCAACGCCGAATTTCCCAAATAGACTTCAGTGTTTTCCACGTGCACATGGAAGAGCCGACGAACCACTGCAAAAACGGAGTAAAAAAAAATAGAGAGAGGGAGAGAGAGAGAAAGCGAGTGAGATACAGAAACAGATGAGAAGCTGAGAAATTGTCGAAAATCAACAATCGTTGCGTGCCTATTGGGCCAAAGTGCTGCATAAAGCGCTTTGGGGTAGGCCAAATGGGGTCCGGGAAACCCCATTGCAAGCACTGCAAAAAAAGAAAAGGAAAAAAAAAAACTGGGACCATGGAGGCCAACAATCCTGGACAATGAGAGCAGTGAAATGCAATGCAAAAATGGCAGCAGTTTAAATGAATGAAATTGCTTGAAATTACATGCGAAACGGAAGTGAACAGATCATAAAGAAAGAAAGAAATAAAAGCGAGCAAAAGGGAAAAAATGAAAAACACCCAGCACAATATATGACTCGGAAAAAAATATCTGAAATGATATATAGCGAAAGCATATATGGAAAAATTCACAGCGCAAATATTGAATGAGATTTTAAACGACTATCATGCAGCGCATCGGGTCGCCAGGTTGATGTGGGCCAATCGCCCTGCGGCTGTTGGCTATATGACTGCCTATATTTAAATTAAATCAGCATTGATAATATTCGACTGTTGTCGTCGAGCTCATATATGATAGATAGAGAGGGGAAAATGGGAATGTCAGAATATGTAAAACTCAGGGACCGCAAATAAAAGTTATGATTTGAAAAAAAAAAAAATCATGCTCAAAAAAATAACCAAGATGAGTGGGATAAAAAATAGATTATTTTTTACAGCAAATTAAAAAAAAAAAAAGATAAACTTTTATTTGCAATTTTAAATTTAAAATTTTTTTTTATTATTAAAATTGATTTTTATGATAAAAATAATAAATAATAAATTTTTATATAAAAATCAAATTATAACTTTTACTTTCAATTTTTATTATAAAAATCAAAAATAAGAAATTTGCTTTGATTTTTATTTTAAAAATTGTAATAAAAAATCAAATTGAAAACTCTTTTGATACAAAGGAGCAGGATCATATAGACCCATATTTATGATCTACGTATTCATACCTTTCAGATGACATATAATATGTATGTAATTATGTATTTGTGCAGATCTCCTATTCAGCGAGTAATGTGTAGCCACAAAAGAGTGACTAAAACTAATTGTGTAATGCATCAATTTAAACTTTAATAAAACTCAAGGTAATAGTGACTAAATACATTATTTATGCTCAACAACCTTTTTATCTGCGTAGCACATATTTTGTGCAATCTTGACAGCGCATCAACATTAATTTAGTGACAACGCCTTGCGGCATGCGACTGCAGCATGAGATAGGAAATACGCAGGTTATTAAAGTGATGTGTGCAGAAATCAAAAACTAACTCACAGTTGACAACTCTGACAGTGAAGCTGAAGTGAGGTGCGGCAGCCAAATCATGATAACTACACACTCCACAGGGCTACAAAAAGATTGCTAGCAAATGCCAGGATAAAGCTACAGCAGCAACTGCTGTACGTGAGCTGCTTATGAATGTGAACTACACCCATGGTCGATGGGATCTGTTTGTATTTGCGGGCTGCAGTGCATGCTAATGGTGCCATAGCATAGCATACCATACACTCTATTGCTGCAACGTCAGCTACTTTAGTCTACTTTCCGCTTACCTGCTTGCACCTGCACATTGCGACTCAATATGGTGCCGGCCTCGTTGCTAGCGCGGCAGCGGTAGGTTGCCTCGTGTACATCCGTGCGATAATATTGCGCCAAAAACGGTGGGAAGTGCAATGTGCCATTGCCAGATATTTTTCTAAAAGCAAGAAAAAGACAAAAAATAATGTAAGGAAACCAAATATACACACAAAGAGAGAGAGAGAGGTAAAATATAAGCAGAATGCAATATTTTAGTACTTTAAGTCTTGGGCTTTCGTCGTTATTTATTTATACACATTGAGAGAGCGCGTTACACAAAAATTTGTTGCACAAAGCACCCAAAATGGCAGCCACTTTGCCGGCGAACATTTTATATTGCAACTATAGGCGAAGATTTGCATAAAAATGCAATAAACCTAAGGATACTGCGCCACATAGACGTGCGCAACACAAGCAGCTGGCAAATGCATTTGCACGACAGCTACTAACAATAGGACTTAAGAGCAACAGCAACAGCAACAGCAACAGTAACAGCCGGAAGTCCATAAGGAAGGCAATGCTGACTAGAGCAAACAGTGGAGTATTTACATAAGATATGCAATCTTATAAACTGGAATTACTTGTATCAGAGTACCACCACATGAATCGAAGAATGACCAGAATACACATTTAGATTAGAGTAGTTATATTTATGATATGAATAAGTTAGTTGTATTCAAGTTAATCTTAATATATAAATATATGTTAAGTATACATTTATTATTTGTATCTTTATCATCTTTCTAAATCTCAACTCATCAAATTCCAATTCTAAATCTAATCTCTTTCTCAGTTTAATCAGTCAGTAATCTAGTAGATTTCATGTATTTCATTGGCTTCCATAGCAATCGCATCAATTATTCTGTGTGTGCATCGCAAGCAAAGACCAAACAGTCATCCACAACATTTAATGGCAAAGCACAAAGCATGGGATTCCTATTCAATAGTCGCTAATCATTTCAGCTGAAGCCAACTAACGAGCGAACCATGCAGCCGAGCTGCTGCTGGACAACAACAACAACAGGAGCTGTAAAAAAAACAGCTAAAAAGTTCATCAAGCGGAGTTTTCAAAAAATGTTTAAGTGCTGGCAATTTGTTAGCGTCTATTGCGTTTGCAAAGACCCAAATTAAAAAAAATAGAGAAAAAAAAGTAAAAAAATAATAAATATGTAAATAAAACCTTTACTCTTTGTGGCATGGCTAGATAAGTACACATCCCGCACACTCCAGCTAGCAAATACGTCACTTGAATTCAACTATGCTCTTTAGCAGCTTAAAATAAAATTTGTTTCATTTACATACTCCACTGCGGGAGCTGGACTGTAGGGGCGAGCAAGCACATAGCCCGCAGTTGCATAGCAATTCATGAGGAATATTACGTGAATTTCCTGAAATGTACATATATATGATTGTATATACGTGTCAGAGTGTGTGTTCCGTCGACATTATCACGTACTTTGAATGACTTTTCGTTTTGCAAAACATACAATTTCTTTTAGTACACTTTGACCGAACTCTATTATGCTGTGCGGCAAGCGTTGACATTTTTATTATATTCTTCTTTTCAAATCTTTTTTTGTTGACAAATTCACAGATATATATAAATATATACATATGTATATATTATATATATTTATATATATATATATACACAATAATAATTATATAAAAAAATTTATTTTACAAAGAGTAAATTGAATTATTCTTTTGCATTTCATATGCTCCGAACTACTGAACTAATTTTAAAACAAATTTTGCGATTTGAATCCAATATTATCTCTGATAATAGAATTTTTTTTTAATATTACAGATCCGCACGAAAGTATGAAAATAATAACTTAATATCATAGCTTGCTAATAATAGTTAACAGTTTGATTATTTACGCTCTGTTCAGCCGAAATATTTTAAAGTCACTCGCTATTGATTCGATCTAGACACTTTTTCCTTTCATTCCATTTTTTTTTTTCTGTTGACCAACTTGAGTTAAATATTGTTTAAGGAGAGATTGACAATGGACTTTCGCTCAATGAGAAAAATAACTCCAAAACTAAGTGCTAACGATGTTCAACGTTCAGCAGATATTTGCAAGCTATCCTTATATCATTTTAAAGAAGGAAACAAAAAAGTCTACATCTTATGCAATTTTTCTTTTTCAAATTTGATTTCTATCAATTATTATTATTCACTTTAATTTAGCACATCATTTTCTTTAACTTTTTAATTTATTCAATGTATTTTCTCTTATATTTTATGGTAGGTATTCAAAATTAATTTATAAAATAAAATAATATGAAAATATTTAGCAGCGAAGCTCTAACTATATAAAACATAATTTTTATATTGTAGCGTTTGGAACGTTTCCCAGTTCAGCATAAGTTCTAAGGTATGGGGGTGCTGTTCTGCTGAACTAATAATCCGTATATTAAATTCGTTTTCATATAGTTATCAGTGTTCTGAGTTACAGAACATAAATACAAGAGGAGAGTTGATCAAGGAGAGTTAAACAATGTACTGAGGGACAAGTAATGAGAGTGATTGCAAATAAAAACAATTTAGGTATATATGTAACTTAAAACTAAATATGAGTGATTTCCAACAAATATTATTAAAGACTTTATATATTATAAATAGTAATAAAAGAGTCATATATTATGGCAACACAAAATATAAATAAAAATACATAAAAATAAATTAGATTAAAATTAAAAAAAAAAAAATCATAAACATAAACTAAATCCAAACTCTTCTTATGATGTCATTTATATATGATGTCATATATTAACAAATAATAAATAAAATAAAATAAAATTAAAATAAAAAATAAAATAAAATCATAAACACAAACTAAATCCAAACTCTCCTTATGATGCATTTATAATGATAATAAATAAAAGGAAATTAAATTACAATAAAAAAAATAAATAAATAAAAAAAACAACAACAAAAGAACAAAAAAATATATGAACTAAGCCAACTTTTCTTATGCTGGTTTACTTTTAGCCTCTTTGAGTGCTCAAATGAAAATTTTTGCTTACCGTGCAAAGCTGGATTAAATCGTTAGTTTTTAATAATTTTTCAAATTAAAAAAAAAAAAAACAAATTACATCGGACTAAAAAAATACCACAAAATTCGCAAGCTGAATCCACTTCTAGTTCGTAAAATTTAAAATTTACTAAAAATTGACTATAATCTTTGAAATAGCTCGAGCCTATGCATTATAGATCAAGTAACTTTTAGAGGTATTCATTTTACTCACATCTTCATTTTTCACTCTAAACAAATTTCTTAAATGTTTTCCCTTCGTTGGCTACACGTTGCATCTCCAGTTGCCAGCAGATAAACACAAAATTGTCTGCATTTATTTATCCGCATGCAAAGTCACATTTTAATTTAACATTTAAGTTTTCATACAAAGTCAACAAAAACAACAATAACAAGCAGAAGAACGACAACAACTAGAGCCTGACAACATTTTAATATTTTAAAAGTTAACAAAGCGCTGACAGCACGGACAGGGCAGGGTTTGCCTGCTGCACCAACTTGGCTGCAACTCTTCTCTGCCTGGCTACATGACATTAACATATGAGCGCATTTCAAGCAATGCGAATCTGCTGCACATAAATGCAGTAATTGCTGTTGCTGCTGCTGTTGCTGTTGCTGTTGCTGTGGCTGTGTTACAGTTGCCTTGTGGTCTAGCAACGCATTACTTTTGTGTGTAATTTCTTAGGGCTTTTGTTGTGGGGCGTATTAAAAGTGCACTTATTGTTTTCGCTGGCATAGAGATGCTCTTCTTTGTGGATCTGTGCTCTGCTCCGGTGAGAACATCGATTTTGACAAGCCCGAGCCGAGTTGCAACTGATAAGCTGCAGAGCTTAAAGGCTTCAAAGATTTGCTAGCATGCTAATAGAATATAAGCCCGAAATAACTTTCTATGTATCCGCATGTGGAAGCCGCAACAATGTGACTGTTGCAACCGCAGACGCGCAGCGCAGCACATACTTAATGTTGCTCATACGCATAGTTGTCGAAACCGCAAAACTCACCTCAGTCCGGGCACCTGGGTTGCCAGCGTGCCGTCGCGCATTACCCAGGATACGACGGGCGGCGGGTTCCCATGCGCCGTGCAGCTAACCTGTGCGCCCGTATCGTTGCCAAACAGCAGGCGGGGCGAGGGCTCCAGCAGAAACGTGGGCACACGTAAGCCGCCTGTGGCCTGGGATGGCACCACCAGTTGGCAAGTTGCAGCCGCCACAAGCAGCACCAGAGCATACTCGGCAATAATCGCTGTCAAAGGCAAACAGAAAGGTAAAACAGGATAATTATCATCTTTATGTAATTATGCAAATGTCGTTGTATATATATGTATATATATATGTGTAGATTGTTGTTTTAAACTTAAAGCCAGTCGGATGCTAAAGTAGTTGCTGCCAGCTGCCTGCCGTTGGCTGCCCTCCGCTGCTTGTTGAGCGAGTCTGTTTCAAGTGCAACTTATAAAATGCGGCTAATTTGGATTCGGTTTCAGTGCACGGCTCTCATTTAGGCAGCACTTGAGCCAGCCAGGCAGCGAGGTAGTCAGGCCAACGCAGACGAAACACTTTATACTCCAAGCACTTGTGTACATACATATATATATATATGTGTGTGTGTGTGTGTGTGGGTGTGCCATTTCACTTTTTGATATATTTATGGCTGCTCGTGTGCGTATGCAGTTTGTTTATACCATGTTCAGAACTCGCTTTACTGACTCTTACACAAATGCAGTTTAAGTTGTTGCCAACAACAGCAACAACAACTACTTGTTACAACAGCAGAAACAGGAAAAAAAAAACAAGTAAACAAGAACAACAACTTTGGCAATATCAACAAACGAATGCAATTACATAGTTACCCACCTTTGGCTCTGTTTAGAAGCCCTAATAAACTCATTTTGTTCTATTATTTGCCTGTGTGCATGCGTTTTCCTTGCCTTCACAGATATTATTCAATTAATTTTCGTTGACTTTTGTTCCAGCTTCTCTGTGTGTTGTTGCCTCGTCTGCTCTGCGCACAGTTTCCTTTGCATTTATTATTATTCTATACTTTTGAGCAATGTGTTCCCCTCGCTGTCGTCGCTGTCCACCTGCAGACAAGAATATTGTATTACAAATTTAGCAAATTATATTTTACTTTTGTTTGTAGTTTTTTAATACGCTTAAATAATTAAAATTATAACAAAACCAATTTATATTCATTGTTTTTCCTTTAATTCAAGTTAATTTAGCTTTCAAAATCTATTTAAATATTGTTTAACGACTTCACATAAAGGAGGAAAAATTAAAAAAAAAGGTTGTTTAAATATAATTATTTTGTTAGTCTTTTATAAATTTTTCATATAATTATTATATTACTCTGGACAAAAAAAATTTAAATTTTTCTAATTTCAAAGAAATACTAATTAAATATGTTTAATCAGGCTTGCATAATTAAAAAATATTACAAAAACCAAAATTGGTTAATATATTTATATTGCTACTTTAAAATTTAAAATTTTTATAATTTTAAAAATATATATAATTTGATAAATTTTTTGCTTTTATTGGATAATATTTATAATAATATAATGAGTTATAATGGATTATATGGTATCACATTATCACTCAACAGAAGCTGAGAGCTCAAGTTTACATATATAAATTCAATTCAGCAGATAAGAAATCTTCTATGAACGGAAGTCAAAGGCTACAAAAATGCAAAGGATGATCCATAAGAAGCGCTTCATAATTTATGTTGGAGTGGAGGCCTGATGATAAATACAAAATCGTGGATGTAGTTGTGATTCTTTTCTTAATCGTATATTAAGAAAATAATGTTGGAAGAATATCCTAAATTAGACTTGGGTATCTCATGAGTGAGTGAGCTAAAAAGAATGGCTCACTGAACTGAACCACTGAGCTTGTTCCTTCAATATGGATCATTTTGGCTCACTAGCTCATTTTCATTCACTAGCTCATTTGGATTGACTAGCTCATTTTTGCTCACTTGCTCGTATTTCTCATTTTGCGTTCTTCTCAATTGGCGTTCGCTAAGTTCAGTTTTTTTTTTTTCAAGTTGCTTGCCTCACTATCGGCTCATGAGCTATCAGCAAGTGAGCAAGTGAGCGAGTTAGCTCACTTCACAAAAAAGAGCGAGTGAGCCGGTTCACCTGAATGAGCTGCTTTTACTCAAGTATAATCCTAATTGCCGATTGCGAATCAGTAGGAGAATTGGAATGGGAGTTATGCTATTAATAGTGCATAATACTGTTTATAGCGTAGCATGACGATGTGGGGAAGAAGCAGTTCTTGTTAATTAAGAATATAAATTAAAACAAAAAAAGTCAAATAATTTAATATTTACAAAGCGAGATGCACCAACAGCCATTGAATTAAATTAAATTAGATTTATGTTTAAGTCAAAGTTTTTTACAGATTTAACATTCATAATTTTCATTTGCAATTCTTATTATACACTAAGCAAATTGAAAATGGGAAATTAGGGTATAATGATTTTGTTGACCCCATAAAGTATATATATTCTTGATCAGGGCGACAAACTGAATCGTAATAGCCCTACCCGCCTGTCTTAGATACTATAAGAGCTAGTTTATAATGAAATATATATTTGAAACTTTAAGAATTATCATGGAGTTCATAATAAATCTTTAATATTATTTCAATTATAAATATATAAATTATATATATAAAACACTTTAAGCTTTTACAATTTGATTGATTCGAAAAGTAATTTATATATGTATTTGTAAATAAAATGCCTACACTAAATTGTTATTCATGTGAACTTTAATTGCTATTGCTAGCTTAGCATATACATATGTATTTAATGCATTCATATCGCTCTAGTCAAGTTCAACTCGGGGCCAGACCCATAACAACTGAGTAAACAACAAACAGTAATTCCTATGCGCCGCAGAGAGAGTGTTGTGCACATAAACATGGGCAAGCTGACGCAGCGGGCTGACTAGCTGGCGGGCTGACAGACAGAATGAAGTCCACATGCTGGCTGCCTATGTAGCACTGGGCTCGCAGATCAGTCAGAGAAGCAACAGCTATAATAACAACGGCAACAACTCAGTTTGTATTGCTCTACACAGCTTTGCTGCTGCTGTTGCGTACTTAGTAAATACATTTAACGAGTATTTATGAGCGAGCATACGAAATGAATGACTTTGGGCATCATTAAATGTGATTCGCAACGGCCACGCCCACACGGCACATACGCAGGCAGCATAACAACAGCAAAGCTGAGAAGGATTCATACATATATGCTTTTTGGGGTCGAGGAGTTTTGCATGACTACGTTCAAGACCTAAACACTGAATGTTTGTCTATTCAGAATAAAAAAGAAAAAACCATTTGGACGGCCCTGCCAAAGGGAAATTCATAGCATTCTTATTATACAGTAGGATTGCCACGCCCACTTCTTAGGTACTTTTCGACTAAGCAAACATCATCATGACACCCATTACGGCGAATCGACAGCACGCCCAATGGCAAGGCGGGAGCAGCAAGGGTCACACTCCAAAGTCCTTTCATGTTTGCAACTTGACACCTTTTCAGCTCGGCCCAGCACCGGATGCGAATCGTCGTCTTTACTCCATGTGAGACTCTGACGCGCTCTGCCTCTGCCTCTGCCTCTGCTTCTGCCTCTGCCTCTGTGTTTGCATTTAATTGAGAATTTAAAATGATTTGTTTATTTTTTTGCTGCGTCTTTTGTTCGAGAATTCGCTGCGAGCGTTTTGCTTCTTTGCTTAGCACTTGCTCGGTGTTGCTGTCACACAAAAAGTGAGTGTGCAGACCTAACTTCACACTCTCACAACCCCGAGCAATTGTCAGTATATGTATGTGTGTGAGTGTGTGTGTGGGTGTGGGTGTGTGTGGGTGTGTGGGTGTGAATTCGCTTGCCTTTCATTTTTAATGAGTTTTTATTTTCTACACTTTTGTGTGCCGCTCTTTGCTCCGTCTAACTGTCTGGCTGTTTGCGTTGGCTTCTCCGAAAGGACGAGGACGAGGACGAGGACGAGCCAGAGGACTGACACCCTTTAGCCTTCAGGATGCATGGCGTATCCTTTGCGCTCTCACAAGCGTTTACTTTTCCTTATGCTTTGTGTGTCATAACTGCTGACTGTCAGCAAATTTGACGCTAAATGTGCTCAGGCGCTTTAAATATGTCGCACTGGCTTACCATGCGGTTGTCTTAATGTCCCTCCTCCATCCTGTCTGATTGCGTGTGGCTGTGTGTATTTAACGCTTGTTTTTGTCATGTGTGAGTCGAGCTATAACAACTGTTTATCTGTTGGCAGTTTGTTGTGATAATCTGCTGCCTGCTGCTGCTGCTGCTGCTGCTGCCTGCTTTGTGTCAGCAAGAGGCCAACAGCTCATGATCCTGCGATGCTGCTGCAGAAGGCCTCAAGCCAACAATGCTGAATGATTGCGTAACCACAGCCTTTGCTGGCAATAAAGGATATTACTGGCAAACGCTTCGACATGTGTTTCAATGCCAGTGACAACAATTTAATAAACAATTTCTGTTGTATTTATATACATTAAGAATCATCCTTGTTTTCACTATTGCATCCCAGAGTCGAGTAGTAGGAAAATGTTTATATACTTCTATATATTGCTGATAGTTCAACTCACAAAATGATCTCTGCTTTGATAATATATATACAAATATTCATTAGGCTGTCATATTACATACACTCATAGCTATTTGCCCTTTTGTAATGTAATATAATATATATATCCAAGCAATTCAAATTAAATTGTCAATGGCCAACTGCTCGACAGTTAGTTAGACATTTGAGCTCATTGCACGCAATTGGATTGCAATTTGTTATTATTGCAGTTCAGTTATCATCAATTAGAATACCTGAATGTGTCAATTATCGACGATGGAGAAATCCATTTCAATTACTCCACAGGCGGTTCAATTAAGCAACTCGAGCTGACAATGGACAAAATTGCATGAAAGCTTATTGTGCCGCATTTACAAGTTGCAGGCTAAAAAGCCGCAAGCTATTCCAAATTAAAAGCACTTTACCGATGCATTGTTCCTTGCATCGTTGTCTTCATTAAGACACCTGCTTGCAGCGTCGCTCGAGCGTTATATAATTACGGCTTAAGTACGTGCCCCGTTCCAAAGCAAGCAGCTTCAGTAATGGGCACGTTGTTAGCAGGGCAATCAATCTTGCACGAGAAATGGCCAAAGCACACAACGAGCAAGAGAGAGAGAGAGAGAGAGAGAGGCTCTCGCCTTGCTTCGATATGAATCGAAGCTGCTGGAGTCGTTTGGCAGTGCCACCCGACTAACGTCATTGAATGCGAAACGCTTCGCTTTGCATTTTGCACGCATCTCGCACACTCCAGTGTTTGTTTGTGCAACGTGAATGGCTTTAAGTGCAGCCCGCCACAATAAACAGCAACAAACGGCAACATGGACGCAGAGCAACAACGGGCGCTCACATGCACAAATGCCAGCCCAGCTTGCTGCGGGTCGGTTGGTTGCATGTGCTTCAACGGCAGTCGAGCGCAAATGCAATGCAAAGGCTGCACCATTGAGAATACCGGAAAAGTGGGCGTGGCTGGCGCTAAACGCTTTTGCATCCGCCGTTGCCGCCACGCGAGGCGTCAAGCAATAATTTTACTTCTTTTGAGTCGAGCTGTTGAATCGTTTTAATGCTCGTCACCTGAGTTGTTTTGTATTTCTATCGATACCCTTGCATTGGGCATAAACGAAATGAGTTGAGCTTGGAATATATAATATTTGAGCTCAATTGTGTTGACTGAATATACATATACATATATAATATTAAAATCTATAATATAAAGATCTCTTTAGTTAAAATGCCTTTCGAATCTGTAACATATTTTTAAATTTATTTACATCATTTCAAATACATTCAAATATTATATTTACTAAATTAGAATTTCCATAGCCTTTGCTGAGAAAAATAGTTATATATTTTATAAAAGAAAATTTCTCAAAGTGAGCTCAAAAATACTTAGAGAGATTAAAATCCTCTCTAAAATCTGACTAGGTAATGCAACTGAAAGCTCACTCAGCCCCCGCATAAGAACTAGGCGAAGACTTAAACGCCACCAGCCTCAAGACCTATTCATTTGTATCTTGACCTGAACAATTTTAATATAATAATGATTTTATCAGAATTATCCATATTTTCTACTCACTAAATTCCCTAAATTCTAAATTATAAGTTATGTATTTTATTTTAGAATGAATAAAACTTTAAATAAAATATAAATTAAATTAATTTCTATTGTAAGTAATCTAGCTGTACGTTAAGTTGTAAATAAATCTAAAATATAAATATTAAAAATATATAAAAAAAAAGAACAAATTAAGCTCATTTGTATTTTATTCATTTAGTTTGTTTATTGTCTTAGACTCTATAGCTCATTTAGCTCCTAGCCTTATTTGAATCAATTTGGCTGTATATACATCTAAAATATAGACTTATATAATATAGTATAATTGAATGTGATACTACGACAAATCAGAATATTTAAATTTTTCAGCCTTCGCTTGATATTATTAATAATCAAATTAGATGTGAGCTAGAATGCGCTCAACACAATTGAATACCATAATGTAGAGTATTTTTACTGTTGACTATAATCTATAAAAGAAGAAACAAGAATAAAAAAATATGTTCATGTTTATTCCCGTTATTTTCTTGTACCTGAATGTGTTGCATACTTTGCAGCGCTGCTTGGGGTAAAACGGATGTGTTTGCGTTTAGCACTGGTTGACAGCCTGGCAATTTATGTGGCTGCCTTCCTGCATGTGAATTTAAAAAGCAACTTTAAGCCGGAGCCCCGACAATTTCCAGTTGGGTCACCCAGGGCTTTCCCCTCGCGAACCACTCCAATAATACACCCTTCTAATGTGAGACGTTTAAAACAATGGATCCATTTGCTCACCCACACAGGCTGAAGTGCAACTCTTTGGTGTGGCAGGCGCACAATGGGTCGAGTCGAAAGTCAAAGAGCATCCGTTGCGAGCGCTGGGCGCGATGACAACGTACTCGTAAATGGCAGCGATTTTGCACAAAAGCGGCCACTGGAACAATGACAAGAGTCGGAATCGGAATCGGAATAGGAATCGGTCCCAAACCTAAACGCTGGCTGTTGGCTGTTGGCTGTTGGCTGTTAGATGTCGTCTGACGGTTGGCGGAAGTGCAGAGGCGACGAGCCACCTAATAACATTTTCCATCTCCAGCCACATTAGCAGCGGCCAAGCATTATAGCCATCTGGCTCTGGCAGCAGCGCTTCGCGTGTTCCAACAAATGTTTGGCCACCTTTTATATTACATCAATTCAAGCGCGACGATTGTGTAAAGAAGATTGTGGTGGGGCAGCCGCCGTTATGCTCGCGTATATTTTTTCTAAGCCATGGAAATATTCCATTGTTGTTGCTGCATTGCCCGCCCGCCCCAGCGGGGACCAAGCGATTCGTGGGGCTACATTGTCACATTGACTAACCGCCGCTCAACCGACCAGCCTCTCATTTTTTTTACACTTTTTTTTATTTTATTTTTTGTATTTTGTACTCTCAGCCTCTACGAGGGGCCTTTGGCGTTTTGGAGTGCCTTTGTTTTGTTGTTGGCGGTGCTGATTCTGCATCTTATTGTGGTTGGTATGAATAAAACTGACTTGAGTGTATTGCTGTGGCCGACTGTCACTGACATCGCCCGAGTGTCTGACAAAATAAATTTAATTGGTACAAGGACCGCAAAGCTTCCTAAACATTTCACAGTCATATGCAAAGCGGCTGCCCAGGTCACTTATTTTGATTGCAACTCAAGCATATTATGGCCCGTAATGAAACTGGCCAAGTAGTTCGAGTTGTTGGCAGCAGTTGAAAAGTATTGAATTTAATTTAAAATATTCGAGAGCAAATAACGAAATGAAAGAGTCTTTATTTCTAATTGAGCAAGTATGAGCTGTCGAGTTCAGTTGGGATGGCCAAACTAAAAGATATCCTCAACTTCTGACTCTAGGCATTATAATTATTTAAAAAGATTATTAACTGTAATATTACACTTCTATAAATAGATACATAACAAAGAATAGATATGGTATATAGATTACTTGAGCTATTTTATAGAGTTATCTAGAAGACATTTATTTATTGAATAATCAATTATCTGGATTAACTTTTGTTTATTTGTGAACATTAGATATTAAAAATATTAAATACATATATACAGTGTGTTCAACACAGAAGTCTGAGTATATAAAGCAAAAATATCTAATAAAATTGTCGATTTTTATCGATAAGTGAGTTATCGAACGAAAATAAAAAACCAGATCAGCGTATAATATACGCTATAATATTTACATGATTTTGTAGTTTATGATATCGATACATTCATACCCAACTCAACTCGCTGTGCTGATAAAAACGAAGACTTAGCAGAACTCATTATATAAGATCTGCTACGCCTTCTTCTGCTTTACAAAACCTTTCTATCCAGAACTCAAATTCTCAATTGATATATGGCATAAAAACGGATAGTCTCGTTCCGGCGCCTATTTACATAAAATTATTTCATTTGACTCTTGATTGAAGTACATTCAAATACAAAGAAGCAATTCCACCTATTTTCTGAGTGGTAATTGAGTAACTGTAAAGTGAGTAGCTGGTAACTGAGTAACTATTATGTGAATAACTGCTAACTGAGTAACTGTGTAATTGTTCTCTGAGTAAATTCAAGCTAACATAATATTTAATAGGCAAATAGATTGATTTTTGTGTTCACTATAATCACTTAAACAGTTGCTTAAAATATTTTTCTTATTATTTATTTCATTTAATTCATTTATTTTATTTGTATTATTATATTATTATTCTTATTTATTTAATTCTTAGTTCATTTTTTTATTTTATATTATTATTATTATTTTATTTTTTAATTATTGTTTTTAGCTAAGTGTTTTATTTTATTTTTATTATTAATATTTTAATTTTCTTAATTATTTTTATTAGTTAATTATTTTATTTTTATTATATTAATTTTCTTATATATATATATATTTTTTGAACTATTTTATTTTATTTATTATTTTTTTTTAATAGTTTATGTTTTTAGTTAATTGTTTTATTATATTTTTATTAGCATTATTTTATTTTTATTTTTTTAGTTAATTGTATCATTTTGTTATTAGTATTATTTTATTTATTTATTTTTTAGTTAACAAGCGAGCTAGTCAAACTCATTTATAAATTGCAAACTTTATTAGAGATTTAGAATTCACATTCTGTTGTTCTAATATACACAAATTAATTATTTAAATGTTAAAATTTAAATAATACAAATTTTATCTCTTACATTTCATTTCATTTTATTTATTTATTTTATTTATTTATTTATATTATTTTTTTTTTTTGCTACAAATTGATTTAGCCTTTTTGATTTATTTTATACTTTACCTAAGTTGTATGCATGTATTTGCAGTAAATACTAATCGATTTTAATTTTTCTGTTTACTTTCAGCTGCCTCGAGTCCTTTGCGCACTACTCAATTACTGGCAATTGCAAATAGAGAAATGTTTTCACAGATTAAACTTTAATAATCAATCTAACCCCAAAGCCTCGACCACAACACTTGCCTGCCCAAATCTTGTGCCAGACTTATGCAACATTCCAGCTTATCTCAGCCCCATGCATAATTCAACAGTTTGCCTGGCAGAAACCACAGACACTCACACTCATACACATACAATCAAATATATCTAAAGATAGAAACCAGAAATGTGTATTGAAATTTGGTGATTTGTGCCAACAGAAAAGCAGAGCAAAAGCAAAAACAAAAGCAAAGCGAAGCTAAACTCAACTCGTTGAAACTAATTCGGGAAAGACAACAAATAAACGAACAAACAACCAAAAGAAAATTTAAATGAGAATTGTAAATCATTCAATGCAATTACCTCGTTATCTTTGGCCACAGAACGCGGCGAGTGAGCGAGCGTCTGCCTGCGGAACGATCCTAGGATCCTGGCCGAGCCGCAGTTACATTGAGTTGTCTGGCATAAAATTGTGATTTTATTATTTTTGGCAGTGCGCCCAGAATGCGGCGCTTAGCACACTCTTACTCACACACACACACACACTAAAGGTCCCACATATGCTGGCAGCTTTCACATGCAGCGATAACTGCTGGAACAAAAAACAGATTGCGGCTGCATTCAACAATTGCCAAAAGGTAGCAAAAAAAAAAAAAAAGAAAAAAGCCAAAAAGAATGAACCGCGACCATAAATTATACACAGTGCATAGACGGAAATTTTTATGGACTGTGACTGGGCCAAGCCCAGACAGCGACGGAACGCTCTTATTCCTTTTCTTTTTTTTTTTTCTTTTTCTTTCTTTATTTTGCCTTTTTCTAGTCCGTCTGTCTCTTTTAGCCTTTTGGCATTGTTGCCGCAATTTTATCACACTTTGATAATCGCATGGCACATGCTTCACGACACGTCAACGGGCACGATCACGCCGCCATTCGATTCAATTTGGAATGCGCTCACAGTTTTACACTCGATAAATTTCAACAAAGTGCTTTAGTCACTTAACGCGCGACTTAGTTTCAGCCCCTGCCCGAAAAAGAATTTAAATATTTTTACATTTTTTCTGGCTTCCATTTTTTGTTTTTTTTTTTTTTAGTTATTTTTTATTTGCATTTTCTTTTTATTTGGTCACACTTTTCCATTAAGCGTCACTTTGGCGATTTGGTTTGCTGCGCTTAGCGCGCAAATTATTTCACCTTTTATTCAATTTACTTTATCCACCGAACGTGACACTAATGTACGGTTACATTGTGCATATGCGCGCGTGAGTGTGTCTGTGTGTGTGCGCTGGTGTGCTGGTGTGCTGGTGTGCTGCTGTGTTGGTGTGGCGCAAAAGCATCCATACTTCCGGCAGACCGTGGGCCGAAACACTCACTAACACACACTAGCACACACAGACAGCGAGAGACGGTGTTTGGGGCCAGGCAAAATCCACTTTTGTTACATTTTTTATGAACACATTCGCTGGGACAAATAACCCGTAAAGTCAGTCAAATCCACGATAAAACCAAAATGCGCACACACACACACACACAGGCACAGACAGATGTGTATGTGTGTCTCGAATGTCAGTAAACGGAATGCCACTGCATAGTTTTAGGCTGCCGCATATATGGCCCTACACACACAATACACTGCCGCACATAACGGTACAAATTCAGGCACTCACACGCACACACATGCACACTTTTGCCTGGCCACTATCACCGATGGGCCCTTTCCGGCCCCGAGGCGTCGACAACGCCAGCATCCATTAATGCTTTTTCCATTAAATCCCCAAATAGTGCCTAACTCACACACTCGCACATAGTCCGACCATTAGCCATGTGAATGTGTGCGTGAGCCTCTATGTGTGTGTGTGTGTGTGTGGGTTTGTGCTTAACTAATACTTATACACTCGGCCATAGCCATAGCTACTACTAACATCCAACTGTTTCAATTTTGTCCGCTTAACACGTCCAAACAGTTCGAAACGCCGGCAATGACTGAACTGAACTTTGAATCCGTCTGCTACACTGTCCAATGCTGCCAACGTCGCTGACTGTAGCATCCTCAATCGTCAGACAGACTGCGCTGCTGCGTCGACTGCGACGTCAGCGTCCACGTCTGTCGGTTGAGATTATCTCCATCGGCTATTGCCCTTCGGGTCGAAGCTGTAAGTGTAGCACAACATCGCGCCATAATTGAACGACGCTGGCTGCGCTGTCAACAGCGGCAGAGCGCACTCTCTTTCTATTACACACAATTCTCTCTTTGCTATCTATTCCGAGTTAAGTAACTGTAGCTTGCATTGTTGTTTCTTGTTCGCTGTGTTTTCATTACTTACGCTCTCCTGCTTTACAAGCAGAGGGTAAACGAGACAGTCTGAAGTCAACAAATAAAACGAAGAGAGACTGCGCGAAAAGGAGAGCGCCTTACCGAGGGATAACGCTATCTCTGTTATTCCTTGCTGATTGAATTATGAACTCATAAATTATTAATGAGCATAATATAGCTGAAGCTAAAAGGCAAACTTAAACTGACGTAGTATGAATCTTGATTGTTGACAGAATTAAAAAACTATAATAATAAATATTACTGAATTAATTATAACTATAACTACGTAAACTATATTTCGTATTTTTTATGATTTGCATAAATCTGTAATATAATTATTTGATTACATATAGATTTTATTACTATTATAATTCTTAATATATATTATATAATTTGATTTAAGAAAAAAAATTATTATATTGTTGGCATTTTAAATCTACGCGACTTTTAAGTTTCCATCATCGTCGACATCGCCATTGTCCATGGGATTCTGGACAACGGCACTTCATCACTTGGCTGTGGGCAGCTGCCATCATAAATCACAGGAATGTGCAACGCTCAAATGTCGCATTGGCGCCAAAAGTTATGCTACATAAAACACGACCTGCATAGCGCTTACCCCTGCTCCACAAACGCCAGCTCGACGACGCTTACTACGCAACTTTTAGCGTAAAATGTCATTCACTATTCGCGGACAGCTCTGCCCTTCGCTATTTATTTATATTCGCGGCGAACACATGGAGAAGCACGTGTTGCTTCATTCCCAAAGCCTGCTCCCTGTTGTCAACAAAGCAACTGCGCATGCTCGCTCTTTCGACGCCGACAGCGCGTAGCGCGTCAGCGCTGCCGCAGCGCACAAAAGTGTCAAGCCCGACCTACGACAACCAAACGAGCCAATGAATGTATTGAATTCAATGCATATGTGTGTATGAGTGTGGCTATGTGAGTGCCTCTGAGTGTGTGTGTGTGTGTGTTTATGAAAAAGAGAGAGCATTGTATAGCCTAAAGCTGTCAAAGCGCATTATCATTTTCATATATCATACTTAATGCGGGATGATATTTTCATTTAGTTTGTTTGGTCGCATCATGAGAAGAACACTATGTAAGTAAGTATATGTTAACTGCGTGTGCGTGTGTGCGTGCGGTCTGTAGCCAGTAAACTTACCAAATACTTAGATGGAAGCTATTTCCGTGTGCTGAAATTAATATCATGCTCACAGCCAGGTAGGTAGGTAGGCAGATGGGCAGGTGAGGCCACACCGTTCGTTGTCAGGCAGATAAATCATAACATCTTGTTATTTAACTCAATTGGCAGGTATAAGTTATTTGCCGAGTCATTAATAACAAAAGGCGAAAAGGTATTCAACAGTTTTAAGCTGTGCAAATTTAGGTTTTAATTAAATTTGATGGTTTTTGGGGCATTCAAAAACCAGCCATGCCAAAAAGGAGCAAACACAAGGACGAACAGTTACACATTCACATAAACATTCATATATATATATATATATATATATATATATATATATATACATATTCATATTCATCTATCACACATGAGCTGACAATACAACGCCTGCTCTGATGGGCATCTTGACAGCCATGGGGTCTCGGGGCACAGGCAACGACGGGCCATCAGCAAACGACTTGGCCCATTTATGCAAGGCTTTTAAATAAATTACAAAATTGTTATAATTCAACGTGCACATCAGCATCAGCCTGAGGCATACACCCGGCCACACACACAATAAGGCTATTGAAGTCCTTCTTGGCCATACAAGCTCGACTAAGCGAAGACGCACACACACACACACAAACACACACACATCCCTTGTGTATGTAAGTCTGTCGGCGTCCTGTTGCTTTTGTGTTGCCTTTTGGTGGCGCGCCGACTCCTCTACAAATTGTATTGTGTGAACTTGGCCAGCACAAAACGAGATAATTTACGCAATTCGCTTATCTCGCCATTTAATTCCAGATTTACGGCTTTGCCAGGCGCTGCTTTCTGGCTGGAATGTCATTTATATTAGTATGCGAGTATTTTATAGCGCCAAAGTGTGACTAATGGGCGCTTTTAATATCGAGTTTGAAAATCGGCATCTAATTTACACATTCTCTACATACATTATATGCACTTAACTCTAATTTGGCGCGGTATGCTAATGCCAATAGAGATAGCCAATGCCCAAATGTGAATACCTTTAAATGAAATAAAATGAGATTTATGCTTTCTATAATCATTGCAATTGGCTATCGAGGGTATATTGTTTTAGTTTTCCAGAGAAGAATGATATCCGTTCAAAAATAAATTGATCTCATATTGAATAAATATTCACATTTGTATGTATTAAAGTATTTATTGTATTCAATCTGATCAATCTTGTCAAACCAATTCAGTTAAGCCGCATTATATATTTCTAGCCATGGCAACAATGTCAATTAACGGAAGAAGCCTGCGTGCTCGTTCCTATTACCATATATATTAAAACCTCTTAAAACATTAGACTGTTCCATTTTCACTATCAAAGGTTAATAATAAAATTAATGTTATATGAGCTAATAATTTGCTGCAGGCTCTAGTTGGTCTCCATACCTCCATTTTACACTTCTGAAATATCTCATTTAAAACCCATAAATGATTTAATAAAACGAAAGTTTTAACTGAATTTGCTTATATTCTAGTTGCAGAGTTGCAAATTATGATAACAATTATAAATTATAAAAAAAGAAATTCAAAAACATTATACAAAAAACAAGTAAGAAGGCTCTAGTCGAGGCGGCTCGACTACGAGATACCCTGAAAAAAAAAAATTCTTCTTCTTACCACACGTATATATTACGCGCCCTCTGCTAACCGCGCAGTTGCTGCCGACGGTTGGGGGTGGGATGGGCTGTACTTTGAACGCTTATAACTCCGTTTCTAGATGGACTATCTTCATGAAACTTTCAGAATATATTATTTGCATTCAAATTTGTCCATTTGCCAAATTACAAGTCTCTAGTAGTTGAAATTCGTTTTTCAAATTGGGGGCGAAGGGGGCGTGGCATCTAAAATCTGATACATAATCTGCGTATCCATAATATCTATCTAAATATACAAATTTGAAGTCTCTAGCTAAAACGGTGTAGAAGTTATGCTCTAAAAACCTAAAAAACGTAAACGAATTTTCGATTTTTTATAATTTCGATAATTAAGGAATGGGATGAGTTATCGAAAAAACAAAATAAACTTGTACTGCGTAACTAAGATACGAGTATTCATGTGAAATTTCAGCTCTCTAGCTCTTGTAGTTTCCGAAATCTCGACGTTCATACGGACAGACGGACAGGGCTATATGTACTTATTTTTTTGTGCTGATCAAGAATATATATACTTTATGGGGTCTGCGACGTTTCCTTCTGCCTGTTACATACATTTTCACAAAAACATTATACCCTGAATTCCCATTTTCAATGGGTTCAGGGTATAATTAACATTATAGTTCGTCATCAGGCTATTATATTTCATCTCAATTTACTAATAGACTGGAATAATTATTTATACACCTTATACTACTTTCATTTTTATAATCCATTCATTTTTATCAGTCATCTTCCTGCATATACTTTAATTTTAGTAAATTGTATATTGTTATTTACAAATATAATATTATAGTTAAAAAAAACAAGTAAGAAGGCTCTAGTCGAGACGGCTCGACTACGAGATACCCTGAACCCTGCAAAGAAAATAATATTCTTCTTCTTTACGCACGTATAACAGCGCGCTCTGCTAACCGCGCAGTTGCTGCCGACGGTTGGGGGTGGGATGGGCTGTACTTTGAACGCTTATAACTCCGTTTCTAGATGGACTATCTTCATGAAACTTTCAGAATATATTAATAGCATTCAAATCTGTCCATTTGCCAAATTACAAGTCTCTAGTATTTGAAATACGTTTTTTTCAATTTGGGGGCGAAGGGGGCGTGGCATCCAAAATCTGAAAATTACAAAATCTGCATATCCATAATATCTATCTAAATATACAAATTTGAAGTCTCTAGCTAAAACGGTGTAGAAGTTATGCTCAAAAAACCTAAAAAACGTAAACGAATTTTCGATTTTTTATCGATAATTAAGGAATGGGATGAGTTATCGAAAAAACAAAATAAACTTGTACTGCGTAACTAAGATACGAGTATTCATGTAAAATTTCAGCTCTCTAGCTTTTGTAGTTTCCGAAATCTCGACGTTCATACGGACGGACGGACGGACGGACGGACGGACGGACGGACGGACGGACGGACAGACGGACAGGGCTATATAAACTTATTTTTTTTGTGCTGATCAAGAATATATATACTTTATGGGGTCTGCGACGTTTCCTTCTGCCTGTTACATACATTTTCACAAAAACATTATACCCTGAATTCCCATTTTCAATGGGTTCAGGGTATAATAAAAAAAAAAATAAATAAAATAAGTATGCGCCAAATGACATTCATGGCATGGGAATTTATAATCTGTGTTTGTTTACTGCGCAAAAGTCAAAAGTAAAATTTTAAAATACAAAAATAAATCAAAAGATGTTTTTAATTTACTTAAATAAGATGTAATATTTTCTTAGTCCCAAGTTGCAAACTGTACGACGTGAAAAGATTGAATAAATAATACAAATGTGAGATTAAATTCTTTATAATTATAATTTTAGCTGCTCTCATCCAATCGATAAATAGATAGATAAAACTTATTATGAAATCGATTTATGCCAATTAGCCAGCCTAATTTGTTAAACACTTTGTGATGTCTTTATTAAAGAAGATCCAATATAATATTAATAGAGGAATATCTCTCGCCTTAGACCGTCTCTGCAGTAGTCTTTAATGCATGATTAGAATCAGACAGTCTAACGCGATAATTATTTTTAATTGCTGGTAAGTGCTCAGCTTAGCAGCTACAGCACTTAATATATCAAGCTGGGCGGCTTTGGAATCAGTTAAGCAAAACCTAAAACTGATTCATAATCTGGCAATAAAACAAAGCTCACCAACAGCACATTATATAAATATGTACACGCAGCGACGCCAAAAGACAAGTCTGTTGCGATGTTGCCCAGAAGCAAGAACCTAACGAAATTTGTTTAAAAAAGACTTTGTGAAATATTAGACAGTGATCCCGATAGTGACTAAATGAGCCCAGTGGAAGCCCACCGTATTGAGATCAGTGTGATTGACTGACTGAACCCATTGCTTCCGGTAAGATCAAATCAAGTTTTCAAGTATATATATTAGAAGACAGAATAGGATGAGCAAGAAAGAATAAACTGAAGCACTAAGGCCTTACAGTGAGAACTGTAAAATAACCCAAATCCATGTCAAGTACTTAGCTCAGCATTAAAACTAGCGAATCTACCTAATGCACAGAGGCTAATTATTTCTTCGTAATTAAAGCAGTTAGAATTAATTATAAGCAAGAGCTAGCGCGGCGAGCTTGATGACTTTTTACGGTCACAACTATAAAAGCTCCAGACTGTGGTCAGAAGAGCCACAGTTTGGTCTTAGGCATCACTTTGGACATTCAAATTAAATTTTAGCTTGGAATATGAGCGTCAGTTTTGTTGTGTTATACAACTGTCTGATCCGAGGCCTCATTGTGCCGCCCATGGGATATACATACGAACCGGGTCTAAATCAAGGCTCAGAGCTCACTGAACAAGAGTTTCCCTCATCCAGCTCATCGATACAATTGTTTTCCTGTCTATATGGAATTGGTGAGATAACTGGAGCTGGAAGCCCAGTAGCCGAAATCAATGCGGATCGCCGAGTTTCTTTTCTCACTGTGGACGACGAACTCAATAATCAACTAGGTACAGACTATCAAAACAGCCTTGAAGTACCCAACTCTTCAACAGATGTGCAGCTTCTCCCTACATATCCAGCTACCACAACTGTAGCACCTGCTCAGCCACCTCTTCCCACCATACAGATGGCCAAGCGCAACTGCCACATTATTAAATGCCCCAAGTTTTCGCAATCAATATATGGCAGCGATGGTGGCAGCTGCTACGAGTTCCCCAATCAGTGCTTCATGGCTGTCGCCAGCTGCAAGCGTCACAATAATCAACTGCCTCGTAAGCGCTTACTCTTGACACTCTCACCTCTCTTCGTTGCTTCACTCACTTTGAGATTCTATTTTCAGGTCTCAAGGAAATAACTAAGAAGCACTGCGACAAACTTATAAAACGAGATTTTATCTAAGAGTCGCCAAGTAGTTATTAGCTAAATAGAGTTTAAAGATAGAGTAAAGAGTAAGCTGTTAAATGTATAAGCTTTATTTATATTCTAAATTAGAAAATATTAAAAATTAACTATATGAATATTATATAATTGCCCTAGAGTAAAAGCTGAAATAAATTGTTTTATCAATTTATTTTTCAATTTAATATGCCTTTCTTAAAAGTTACTTATCTCTATTGCCATGGGCTTCCACGTCTCGTCAGACCACAAAAAAAAATATTTTTTTTTTTTACTTCCCCATTCCCTTAATAGTTTTTAATATTAAGTGTAGTGTTAAGTAACCCGCTGCTCTAATGTTTATGTAATGATGTAATCAAATATCATTTTCATGTTTATACTAACTTCTCAGAGCGTCGACATGAATATGAAAATTTTTTATTTTTAATTTAACAGCCAAAAATATTAAACAATTGTGTTCTCCTCAGCATTACCCTCATGTCTTGCACAGACATATTCATTTTGAACTAAAAACTCTTCCCTCCAAATTGGAAATGTGTAAGAATAATTTAATCAATTTTTATAAAATTTGTATAATGTGTAAAGAGAAATCTTCTCTGCAAATTTGGTTTATATTTGCTTGCACTATTGTCTTAAACAGACAAATTCATTTGTAACTAAAAATTCTTCTCCATAAAATGGAAATGCTACAAAATAATCTAATAAATTTTTGTACAATTTTGTAAAGAAAAATCAACTTTTCGAATTGGGTTTTCTTGTGACTCTGCTGCATTATTGCAAATTGAAAAATTTCACTTAAAAGTTCAATTCAATTCTTTTCATTAGATTTCTTTTTAATATTAAGAGTAGTCACTTAAATTGAAAGACTTGAATGATATAACAGAATGCTATCAATGATTTTAAACTAACTAATTATATATTTATTACATATTCCACATCATTCCACTTTCCCATCCATATAAAGAGATAAAAAGCTACATCAATGAATTTATTTATTTAACAGTTTCTGTCCAGCTCAATTTAAAGTTTATAACTTTTAAATCGATTTTAATAAAAATTTATTTTATAATTTTCCACTAAATAGCGATATACAGCTAAATAAAAAAAAGAGCTTTTGGTTTGAATGAGTGATATTTAATTTAATTGAATTAACAACTTTTGTCCAGCTCAATTTAAAGTTACTTATTTTTAGTAGAAAATTGATTTATTTAATTTTCCAGAGTCAACCATACTACATATATGTATAAAAAAGCTAAAAAGCTACATCTATGAATTTTTTTGGGTGTTAATGAACGATTTAATTGATTGGAATTAACAGTTTCTGTCCAGCTCAATTTTAAGTTTATAATTTTTAAATCAATTTTTTTAATTTTCCACTAAATAGCGATAAAAAGCTAAATAAACAAGTAAGAAGGCTCTAGTCGAGACTGCTCGACTAGGAGATACCCTGAACCCTGCAAAAAAACAACTAATACTCTTCTTCTTTACGAGCGTATAAGAGCGCGCTCTGCTTACCGCGCAGTTGCTGCGGTGGCTTGGGTGCGGATTGGGCTATACTTTGGGCGCTTATGAATCTATTTCTAGATGTACGATGATGAAACTTTTGGAATATATTAGTCCAAATGCAAATATGTCTATTTGCCAAATTGCAAGTCTTTAGTATTTTAAATGCGTTTTTTTCAAATTTGTGGCGAAGAGGAATCTTCGTATCCAAAATATCTCTAGCTCAAACGGTGTAGAAGCTATGCTCAAAAAAAGCAACAACATTTTTCACGATTTTTTTTATCGATGATAAGTAAACGGTATGAGTTATCGGAAAGAAAAAAAAAACAAATAATAATATCGTACCGCGTAACTAACATACGAGTATTAATATTTCATTTCAGCTCTCTAGCTTTTGTAGCTTCCGAAATTTAGACCTTCATACGCGCGGATGGGGCTATATCAACTTATTTTTTGTGCTGATCAACAATATATATAATTTATGAGGTCTGTGACATCTCCTTTTGCCTGTTATATACATATCTCATATATCACTCGATATTTAATTTAATTGAATTAACAATTGGTGTCCAGCTCAACTTAAAATTACAAATTTTTAGTAGAAAATTTATTTATTTATTCTTCCAAAATCATCCATATGTATATAAAGATAGAAAGCTACATTAATAAATTTATTGGTCCAAATGAACGATATTAAATATAATGGAATTAACAGCTTGTGTCCAGCTCAATTTAAAGTTTCTAATTTTTAAATTAATTTTAATATAAAATTTAATTACGCCCACACACACATGCACGTACTAAAAAGTCGCAATTGACATATTATTAAATTTGACCTTTCCGCGCTACCAAAAAACGCGAGCCATACAAAACACTCGCTTCCGTCTCCCATGGCTACGCATAACTTTCAACGAACTGCCCGACTTACTGCTGGGAACTGCAAAAACAAGGCCAGTTACAACGATAACAACATGGGCGAAAGTGTTGCCAGTACACGAAAACTTTTCCTGGGCAAAATGAAACGGGAGGACTGTGAGAGAGAGAGAGAGAGAGAGGAGGAGGTATGGTCGTTGTGGTAGACGAGCATGCGAAGTTGAGTGCTGCAACCGCAGTGGCCTAGCCCAGGCGGGTGGCCAACGAAATGCTCTTACAAAACCGCATCATTATCATGAACGCAAGAAATAGAGCAGCACCTGTGCCAGGAAGAAAAAGAAGTCGATGTAGACGTAACAGACTGCGAGGAGCTGCCACAGGAACAGGAAGTGTTTGGTTGCGGCCAGCCCAGGACAGCAATTTTGTGGGCATATCGCGCAGCTTGTTATATCAATGCTGGCATAAAATTTAATAAGCGCTTTATTATATTATAACAGCAAAGGCTGCTTCCACCACCACAACCAGCAGCAGCAACAACAACTAGGACAATAACTACACGCTGCCTGGGCACCATGAGCCAAAGTTCGTTGGCAAGCCGAATCGGACACTTGTTGAACCTGCTGTTGCTCTTGTTCCTGGGTGCTTCCCGCACCCGCACCCGCACTCAGCCTCTTCCCTCGCATCGCTCTTAAGCTGGCTGGCAAAAGTGTTAATTGTTTAAGGTAAAATTTGTGTAGCATAATTTCGGGCGTGCTGCTCTCAACTTTGGCTTGTCGGAGCAAAAAGTTTCTAGACTAACCACAAACGCCGCCCACTCGTTATAATTATACTATTAGATTTTTGGCAGATTTTTGGCGCGTTGAGCTGGCAAATTGGGTGCCGCATCAGCAAAACTGGTAAATTCTAGTGAAAACTCGTCCACTGCATATTCACTCATTGAAAATGGAAAATGAGGGTATAATACTTTTGGGACTCTGTATGCAACATGCATGATCTAACAAAAAAAAGGTAGACTAAAATGATATTTTAAATATGTTTTCGTTTATACCATAGCCAGTACGAGCTTATCATAATTTTTTCAATATCTCAATATGATTAAAACTTTTTAAAAGTTTTATGAAGAAAGTAAATCTAGAGGAAAAGCTATTCAATAAATAAAATGCAAACTTATTAACCATATAACATTCTTATTAAATCAAGTAAATTAATGGGAATTCAGGTAGTTCTTAGAGTTTAGGGCATCTCCTAGTCGACTAGAATAGTTACTTATTTTACATTTTGCTGAGCAGAGCATTTGGCGCATTTTAAAGCAAAGCAACTGGTCTACGATAAACGTATAAGATTTTTGCACACGCTTCATTAGCTTTCATTGCGAGGACAACTGTCCAAATTATTGTCGGACAGTCGCAATTCACCTGTCCCCCATACGGCTGGGGACAAATTGTGCCACTCTCATTAATCATTCACGCCAAGTCTTACAGCAACAACATGAGCATCCATCCATCCATCCAGCATCCATAACGAGAAGCTTAATTAAATTGCATTAAGTTGGCTTTGGGGTTTTCGGTTCAACGGGCAATTGTTTGTTAATGAAAGTGCCATAATTTATGCAGGCGCTGATTTTAATTCATTGCTGTGGCTTTAACATTTTGCAAATCCATTTTCCATTAAACACACTCACACACACACACACACACACAATGTGGGTGGGTGCAGCTGGGAGACATCTTGTCCTGGTGTGGCAATTATTGACAACGACTTGATGGCGTCACGCAATTTCCGTTGATGCATGCCAATGCAATTATGAAAATTATGCGCCTGTCTCCTGCCAGTGTCTGTGCGCCGCCTGCATCCTGACATCCTAGCTGCTGCCTCCTGACGGCTTCACAAATCAGTCAACCGCACAGATAATGTCAGACATAGTGGCTTAGCAGAGCGCACAAAAAAAAAAAAGTATGCATAGCCTGATTATGAAGCAAACCAAACCATTCTTCAGATGACATCTGATGAAGGCTGTTGATGCGGCTTTTGTGCGTCAAGTTGTAGTTGACTTGGCCCTGTAAGCAGGCAGAGAACGAGAGAGAGAGAGAGAGAGAGATGATGAAAGCAAGTGCGAGAACAGCGAGCATAAACCTCTTTCTCTCTCTCTCTCTGTCTCTCTGTCTCTCTCACTCTTTGTGTATGCATGTTTTGCCAGCATTACTTGGCAAGTGAGCTTCAATTTCAATGGCATTTAAGTGTGTCGTCGTAGTTGTTGCTGTCGTCTCTCCTCTGTCGTCTCTCCTCTGTCGTCTGTCGTCTGTCGTCTGTCGTTTGTCCTCCTACGGTTGTTGCATTTGACACATAAGTGGTCTTTAATGATATCAAACTTCATGCGTTGCTTTCATTGCTATAACTGTTGGCTTCTCTCCTGCACCCACTCGCCCGCCCTACCGCCTCTCTTTAGTTAGCATGTCAAACTTTTCCATACTGCTGTCACTGAGTCCTTTCATTTGCAGTCTTGTTCAACAGATAAAAGCCAGAGAGAGATGAGAGACAGGAAAAGGATTTGAATTTGTGTAGACAGCGCATCGTAATACTGCTCATCGAAATAATTTCAAGTTGAGCTTATATTTGATGAAGTGTATGCGATTTAATAAAAATATGTCTCACTCCAGGTCGAGACTCCAGTTAAGAGTCAAATGCTGTTCGTGCCTCCCGCGACGACTCTATTAAATCATTTTCTTTCGTGATTATTATTATTCTCCCATGGCTAATCCGTTATTTGCCTTAAAGTCGGCAAATTTCCACGGCTACAATCTGAAAGTTTCGGGCAATTATTGTGTTAAAAGTTTTCGTGTAAAGGGAAAGGTATGCCACTACGGAATACCCTGTGTGAAATAAAAATTTATGGATTTATAAATAAATTAGTTTAGTTCACTGCTAATGATAGCTCTGATTTGAGACTGGCAATTGCCTGACTTTGCACCAAAAGCGAGCTGCTCTACTTTTCAGCCATTGTCATGGCCGCAGAAAGTCGTAGACCTTAATGCGGTTTGTGGCCAGTGGGCAACAGCTGCCGGCGACCCTTGTGAATTTGAAAAGTGCTTAGCCATGACAAAACCTTTTTTCCACTTAAAGGCCACTCGGCTAGCTAGCCGAGAGTTGGGATGGTGTGGGGGGCTGTGTGGGGTATGGTGTGTGTCAGTTCGCGCCCAAGCCGCATTATTTCCAACTGCCTGGCCAGCAGCTACATTCAATGGCAGTTTTATGCGCGTTCGTCTCGAGTTTTCCTTGCGCGCCTTTTCAATAATGAAAAAATGTACGAGCGCTGAATTTTCAAATGATATAAATGTGGACGACAGGCGGTGCGCGAGGTTAGGCGACTCGGCTCGGCAGACAACTACAGTCGCAAAGGAAATAAGGAAAAGCAAAGTTTGGAAAGTGGACGTCGAAGTGGAAAAGGCAAATTAAATTATTTCTCATGAAAATGCGGCAAAGACGAAAGGCGAACGAAGTAGACTAAATTGAAAAGCGTTGACGGAAATAAAACTAAAATGCGTTGCGCGTGGAAAATTACAATTAAATTGACTTTACCGACGATGCGATAAAAGTAAATTAGCATAACTTAAAAAACATCCAATCGAATTGTCACAAATATATATATATATTTCACTATATATATATATATATATATATGTATGTATGTGTAGATATCCCATCTTGAAATCATTTGTAGCTACCTGCTTATATTACTATGTAGCTCTACTGGCTTTTGTTATTAATGCCACTTGGCAGCTTTGCCTGTCCACTTCAGGTGAAGTGGTCGCTGCACCTGCACCGAGTCACTGCAGATGCCGCGCGCCGCCCACTCCAGGCGCTGCCGCCACTTGTCGCTGCAGTGCGTCTTATATTTCTGTGAGCATAATAAAGTGCAGCAGTCAACCGGGCTGGCAGACAGCAGCCCGAGTGGAGGGTTTCGGGCCAGCAACAAAGCGTAAAATGTGAATAGACTTCATGACTGCAGCTGGACTATGAAAAAGTTCAAGTTGGGCGCGTGTCGGGCATGCAAAAAACAAAAACAAAAACCTAAAAAAAAAAAGTGAAAAAGGAATAAAAAAAAAAAACAAACAAAAGCAGCAAGCGTGTCCTGACTGGATAATTGAAAGCAACTTTGCGACTTCGCCCGCATGAAATTGGCTACAGCTTTTCTCTCTCTCTCTCTCTCTTTCTCGCTCTCTTATATTTTTGTTCTTTTTATTATTATTTGTTACCATTGTTGTTGCTTGCATTGTCTTTGGTACACATAGTAGTTGCTCCATACGGAAATTGAAATGTCAAGTGCGCTGTCATGTGTGAGCAAACGAAGTCGAGGCGCTCAGCTCTCAGCTCTCAGGTGCGGGTCGACTTTTGAGCCAAACTGCATTTAATGGCTTCGGCTGGCTTCCCACCTTGGCATCAGCTGATGCCACTATAATAATGGCCTTAATTGTCAGCAGAGCACCGTACAAAAGGGGAAAGGCAATAATCATTAAACAGAACTTTTAAACGCTCACCTTGCGCCTATCATGTACGCCCGTTGAGCCAGCAGCCACTGATCCAGGACAGATGCCACTCATCCGGACGACTCGCGGCTGAAATGCTGTTTGCCTAATGGAAAATACGTGCTTCTGCATAATTGGATTTTTTGATTTCGATCGCATTCGGGCAGTTAAGAACCACAGCATACCAATGCCAATGATGTAAAATGTTTTCCAATGGCTTCGCAAATTGCCTTCAATATCAGATACGGATCGCTGGGGATTTGTAGTGCACAGCTATGCAGGATTAACAAAAATTACTTGTCGTATTTGCAGTCACAGATCAGATTAATTTCATTTACAATAGTTTTAAAAGCGAGATAAGGAATTACAACTTTATCATAATTTATAAAGGCATTCAGAGTCCACGTCTGATGAACTGCTAAGACTTTTCTGATACGTTTACTACAAATATTATATTTTCACTAATTGAATGAAATTATGTAACAGCTATTCCATTTAAATTTTTATCTTTGCTCATAGTTGTCGTGGCGAATTTCAAATAGTTTTAGCTGCTTCAGTTGTACTTACTTACTTAAGATATTGGGAAGATTTATAAATATATATGTAGAAGATAAATAATGATATTAACTAAGTTTTCTTCATAAAACAAAAAATAAATTAAATTAAAATTTGTATAAATTTCAAAGTGTGAATTTTTGGATTTCAGAATTCATTCATTTTATGGAAAATATGTTGGGAGAAAATCGAGAAAAATCTTAATCTATCTTAAATTTTCCTTAAAGCAAACTGAATTTCATATTAAATCATTCCCATTTGCAGAGCATTTGAGACCAAATGAACTTAAATAGTATACTCTGAGTCTTATCAGATAAGATCTGGCCGAAGATATTCAGTGTTGGCACTGCTATAAGATGTTTTCACCATTTGACAAAAGGCAAACATGATAAATACCCGAGTGGAAGGAATACAAAGAAAATAAAGGTGACAATTTCGAGTATATAAAATATATATGTGACAGCCGAGTTGTGCTCTTTCGTTTCGCACTTATTTCTATTAAATGTCGCCGGGACACATGTTGGTTTCAGTTTATTGCAATTTACTGACTCGGCACGTGACAAACGAGCCGCACGTTTCCCTCATTGTACGCGACAAAGAGACTGACGCACACAGATCACACATACGCAGCGTGGGCCCCTCCGCTTCCATAGCAGTTGGACATTTATCGTGGCGTTATTTATGGCTCACCAGCAGCTCAGGATGTTGCCAATTTTTTGTCTCGTCTTAATAACAATGCATTAATTTGGTGAACAAGCTTAGAGTTACAAAAAAAAGCAAATAGAAAAAAAGAAAGGGCACAGCAGAGCATCGATTGAAAAGTGCAAATAAATCATAATATGGATTATGATATGACTAAACATATTGCCGTTGTCTTAGCTACCACACGAGGACAGTATATGTTGTGAACTTGCTTGACAGCTTCTCCATTTGTTTTCCCTTGTTTGAACAGGACGAAGCAGAACCGCACACACTTTCATACATATATATGAATATATATGTGTATAATCAAATCACAGCAGAGGCATTGTTAGGCGTACTTATCATAAGGTAAATATGGCAGATTGTTTGTTTTCCAGTTGCTTTTTGTTTGCCATACAGCAGAGTCTGCCTGGATAGTTAGGCTGCTTCGTCCTACTGGTGGTTGCACATGCTTATTCGAAATTTAACAACAAATATTATCAAATTACATAAAGTACATATGCTGGTTTTAGATGTAAATATCAGACCACGTGTCAATTCCGTTTGTGACAAATATATTTTCATACCTGCTCTTAATTAGATAGTCTAAAGCATTTTGGAATGGAAAACTTCTGTGGTTTCTATTATTTAGTGTAAAAGTATTTATTCAATTAATTCATTTATTTATTTATTTATATATTAGTATATTTATTTATGTATTGACTATTTTTTTATTGCTTTATTGATTTATTTGTTTATTATTTACTTAATTATTTATTTATTTATTTATTTATTTATATATTTATTTATTTATTATTTTATTCATTTATTCATTTATTTTTTATTTATTTATTTCTTTATTTATTTATTTATTTATTTATTTATTTATTTATTTATTTATTTATTATTTTATTCATTTATTCATTTATTAATTTATTTTTTATTTATTTATTTATTTATTTATTTATTTATTTATTTATTTATTTATTTATTTATTTATTTATTTATTTATTTATTTATTTATTTATTTATTTATTTATTTATTTTTATTTTATTAATTTATTAATTTATTTTTTATTTATTTATTTCTTTATTTATTTATTTATTTATTTATTTATTTATTTATTTATTTATTTATTTATTTATTTATTTATTTATTTATTTATTTATTTATTTATTTATTTATTTATTTATTTATTTATTTATTTATTTATTTATTTATTTATTTATTTATTTATTTATTTATTTATTTAATTATTTACTTTTATTGATTTTATTTTATTGATTCATTTATTCAGTTATTTGATTGTATAATAATATACTCTAAATAGATAAAGTTGATACATTTTAAAGATTTTAGTGTAAAAGTATTTATTCAATTAATTCATTTATTTATTTATTTATATATTAGTATATTTATTTATGTATTGACTATTTTTTTATTGCTTTATTGATTTATTTCTTTATTATTTACTTAATTATTTATTTATTTATTTATTTATTTATTTATTTATTATTTTATTCATTTATTAATTTATTTTTTATTTATTTATTTCTTTATTTATTTATTTATTTATTTATTTATTTATTTATTTATTTATTTATTTATTTATTAATTTATTTATTTATTTTTTTATTTATTTATTATTTTATTTATTTATTTATTTATTTAATTATTTACTTTTATTGATTTTATTTTATTGATTCATTTAGTCAGTTATTTGATTGTATAATAATATACTCCAAATAGATAAAGTTGATACATTTTAAAGTTTTTGTTACATCCCCGAAATTGAATAAGTTTCTAATCTAACTTTTTCAATGTCACAAAAATATTGTACTTTGGGCATTGAAGGATAACAAAGGAGGTAAGGGCACATAGAGCAGAATTAGAGATTCCAAAGTTTACTTTGTTTTCAGTTCTATATTTAGAGTTTTCGAATAAACAAACAAAAATATTTTAATATAACTTCTACAGAGTCAAGTTGAATAATTTTAAGCAATGAATCAACAAATTTGACTAATTATGCTAATAACGCAATTAGCTCAAATGAAAACGTCTCTTCAAAGATACCTAATTAGTGGACATGAGTTTTACAAATGCTCAAAGTCAAGCTGAACTTTCACTATTTATATATTAGCTGAGCTAATTTCTAGATTCAGTTAAGCAAGTGCAATGCTGGCCAAAAGGTGGATGGCTCTCAGCCTGTTAGTTGGAGTGCTCTCGTCCGTCTCTATTCGCGCACAAAATAATAATGCATTTTACAATCTGAGTTTTGTTGAGGAATTGACGAAAAATTTGCATTTGCGGCATAAGTTTAATGGATTGATTACCTTCTCCGACAACCGCAAGCTAGTGAAGCCACTGTTGAATAATCATTATTTCTTTTCACTGGAACGATTTCTGAGTGTGCATCTGAAATTACCGCTCATCATTTATGGCCTGCAAAAGACTGTTCCTGAGCCGGGTATCATTGCTCGGCAGACTTTGGTCTTTTGTACCGTACGCAATCTGAATGTTGAGCAGGAGACCATGTTCAAAGTTGTCCATAAGATGCTGGATGGCCGTCACGATCTACGCATTATATTCATTCTTAATCCAGGCAAACACATCATGCCTTCAATGGAGCAGATAAATACTTTCTTCCATTGGTGCTGGCGCTATCATTTCATCAATGTCGCCTTAACTTATCAACAGATCGTATATAACAATAACAATTATACTACATATGACGAGCTCTTCACCTATACACCCTTTCCCAAGCTTAGCATTTCTAATGTGACCGACGTTGGCGTCACTTTCAGTTGGGAAGCCGTCAATGTGGATGATGTGCTCGGCTATGAGTTTCGTGTGCCCGTCTTTCAGGATTTGGCATATGCTTTCTTGGTAAGTGTATTGAAATCTGATGTATTATTATACCCTGAACCACTTGAAAATTGGAAATCAGGATATTTTTTATTTTTACCCTGAACCCATGGAAAATATGAATTCAGGGTATAATGGTTTTGTGAAAATGTATGTAACAGGGCGAAGGAGACGTCGCTGACCTCATAAGGTATACAGCACTCTGAACTGAAATGTTTATGAAGTTCTCCTCGATACTTTTATCAATGGATTCTTCTTTACATTACTTTTATATAAGTGGAAAACAATATATTATTGCAACAAAAAACAAATATCACCAAAACATTTAACATTTTTATGTAATTCAAAAAGTTCTCAAAAAAGTCGAAAATTTGACGAACAAAAATAGCACCAATTTTTAATTTTGTTCTAAAAGTCATTAAAAAATAAAAATAAGTAACAAACTCTAACTTATAGTTAATAACAAATGAAAATAAAAGTATTGCTTAAGTTTAGTATTTAATTGTTCTGCCTTTATTAGAAATTACGGCTGTACAACGCCTAGGCATGGATCAACCAAGTCCTGGCATCGTTTAAGGGGAATTTGAGCCGAGGACTTCTGAACGACTTCCTAAAGCATCTTTGCATTAGTTGGCTTAGGTTCAGAAACTATTTTTTTGTCATTCGCCCACAAGTTTTCGATTGGATTTAGCTCCGGCGATTGTGCAGGCCACTCCAGTCCACCAACCCTAATTCTTCCCCACCCCCGTCGCGTCTGTCACTCACTAAAGACCCCTAGTCATATAACCACTTCTCCAAAAGCGGCCAACTTTTACAATATAGTTGTAATTACGCTGCCACAACCCCAACGGAGCCACTTGAACCACTCAAGCCACTCTCCGCCCGCTACTCCGATATACGCATCTAGCTGTTGCAACATAGTTGCAGTTACGCTGACGCCCTCAAGTGTCGGAATGCGGAATTGTCACCGGAAACCAATCCGCGGCTAAGGGCAACGGTCATGCGAAACCGCTGACGTCGCTGCCCTCGCCGCCGTCACCGGAGACGCTGTGTCGTAGCGGGATCAACAGCGGCCACACTGAAACGGACGCCGCTGCCCACGCCGCTGCCCACGCTGCTGCCGCTGCAATGACGACGACGCAGCTGCAGTTGCAATAGAAAAGTGTGCCGTTTGACCAAGAGAGGGATTGTTCTATTCTCGAGGCGAGACTGACAAGCCAAATTCTTTTAATACTAACAAATCAAATTAAAGTTTATAACGTTATCTTGATTGACTATTTATTTCATCCTGAATATGCAGATAAAACTATTGTAAGTATGAATGGATGTGGCAGCCACTGGTATCCTGTGGCACCAACATTAAATTAAATATATTATTGATCGGGGCGACGAACTGTGTTGATTTAGCCCTGTGCGTCTGTCCATCTGTACGTTCATCCGTATATAAAAATGAACGCGTGGATCTCGAAAACTATGAGAGCAAGACTCTTGATTCTTTGTTTGTTAGAGACGTGTATAGCACGCATATTGTGAGTTTTTTTTTCAGAATCAATAACTATTCTCGTTTCAAAGTTAGAAATCTTTATCGTGAATCAGTTCTAAAATTCTCGTCTCGTTTATTTCTGGAACTAGAGCTTCCAAGTCTTTTGCATATATATAGATATAATAATTTATATAGATAATAATTTATTACAGTTTTGATTTTTGATAAATTTTGTATACAGATGCCAAATTCATCCTCATCCAACCAAATGTGTAAAAAATGTATTTCAAATATTAGAGACATACGGTTTGGATTGGCATATACATATTAATGTCATTATCATTATCTAAAAGTTTGATTACGGAAGTCCATCTACATAATGAGTTATTTATCAATTAAGTTTCTATTTGCAGTAAAAGCGAGACAGCTCGATGCCTGTAAATGCGTATATATGTATATGTGTGCGTGTGTGTAGCTTGTGTATGTACATGTATTGTTTAGCTGTTCAAAGGGTTCAGAGCAGTCTCGACTAGAGCTTTCTTTATTATATTATATTATATATTATATATTATATATTATATATTATATATTATATATTATATATTATATATTATATATTATATATTATATATTATATATTATATATTATATATTATATATTATATATTATATATTATAATATTATTATATTATATATTATATCTTTATTCACTATATCTCTTCACAGCTCCCAAATGGCCAGTTATATGGAATTGTTGGCAAGCTTGTGGCCGGTTTCATAGAGCAGTGCAACGGTACGCTGCGTGTGGAGCGAACATCTCATGTGAACAGGTTAAATTACCACAATCAGACTCTAACTTGGGCTGCTCGAGGCATTATCGATATCGGTGTACATCCGTATACGCAACTGATACTGCAAGCAGAGGAGGCAGAAGGCATTATAATCATGTCACCTACGAAAACTTGCCTCATGGCACCCGTGCTCAATCCGCGTGCGCTCAATAGATTTGTAAGCTTCGTTGCCCGAAACAATGGAGTTTTATTGCTGCTGATATTACCATTTTTTATGCTTGGATGGCAGTTGCTCGCCCGCAATGGTTGTAAGGGCTTCTTTCTGGCCTTGATCGTTTTCAATATGCAGCCGGTGCACGGAAATCTATACAAACGTTTCACTACTGCCTACAAAATGGTGCATATGGCTATTCTGCTTAGCTTCTTCATACTTTGGAATGAGAGAATGGGAGCTCTAACGAGGGCAATTAGCTTACATAGCAAACCAGAACAGATTAATACTGTGGCAGACTTTTTAAGGACTCCGCTGCGCATTATGTTAACTCAAGGTGAGGTTGAAATGTACTTCAATACCGAATTTCTGCCAAAAGAGCTGAAGCCACGCCTACTGGTGGTCAATCAATCCACTTTGATACATCACCGGACTAGCCTCAATACCAGCTATGCCTACTGCGCCAGCGATGGTGCTTGGAATATTGCCTCATTCCAACAGTCTCGACTTGATCGTCCACTGTTCCGGCGTCTTAGCAAATGTTTCTGCACATCGCCAACCATTAGACATATTCCCATGGGTCGCAACTCTCCATTTAGGGAGAACTTTTTTCAGTTCTACATGGACAGCCGCCTGACTGGCGTTTACAACAAATGGAAAGAGTTGAGTTTCAGGAAGGCCGCACGAGCGGGTTTACTTCATGTCATGTCGGAAAATAACACATTTGTCAGCATGGGAGTACAGGATTATATGATATTTATAAAGGGCTATTGGATATGTATTGGCATTTGTGTCTTCTGCCTGATGGGCGAGATTCTTTGGAAACATCGAGCACAGTTAAGATTTCATTGGTGTTGAATATACAATACAATTATTGTAGAGCAAATGAAGCACAGCTGTACATGTACTTAAACAACGACTTAAAGCTTAAATTACTTTTCAAAAATTGAGTTAATAACTATGCTCATACATATAGTTTATAATATGATGTCTTATTCGCAAACTGAAGCTGAGTTAAATTAACATTTTAATAGTGATTTGAAGAAAAACATCAAAATTTCGGAAATGTAGGTGAAAAGAAATATAAATATAAATATTAAGTTTACTTTTCTAAAAACTCGTTATTACTAATCACTTTTAATAGCATGCTCTATTGAACATTTAATTTATGCATTATTATAAATTATATTCATTTATTATACTATTAAGATTATTATGGTAATATTATAAAATATATATATATATATATTATATTTGAGTTATCAGAGCTGTTGCCCAATTATCCAATCCCTCACTTGAAGACTTACTTTTGTATCTGAATTGAATTTAAATTATTTCAGTAAAAAACTAGGAAAAAATAATAATAATAATACCCATACAAATTGATATTTACAATAGCTGTGCTCAGAAATACGCTAAATGCCCATAATATTATCATATTACATCATAATTGGACAGTTGACTCAATCGATGAATGATTTGAATTTAAGTGTTGCTTGTTATTGCAAATAGCAATTTAAATGTTATATTTATGTACACACTCGACTTTTCATAAATCTTACAATGAGAAAAAAAAAAAAAAAAAAAAACATTTTTTCTGTAGCTTTCATTGCCTTTGCAGAGATTTGGTTTCCGTTGAAGCATTCCGATGGATTAGGGACTAAAAATAAAGTGAATCAACCGTGAGCACAGTATTTCATACTAAATTGAATAACTTTCTTTGACTTCCGTTGTTTTTGTTGGGATACAGAAATACACACACACAAACATACACACACACACACACACATGGTTAAAAGCTTTCACTAGGCATTCTGGAACGTTTGCTAGATGACAAATAACTGCTTAGGTTGCTTCAGTGCACAACACAGTTTTATACACTTAGACGCAGACAAAAATACATACACACACACACACATACATACATATTCAATCACATTGGACAGTCGGCGCACAACGTCCTAGCAGAGCAACAATGTGTCTTCGTTTCCGTCATGTCTGCTATTTCCGGCTAACGAATTTTAGGGAGCTGCTCACGTGCCCATTTATAAAAAGAAATGAAACCAAGTGGACTCTTAACTCAGCATAGAGTGGAACTAGAAGATGCCCTGTATATGCCGATTATAGTAAAAATATATAATATATAAAAGAAAATAATAGTAATTTCTACATTAACTATTTTAAATAGAAACAAATTTACTATAAACACTTCAACAGACAACACAAATAATATTCAAGTCTACTTAATTATACCCAATCACTGAGTGGAGTAATGAAACTCTTCGAGTTCCCAGTTCCCAGTTCCCAGCTATAGGGTATATGAAGAAAGTCTCGCAAATACCATCAGGCATGTGGAACTATCTGAATGCTCATACACACATTGCTGTTGTATGTGAGTAAGTAAATTGATTGAAATGGCTAGCAGCTAATGCCTCGGGCTCTCACACAGAGCCCATCGGAAGAGTAAGAATTTTGCTGGCGCTTCGTTTCATTTAGACCGAGTCTCTCGAGGTCATTTTCAGCCGCTCTTTGTGAAATTTTTTGTTGCTTCTTTTCTTGGTTTCACAGTTTATTGCTTGTGCTGATTGTCGGTTCGCTTTGTTGGCATTTTTCTACAATATAAAAAGAATGTATATATTTTGTCCTGCTTTGACTTCCGTTTTGTCTTCGACCGCTGTCCAATTTTCATTATTGCCCTGACCGGCCTTTGTTGTTGCTATTCAGCTTCCGTCTGGCTGGTAAATGGCATCATTATCATCTTGGCTCACCCGCTGCGAGGATAGACAGTTAATGCCGGCTCCAATCCCAATTCCGAATTACTTACATACATCGTACTATTTGACTGCTTAATTTGTTTGCTATTTATGAGCTTTGATTCCAGTTGTTGTTGTTGTTGTTGTTGTTGCCATTGTTTCGGATTTGTTACAAACAATTTGCCAAATTAATTGAGTTTGCTTTGTCAAATTTATGCTAACTGCAATATCCAACAACAAGGCTTAATTAGCGAAGGACCGCCTTAGCAGCGGCTTCGACATCGGTCAGATCTGCTCGGCTGTATTTTATGGATAAGCTACAAAATAAACAACAACAACAAAAATTATGTTAAAACTTTGTCCGATGCCGCCTCCTGCTGGCAGCGGAACTGTGGAGGCAACGGAAAACTCAATTGGAAAGTTTGTTGTTCATTTCCGAACGCTGGGCGACGGCAGCGGCCTGCAGCCGGATGCGGGAGGTGTCGACCGGCAGGGAAATGCATTTGAATCTAATATTGCGTTCGCAGTTCCGTTTTCCGCAGGGCCCCGGACAAAGTTCGAGTTCGCGGCACGCCCACTGACAGTTTCAACCATTTGGCCCTAGCGCAGCTGCTGCTCGCACTAACTGGGCTAAAACTGCGACTGGCTACAATTATATAGTTGCAGCAGAGGTTGCTGCTGCTGCTGCTTCGCATAAATTAAGTTTGTGTCTTTTTATTCGCTTTTAATTCACATTTTATGCAGTCCCCGGCCGACAACGTTGTCCGCCTTGTTGGCGCATCGTCGACGTCATTTAGTGCGTTGTCGCCGCTTTGTTAATTCAAAAACTTTTAATAACTTTACTTTTCAGCACGGACACAGGAGGACGCAACAGGCGTGCAACAAGTGTGCGAGCTACAGCTGTGCATGGAAACTGACTTTATCATAATTTTATTTTAACACTGTATTTAGTTAGCATGAAGTTTGCATACTTTGAGCGAGAATGCAGCAGATCAACTTTGAAGTAATCACTTTGGCAGCAGCCTTTGAGCGTTAATCAACTTTGAAGAGACTGAGAAAATGCCAGTATGTTTGATAATCAAATTATGAAAACTGTAAATTAAATAATCCTCAGAGTTAATGAAAATGCCTGAGCAAATTGCAGGGTGACAACCTGATCCATAAATGCCAGGAGCTGACCACAGCAAAAACCCCTTTGTTGGTCTAGGCAGGCACTCAAGTTAATTCAATGCGATGTCTACACACACACACACAAACACACACACACACCTATGTATATGCAATGGGCATAGTGTGGCAGCGACATGAGAGTGGCAACAAACACGGCACTTGAAAATAGTTGAAAGACTCACACGGCATACAGCTCGCTGCAAGAGGAGGGCATGGGCTGAAACGGGCAAAAAAAAAATAAAACTTGTTAGAATTTTGCAGTCGGGTGTTCCGGGCTGCAGAATACTCATTCACTTCCCAAGCGCTGTCTTATCCATTTTCCGATTTGGATTATATATATTATTTTTATGCAATAGGGAATATTAAATTTTCAGTGGAAAGCAGAAGAGCTAGAAAGCTCGAATATATAATATAGAAAATACAGTTACATTCACGATTTGCCACGCCTCTAATGGGCATTGATTAATATTAATCAATTATTTTTTCTTTTGGGCTATCAACTCGATTCTTATATGCCAAATTTTAAAATACAGCAAAATTTGTGAAAAACACTATATATGTATTAGAATATGATTTGATACGTCCATACTAGGCGTACATATCTTTATAGGATCGTATGCCAAATTTGAGCGTTCTAGCTTTAAAACTGTAGGAGATGCAGTTTTATCCAATTTTTCACTGCCAATGGGCTTAGATATATCCGCCATATCTTTTTGAACATGGGTAATCAAAGCGAATATACATTCCAAATTGCAACTCTCTAGCTCTTCAACTAATATGATTTCTGGCATATTGAAAAATGCATTTTTCGAATTTGCCACGCCCCTAATGAGCGTATCGTGAAAATTTGTACACTTTACAAAAAAAAGACGATATGTAAGAGTATATGTTTCGAATCTCTAACTTGAATAGAGTCGAAGTAGATAGCATTCATATGGACAGATGGCGAATATTGCAGAAAGCCAATATACTCATTTCACTTCGTAAAACACAGCAGTATAAACTCAGGAGCTGGCCAACTCTTCTAGCCACTTATGTACTCCGTGTCACGTTGTTTTTATTGTCGCGTCAGTCTGAAGTAGCTTTAGCCACTTTTATTTGAGCTCATAATTTGTTAAAGCTAGACCAATAGCAACTTGTCTCTGACAGCTACCCAAGCGAGTTCATTGCCGTTCAACAGCCATTAAATGCATATGTGTATATGTATTTATAGAGAATATGCATATACATACTCAGCTATATTGGTTCGATATTTCGAATGGGTCAAAAGGCTCGTATAATGCTCATTGATGGGAAGTTGATTGCTGTCAATTCTGCTTGATAATTAGTCGCGCGAGCAGACAAAATGCGAGTCCAACTTCATAATTCAAATTTGACGGAACGAGCATTTGAAGCGGTCTAATACAAATTTATAGCATTGTGGTTCGCTGGCTTAGTGGTGGCGTTGCAGTGGTTGACTGGAGGCCAACTTGCTGGCGACAGGGCAGTTAGGAGCGCCAGCTTCGTTACCATTGCAAATTGCACAATTTACAACGTCAGCAACAACTCGGGGATTGTCGACTGTGCAGCACATAAAGCACATCATGAGGCAATATATTAGAGTCCAAGTGCTCAGTTTCCGTCAGCAAACTACCATTGGAGTCCAGTGGGCGTGGCGTGGCCAGTGGGTTAACAAGTCTACACATTGACGACGACGGGGCGAAAGACTCACAGTAATTCAGCCAATTCAGTTCAGACCAACAGCTTTTCTTAAATAAAAATATATGAGAATGTTAGTTACATAGCTTGAAAATACGATGGACTGGTATATATGTATATATACCCTATATATACTCTGTAATAAAAATATATTTATTATATATATATTTATACACCTATTAGTCAAGAAATCATATTTCAATTTCTATGAATATATATTATCTTCGTTTATCAGTCACATCAAATACAATAGATTTATTTTTTTACGTTGTTAATGAAAATAGAGGAAGAAACTCTAGAAGAATTTTAAAAATTTATGATCGCACATTTCAACAGCTTAAATTAAAGGTTGAATGATAGTCAATAACCAGGAATAATTTATTCATAAATTATCTTCAATAAAGTGAGAGATCCGGAATGGCGAATACTTGCTTGCATTTTCCATTGCTAATTTTGCTTATTATTTAATGGACATGTTTTGAAAACTCAGAATAGCTGAACTTATCCAAGCTTAGGTAAGTAAGACTAGGTCATGTTTCATCAGTAAATATCAGACCAATAATATAATATAATAGAATAGTAGCAGAACTTGTCGAAAAAGAAAAAGTAGTCTTAGTAGTATTAGTAGTAGTTATAGAAGTAGTAGTAGTAGTAAACGTAGTAGTAGAAATATTAGTAGTAGTTGTAGCAGTAGTAGTAATAGTAATAGTAGTAGTATTAACAGTAATAGTGGTAGAAGTAGTTAAAGTAATAATAATAATAATAATAGTAATAGTAATAGTAGTAGAAGTAGTTATTGTAGTAGTATTAGGAGTAATAGTAGTAGAAGTGGTTAAAGTAATATTAATAGTAATAGTAGTAGAAGTAGTTATTGTAGTAGTATTAGGAGTAATAGTAGTAGAAGTGGTTAAAGTAATATTAATAGTAATAGTAGTAGAAGTAGTTAAAGTAATAGTTAAAGTAATAGTAATAGTAATAGTAGTAGAAGTAGTTAAAGTAATAGTAATAATAATAGTAAAAGTAATAGTAGTAGAAGTAGTTATTGTAGTAGTATTAGGAGTAATAGTAGTAGAAGTAGTTAAAGTAATAGTAATAATTAAAGTAATAGTAATAGTAATAGTAGTAGAAGTAGTTAAATTAATAGTAATAGTTAAAGTAATATTAATAGTAATAGGAGTAGAAGTAGTTAAAGTAAAAGTAATAGTACAAGTAGTAGAAGTAGTTAAAGTAATAGTAGTAGAAGTAGTGAAAGTAATAGTAGTAGAAGTAATAGTAGTAGTAGTGTTAGTAATAATTTGTATGAATGCAAGTTGCAAAATAAATTATTGGGAGTTCAACTTTTTACTTAAAATAAATAGTGATCTTAAGCCTTTTCTTCATGATATTTATGTATAACCAATAGACGTTGCTACAAGAGCTTAGTGTGGGGATCAGATATTGAATACATTTAAATTTTCTAGTAAATGTTTTTAAATGTAATAGCTGCAGTGCACTGCAGTGTAGATTTCTTTAAAATCTATGCACTCATGAAAACTTGGATACACCTGAGTAGATTTTCAAGCTGAATAGCTATACCGAAAACCAATATGCTTACTTCTTATCGCTAACAAGTATAAATATATGTATATAATTCTGGTATATTCCAAGACATTGTATTATTATTGCATGAAAATAACCTTTAACAATATACGCATATTTCTTATCAATAATATTTACCTTTTCTGCAGCTTTGCTTTGTTTCATTTTATATCATTTATATACAAGTATTCATATCAAGTGGATCTCTCTTTATTGGAAAGCATAGCGCTGCACGCAGCTGATGCTGATTTGATTGTGCATTAATCAAATCAAAAACAACAAATGCACCTACGCACAGAGGAATACATTGGAGCTTTAGCTACTTTTGCATGTCCTTCGCATATTAAGTAGATGTTTTATCGTTTATTGCACAGGCAAACAGATACATATGAGCGTATATTGCTTACATAATTTAACACACGTTTTCATTCATGTCTATCGGGTATTCGGGCATTCAGTCCGCCGTCGTCATTCGGCCTGGTCAAGTCCACGGCCCTTGGCCGTACACTTGGCTGCGCACATGCTCCGCCAATGAGGCATGTTTAATGATTATTGCGTTTCTTATTTTTATTTATATTTATCTTGGAGTTGGCCATGGGCGCATACAAATTTCGCTAACCGCCATAGGCGTTTTTTTATTTATATATGTATATATATATACCCTGTATACACTTTGATGAACAGAGTTCAAGGAGCTTGGAAACTTTCTCAAATTATTTTCCAAATTAAAATAGAATATAAAATAAAATAGTCGAATAGAACATCCATATAAAAAAATATTTTATGGGCCTAAACTTTAACTGAATAATTATTTAATTAATTATTATTATATAAATGATTTCTGATTAATTATTTCATATAGAAAAAATTTATTTTATTTCCATCGGCAATTTCGTTGAAGGGTTGTGACTGAGTCCATTTAAAATAGGATTTCTGGCGAGTTATCCTTATAAAGTGAGTAAAATACGCCATATAAGCTTGGTTTCTCTACTCTTATGCTTAAACTCATTAATCTTGGGAATTAGTATATCTGAAGGATAATCTCCTGTAGCACGCACTTGAACTATAAATTATATATTCGATTAATACAAAGTCGATTGATATCTTTATCACACTTCAGTTATATAAACTGGGTATCATCCTAGTCGAGCACTCCACACTAGACTGCTCCCACTTCATTTATTTATTTTATTTTATTCTCTGTTGTCTTGACCACTGTTTTTATGACCGTTAAGGAGTCAAGGAACATTTATTGTTGCTATATGTAGTTGTTGTTATTGCTGCTGTTGTTGCTCTGTCCAAGGTCTATTTCTTTTTTTGTTTTTTGTTTTTGGTTTTTTTTTGGCATTTAAGAGACAATGGGCATATTTTCGCAATATAAGCAGCTTAGCCCGAGTCGCGGGAGTTATGCTACATACTGGCCTAAGCAGCAGCCGTATTTATGGCCCTCTAATGTTCTGCGACCATTTGTTGTGCACTTAAGCCAGCATAAGGTCCGTATGTGGTGTGTGGTATGTGCACATATGTTGGCCGTCTCTAAAATTGATGGGCTCATCATCTGTGGTCCAGTTTTGTGGCACAATGAACTCTCAGCTTGTAAGCTGCTTGACCCAACTGCACGGAGTTGCAGCTTCTCAGCAAATGAGCAAAAACTGCACAACTTCCGCCTGCACATCGAAGTGAGTGCCGGAAATAGCCATGCAGCACTGGCATCTGACCATGTCTATCCAAACATGTCGCCAGCTTGGTGCCCACTTCATATAAAGTCCATGCAAAAAGTTTGCACACTAACACACATACTACTACGAAGTATATTGCTTGCTCACTGAGCAGATTCTTTTAACAGCCAAATACATAAACACATGAGCTGACAAGCTATAGTTGCTCTTAAAAAACCTTCTTCTACTATTTTTTGGGTCGCTTGTTAGTGACACATGTATCCAAAGTTACTCTAAAAATATATACATAATTTATAAATGTCTATGATCAACAGCAATATTCAATTCAATTTGCGATTGAACTTATGTTTCGGATTGAATTTCAAATATATTGCATATTCAATCTATTATTAAATATTTTCATAAATTTATACAAATATATATAGAGGCTCAGGTTGAGAATAACAAATATCAATTTTTGATGATGTTTAATTATAATTTTAGCTTTAATATTATAAGTTTAAGTTGTTGAAAATGTGAAACAGTTTTTTGTAGATTTTTTTTTTAATTAGTTGAAAATTCTTTTAAAAATAAATATACTCATTTTTATAAGCTAAATTAAGTTATTAACTTGCATTCCATTCAAAATTGGAAATTAGGGTATATTATTTTAAATAAATATATGTAATATACATATGTAAGGCAGAAGTAGGCGACTTCGTAAAGTACATATATTCATGTTTTGCATATGGTTAGATTGTCTCTTTTTAAATCGTTTACATGACCATATTTTTGTTTTTTTGTTTTTTGTTTTTTTTTTTTTTATTTAACAAGCTGTTAACCGCTGTATATAATATATCGCAATATAATAAAGCGATTTAATCAAATGAAAAGAAAACAGAGTTTTTAGAAGTTTTCCAACTCTGCTCAATTTGTTTGTAATTGCCACATTAACTTTCATTAGTGTGACAGAGAGAGAGAGACAGAGAGAGAGAAAGCGAGAGCGAGAGTTGCAGTTCAACTAATTTAACAAATAAGTTTTTGATGCACCCTTCTCGTTTTGGCATGCATGTCTGCACGTACGAATGAGACAAATATATGTAACTACTGCTAAGTTAAGGCGAGATGGCTACTTATCCGAATTCAAAGACGTTATAATTATCAGTGAACGAAGAAGTGTCTAGAAATTGTCACGCTGCAAAAGCAGAGCGTGAAAGAGAGTGCAACATATATTCATTATTTGCGCAGCTGTAAAAATATTTAAATGTTTAACATTTAATTAAATGGACGCAAACTCGACATATTTGGAAATGTATAAAAAAGAGATCTTTAAGCCACATAAATATTATCAAAATTCCAGTAAATTTATATTCAATACTCGTTATTCAGTTTACTTTATTTTAAGACACTTAATCAACATTTTATTTATTTTTATTTTAAAGGTTAATTCGGTTCCAGCCTTCATCCCCAATAATAATACTCAAAAGTTGATTTAACTTATGTGATTATGTCAATAATGATATTTTTATTAGATTTATTTGGTTTCTTTTATATAATTAAGCTTTAATGATTTCATACAGTAAATAGAGTATATACACTTCGTTGCGTTCCTCCTAATTTTATGCAAGCTGTTTTCTTATTACTTTACTTTCTTCGCTTCAAAACGGCCTTAACTCCTCAAGTTCATGAAACAACAAAAGAAAATTTGAAAAGTTACAACTGGCAGCAGGAAAAACTTTTGGCCATTGTCTGCAGAGACGTTGTCTGAACTTGAAATTCACGTTAGTTAAATTATCAATTCTAGTGGGGGGGAGGCGGGAGCCTGCCCGCAAACTTTGTGAACCAAATGCATTGCTTAGACTATTATTTTGACAGGACTTCAAATGTTATCCACAGGACTTCTTCGATTTGTGGTGCACTTTGTGGCGATTTTTCTTTTCTAATGTGTGTGTGTCTATGTTGCCTCCACAAATGGGCCAGAGTGATTAGACTAAAGTTAGCCAACTACTAAGCTACCGCAGTTGAAAAATAAAGTAATTCAATTAAATTGGTATTGCTAGACGAGCGTCGATTGAGAGTTTTCAAACAGCCTCAAATTACTAGTAAAAATTTAAAATACTTAATTGCATTGCATATTTTTGTATACTTATATATTTTGTGTACTGTGTTGCTCTTTTTATTAATTTACAAACATAACCCGATTAATTTGTTACTCTTTCATAATTTCATTTATCATTTATATAACTACAGCTATTTTATTATTTAGGAATACATAACAAAACAATTTATCAAATAAGTTGAAATTTAAAAATTTATCTCGTTATTGCCAATAATTTCAGACTAACTTCGATGAGGGTTTCTTACGGCGTTCATTTCTAGCTTTTCACTTTCTTTTCGTTTATTCTTTTTTTTTTTTAATTTTTTTGAGGGGGTAAGGTAAGCAGTGTCGGCAAATACTTTTTAAGCTGTGCACACATGGTTCTATTTAATGTTTTCTTTGAGCTCATCTCGGGCGAAGCGTGGGGGGTAGTCGGAGATAGAAGTTGGAATCGATCTTGAATAGGGTATGAAACACGACAGCTGCGAGTAGATCGGAAAGTGTCTAATTTAAGATAAACTATTTTAAATATACATACATATACGCATATACATATTCATATATAAATATAGAGGCTATTTAGTACTGATTGCTTACAATTTAAGTCTATTCCTGATTCAGGTTCTTGATCACGTAATTAACAATGAGTGCAAATATTGCAAAACAGATTATAATCACCAGGTTCGAATAGATCGACTGCCAATTTAAATAGGAATTACGTGTGCTGTTTTTAAGCGCTGTAGCACCCCCATTGGCAACATCCGCGCTGGCCGTTGCGGCAACAGATCGTCCATCACTGGTGCTGGCATCTGTCGGCAATGGCAATTGCCCATTGGCACTTCTGGCATTTTTGTTATGGTTTTCATTCGGAACGGCACTGCCGTTGGCCAAGCCATTTGGTCGAGAAGAGCTGGAACCTGGCTTGCTCGCACTGCCCGGTGCTTGGGTGCCCTGCAAGCGCAACTTTATCTCGCTGACAATGTCTGGAAAGAGCTCACAGAAGTTGGCATTGCGCAGGTTAAATGCAAGCGATTTTTGGGCAAACATTTGCTTGTCATAGCTCGACGATTCTATGGAGCCCAGAGTTGGTGTACTCTCCAACTGCAAATCGAACAAAAGATGAACTATCTATATCGGACGTCAACCATCTATCATTATATAGGCTTACCATAAAACTTAACAGGCCTGTCAGTATGGTGCCCACGCACCAAGTTGGATTCCATGTGTCCGGATGAAAGTCTAAGAGACAAAATCAGCAATTAATAATGGCGAAATTTCATTCTAGTTTTAACAACAATCTATGATTACCTGAAATGCTTAAACACAGTCTGGTATTTGTTTTGAAGCGTCCATTCGGCGTTAGCATATATATGGATGGTGGCTTGAAGGGAAACTCCCGCGGAAAGAGCAGTGTGCCGTGATAATATCCCCCATAATACGGTGAGTCCTCTGGCCCTTTAACACAATAGTGCCATTCTAAAATGTTATTTGGCAGCGGCTCAGCTGTGATGTACGGCAACGGGTCGCGCTTCAAGCGCATGTAATCCTGTTTCATGCGCGATACGGCAGTGGGTTGCTTGCGGGAAGCTGACCCGGACGCCGTCGACGAGGACATTTTCGCTTAATAATTTTTGACCCGATTGCTGCTGTTTGAAATGAAACTGTTGCAACAATAATAAATATATTGTGACAAATATCACATACGCAAACCAATTACTCTACTCTGCTTAACATTGAATTATACTGATAACAAAAATATTGTTACCTTGTATAATTCATGAACACACGCACACACACACACAGGAAAGAATATGCAAAAAATACACGTGGCAAATTGCATTGAGGGTGGAGAATTCCTTAAGCTCGACAGCCGTGCGAATTCTCCCACACACACACACGCAAATGAAATATGAAATATTCAATTTCCTGCCTAGCGTGATGCGCGCTTTCGAAAACACGGATTCTTGTAGATGTGTGTATGTGCGTCGTAACTTTTGTCAGTTATGTTTTTTTTTTTTTTTTTAGTTTGTTTGTTTGGCTCACCCACCTCGCAAATTGTATGTTCCTTGTTGTTGCTATCGTAATTGCAATTACAGCTAGGTCACAGCTGCCCAACGAAAATGTGTGACAACAACACAAGCACAGCGTATTAATACAAATTGCATTCGAGTTTGGTGTGAGCTATCCGAACTATTTGCTGCATGGGTTTGGGTTTAATGTGCGATGTTAGCTTTGGCTTACTCTATCCCTTAATTATAGTATAATTGAATGTAAATTTATTTGTAGCTCGTAAAATTGCAATAAGTATTGTAAAAATTTCTCTTGACGTCGTTCTAGGTAAACAAAGTTGTAAAGCGAATGAAAACAGTGCTGAGTAACGTGGAGTGGCTGTCTTTCGATATAATGTTGATATTTGGTATTTTTATGGTGCTGCCAACCTAGTATTAAATTTTTAAATATCTGAATTAATTTGGTGAAATTTTAATAACGTATATTTTTATGAAAAAATTAAATCTGTTTAAACTGAAAGCATTTATAATAAAATTAAATATTTACTCTTTGTTTTGACAATTGAGCAAAAAATATATTTGCTGTTGTCTCTCAGCTGATAAACGGCTATGCAATATGAAACGAATACAATCATACTAGAGATAAGAGCGAATACGATTAAAGAGTGTAGACTTTATTGTTGAGCATAGAATTTTGAAAGGGTAAGGAGGGAAATTACGACGTACCGAAAACAAGATTGCTTATCAGTGAGCTAGATTTACCAATGGAACAGATCAACACCAAACAGTCACTGCTTCGACAGCGGAAAGATCAGTTGGAGTTCGCATTTCAGTATGGGATCTATAGGAAAAATAGGATTTCTGGGAGGTGGCAATATGGCCAAAGCCTTGGCCAAAGGCTTCATAGCTGCAGGTCTCACCAAGCCCAGCGGAATTATTGCCAGTGTTCATCCGGCAGACAAGATTTCCCAGCAATCCTTTCAAGCATTGGGCATTGAAACCCTCGTAGAGAATGCGCCCGTTGTAGACAAATCAGAAATTGTTTTCGTGTCTGTCAAGCCGCAAGTTGTACCCCAAGTGCTGGCAGAGATCAAATCCATTAGTGCCAACAAGCTCTTCCTCTCCGTGGCCATGGGCATCACACTGAAGACCCTCGAGTCTAGCCTATCCCCGCAGTCGCGCGTCATACGCGTCATGCCCAACACCCCGGCGCTGGTCTGCTCCGGCTGCTCGGTGTATGTGCGCGGCAGCCAGGCGAACGATGCAGATGCCCAGGTCACTCAGCGCCTGCTCGAGGCTGTTGGCACATGCGAGCCCTGTGACGAGTCGCAGCTAGATACGGTAACAGCGCTTAGCGGTAGCGGACCAGCCTATGTCTTCGTCATGATCGAAGCCCTGGCCGACGGCGCTGTCCACATGGGCATGCCCAGAGACCTGGCCTATCGCCTGGCTGCACAAACAGTGCTGGGCGCCGGCCATATGGTGCGTGAATGCCAGACACATCCCGGCCAGCTGAAGGACAACGTCACCAGCCCAGCCGGTTCAACTGCAGCGGCATTAAGGCACCTCGAGCAGTCAGGTACGTAAATGAATAATCTATGACTTGACGTAGATGCTGATAAGGAGACGTCTCTCTTATCACTTTGGACTTTGCAGGTTTTCGTGCGGCTGTGGCTGGCGCGGTGGAGGCGGCGACGCTGCGCTGCCGGCAGATTTCGGACAAGCAGACATAGACCATAGACAATCACAATACAATAAGTTTTGATTTTTGTTTTTGTAATTATTAAAAGAATAACATCATTTGCGTCTGCAGTTTTTATAGCCAAGTGGGACTTAGAACTTTTTACGCTTCTTGGAGCGCGCCAGTTCATTGAGTTCGCCCTGCTGCACGGAGGCCTCCTGGTAGATGCGTTTAACCTTTGCGTGACGTTCCTTATCGCTGCAAAGGAAAATTCACAAAAATTGAGCAAAGATCTTCATTAAGAAGATGTATGTTGTTCACTCACCTTTGTATCTGCTGCTTGAGCTTGAGATCTTGCACGAAGGCCGTGTCTCTGCGTATCTCCCGAATGGCGCCCTTCTTTTCGCGTTTGATCTTGTGCAGCAGTTTGGCGCGTTCCTCCTTCTGCTTGGACATCTTGGGTCTTCGTTTGTCGTCGTAGACCACCTCGAAACGTGGCTCCAGCAGCCGCAAGGCCTTGGGCTTTTTGTCTGGTGGAGCCAGCGGCTTCATTTTCTGCTCCGCCACAGACTTCAACGTAGACTTCGCCTCTTCGCAGTGCTGCTGCACATGCTCAGGATACAGATTCATCGGCAGCTGTTCGATCAGTGGCAAAAAGGGTGCAGCTAAATAGCAGGCACCAGTGTGTTCGCCCATTTGCTCCTCAAAGATTTGCTTGACTAAGCACAACGTCGAGTCCAAGGCTCGCACTTTAAAGTCCAGGCTAATCGTCTGTGTGACCAGATCTGCGGACTGCAGCTTTTGTGGCTGCAGCGTTTTGGCGTCACTCGTCACTGGAATGGCCAACAGTTTACTGAAAGGTCCATCTGGCTCGAATGGCGGCGCAATCTCCAACTTCTCCAGCTGTCTCTTAGGTATGGACATGTGCACGATGCCCAGCAGGAAATTGAAAATCGCAGGAACCAAACGCTTCGATCTCGCGCCAAACTCCAGGGCAATGGTGACTACGAACAGGCCCATGGCAATGTCTTGTCGTGTGCGCACGCGCGCTCTGGACAGAATGTGCTGCATGAAGATGTACGTTGGCGTAGCCACAGGATGTCGAAAGTCCGAGGTGGAATACAGGTTGGCGACGAGCTTAAAGTATATGAGTGTGTCCAGCGAGGGATAAACTTTGTGATTTTTCCGATACTCGGCATATTTCTCTTTAATCAAATCCAACAATGTATTCGACATGCGATCTGAATTCAGATGGACCAGATCGTGCAGCTGGGGCATTAGCAGCGAAACCGATTGGAAATGCGAGCCGATGTCCAGCTCGCTGGCATCCTCGAACAACTCCTGGATGTGCTGCAGCAAAAAGGCGAAGAGTTTGACAACATTCTCACGATTCACGCCATCAAGCTTGGGATGATTGCACTTGATGATGCGCTCCACAACTGTGACCTGCTGTGCCGGCGTATACTTGGCCAGCAGATCAGTGAAGTCCTCATATGTCTTGGGCATTTTGATCGTGTAGGGTATGCTGGTGTCTACCGCTTCTGAAACCTTTTGTTTTTGTGGTTTGCTTTTCGCCTTTTTGGACTGTGGAGTTTCCTCTGCGTCCGAGTTCGTCTCACTGTCCGATGCTTTCAGATCGCTTAAGTTATCTACCTCAGAATCAGAATCACTCTCATCATCTTCTTCATCATCTTCTCCGTCATCATCCTCATTTCCAGAGCCTTCCACAGGTTTGTCATCGTGTTGTGCGAACGGATTCTCCTTTTTGCTATTCAGATGCGTGCCTAGATTGCCATCTAAATCGTATGCCAAAGTGTCGTCAGCATCATCCTCGTTGCCAGCGGCAAAGTAACCATCGTCCAAATCATCAGCCGAACGATGAGGCTGTACATTTGTTTCCTGCAGCTCATCATCGGCTTTCATGCGACGCAAGCGTTCATTTTCGAGTTTCTCCAAGCGAGCAGCTTCCTGTTTGGCCAGCTCCTCTGGCTTAATCAGCTTGTCTGTGACGCTGCCACGCGGCTCGAAGATCATTTCTTTTAATAACTTGTCATATGCATCAGGGGGTGGCTTTGCGTGCTGTTCATCCTTGGTTGCCTGTGCTACCAGCGACAGTATATCCTTGTAGTTCGCATCCAACTTCTCGGTCAGATCGTGCACTTCATCCTTATCCTTGGCGATCTCGATTTTGCGGCGTTTTTGCTCACTTATCATTTCTTCAATGGCCGTTTGACGATCCTTAGGCGCGTCAGCTTCGCCTCCAAAATGAGCCGCTGAAGTGAACTCAGCTGAAATATTGAAATAATTAAATTAATACTGAATCATTGATTTCTATGCCAAAAATTCACCATCTAGACCCTCATCCTCGAGCTCCTCATCATCGGAACGCTCATCTCTGTACTTTTCAATCGCCTCCAGCGTTTGGCCTCTGTGTGTCAAGAGCTCATCGTCGTTCAGGTTGAATTTCTGTTCCTTGTTTGAGGCGCGCACCTGAGACAATTTCTCAGCCAAAAATCGTGCATTCATCACAGATTCAGTGAGTTGTTCGCCGGTGAGGTGTTTGCCAATCCGATGGTCCATAAATTTGTTGGTTTTGTTCTTGACAGCATATTGTTTGCCAATTGTTTCCGATCGCTTTTGCAGTGCTTTGGCACGAGAAACACCAGGTAAACCTCGATCATGTTTGCAAATCCGGCCCAAAATTTTAAATTTCTCTTTATTAACATGCACATCGAACGGATTCAAACGTTTAGCAGTTTGTGATTTTGCAGTATCGAAGGGATTACTAGTTTTCACTGACTTTTTCGAGTACACTGTATCAGCTTTTGACTTATTGCTCTTAACACCCATTTTATTTTTTCCTTCTATTTTAACCGAGTTCAATGCATAAGGAAAATGAAAACAAACTCAATACACGTGCACTTCAGCTATCGATATTTTATTCGATATATTCTATTACATACGTTGAAATATTGCATTCATCGATATCTATTTTACAGCCCTAACGATAAAACATCCCTGCTAAAATACCTACATTTGTGTGTGAATTTTTCGGCGAAAGCCAACATATACTTCTGCAGATTTATTCGTGTTTGTGTCCGCAAAGTTGAAAAAATAGTGAAAATACTTCTATAAAAGGAGTAGCATCACAAATATAAATATATAAGTATTTAGTTTATGTGTAGCGCTGCAGAAAATAATTTTTTATTGCCACGCAATTCCGCGTTACATTTCTTGTTGCATTAGTATTGGTAAGAAGGCCGACACCGAATGTGCGTGCCGCACTGCAAGCGTGGTCAAATAATTCAATTTATGTGAAGAAAAATTTGCGGCAAATCGTAAAAATTGTATAAAGGGAAATGAGTGAAACACCGCCAGAAATGCTGCAACAGCAGCTGTCCGGCGGAAGTAGCAAAGAAAAAGAAGCAAACGGTGGCAACGACAACGATTATCGGAGCCGGGATAAGGATCGTTCTCGTTCTAAGGATCGGAGCAGGGACAAAGACAAGGAGAGGGAACGTGAGAAAAAGCGCAGGTTAGTGTCTTAGTGTATAATTGCTGATATTTGCAATCACTTACATGTATGTATCTACAGAGATCGTGACCGTAGTAGCAAGGATCGCGATAGCCGTCGACGTGACAGCCGCGAACGAGAACGGGATCGGGAGTCTCGGTCGCATCGGAGTCGCTCGCGAAATCATGATGACTATGATAGACGCAAGAAACGCTCACGGAGCAAGGATCGTGAGCGAAGACGTGATCGAGATCGCGACTCACGATCGAGACGAAGCGGATCGCGAGGTGGAAGCATTCGAGACGATTACGATCGCAGTCGCAGGCGTCGCTCCAACAGTCGCAGCTACGACCGTCGTCGTAATGAACGCAGCAATGAGTCGCATCGTAATAGCCGAGAGCGGAATAGTCGGGAGCGCAGCAGTCGTGAACGCACCTATGTGAATCCGTTTGATACATCGAACAATCGGAACATGTTACACGACCAGGAGTCGCGAATTCCGTCTCTCTTCGAGCGTCATCTCCAGCAGCCACAGTTGGAGTCAATTAGAGAGGAGCCTACTTCTCGGTTTGATCTCACCCAGACCATACAGGATCTAATGAGCAATGTGAGCAACAACAAGAGCTTTGCATCAATGTTTAGTAATCAAAACAGCAACGATTCCACAAGCAATGGAGTCTCAGAGAACTCAAGTAAGTATCGACAGCACAGTCTTTAAGAGTTTTGCTCTAAACCCGTTTCTAAATGCTTTTAGTGGACAGCGCAGCGGAACGGAAGCGAAAGCGAAAATCACGCTGGGGCGGCACTGAGAAGGACAAGACATTCATACCGGGCATGCCTACAATTTTGCCCTCCACGCTGGACCCGGCACAGCAGGAGGCCTATTTAGGTAAATTAATTCTATTTGGTATTACTTGTAGCTAGTACTCAACTAAGTTAGTGCTTAAGCTTAGATTTAAGTCTAATGACAACTAATAAGCAAAACAAACACAGCCACAAATAGTCGCGGGGAGATCACAGTAAGCGTTAACCGTTATCCACCACAGTTAGAAGTCCATGTCAGACGGCCGGACGTGCGAGAAAACGTAAAACCACAACAACAAAAAATTGCATTGAGCAAACTATAATAATCTCTCGTTCTCTTTTTGAAGGGATTCCGGCGTGTGACACAAACGACACGAGTTCCAAACGGGTAGATAATAACCTTATTATCTAAATGCCCAAAGAGAAATATGTACATGAACCGATCTAATCAACCAATCCAACCAATCAAATAAATCGATCAATATTAATTTAATTATAATAATTGTAATGCTCACAAATTTTCAGTTAGTTTAGGCACGTGTCGGCGCTGTCGTCTATAAAACGGAATCACAAATGTCGTATCAGGCACATAGAGATTATAATCTTTACGGTCTCCCCCATCTAGCCCATCATTATTATATGATATACAACATATATAAAAAAAAATTCTTCTCTTTTTTTCTCTCATACAATATTAGCATCTAACATATACTAATGTCGAGGTTGCGCTCGATTTTCTTTCTTCTTCTCTAACGACATCTAATTACAGTTCAATTCCAAATTGAGGAGATTAGCCGCAAGCTGCGTACTGGCGACCTGGGCATCACGCAGACACCGGAAGAAAGGTTTGAAACTGTTTATACTCACACCCCACACTTGTCTTTATCTACCCCTAAAATTAAAAATAAACCAAATGAGCATGTTCCAAGAATATCACAGCTCGGATAAGGATGCGAACTGGGTTGTGGGATGGCACTGCGCTCTACGATCTACGATCTACACCAATGCTGCAACTTGTACAGGTTTACTGCAGCATGTTCTGCAATTATAAAAAGACAAATTTATAATTATTTATTTTTAATTTCTTATAACTATATATGAATATATATATATATGTATATATGCATCTCACTAAGCCATTATCAACAGTCTTGATTTTGGTAAAACTAAATTAAGTTCCTATTCCCATTTATTTAATTAATCTGTTGATGATAGTTTTCGTGAATGCCTTGATTAATTCTATTACACAAATAATTGTTTGGTGAAGGCCTATGGTTAAAACACAGTTGAAAGCATATTTAAAGGTTATGCCAATGTCTTGATTGCACATCCCCGGTTACAGGGGCTTTGGAAAGGAAAACTACTAAAACAAACAAAAAAAAAAAAAAAAAAAAGAAGCTGCTTTGTTGGCGCCAAATTCTTAATTGATTTTTCTTGATTTTGTTGGTTTTCAAACTAATGCTAGTCTTAATTAATATTTTAAAACATTTCAAGGGTTTTTCTATTGGTGTCAGACAACGTTTTAGATTCGACTCCAGAGAGAAGTGTAAGCGTGTGGCAATCTAATCTAATCAGATTTAATATTATAATAATGCCAATTTCTTCTCTTCCTCCAAGCCAAGTGAGCGTCCAATACAATAAATGCATATTTTTCAGAAAAACTGAGCCCATTTACCCGCAGGGTGAGCTCTCCAAAGCAACAACAGACCCAGACCAGCCAAACAAACTGAATGCATCTGATGCATTTTGATCGAGTCGAAACCAAAATGAATTAATCAAAATTCTTCTCTTCTCAATTCACCAGCGAATTTTTCTAATCAAAACTTGCTAATAATGATCTTGATTAATGAATGATGATTTGCAAATTACAGGATTTATGTTATACGATAATCCACATATAAAATTTTTCAAATACGATAATATATAGTACTTAAAATAAGATCATTAAGCTTAGACAATTGCCTACAGTTAGCCCTGAGCACGCCATTTCAAATGCAAGCGTTTTCTCTTTGTTTTGCTCATCCCCAGGTCGCCCTCCCCGGAGCCCATTTACAGTTCTGATGGCAAACGTTTGAATACGCGCGAGTTTCGCTATCGTAAGCGCTTGGAAGAGCAGCGCCATCAGCTCATAGTCAAAATGCAGGCTGTTAATCCGGAATTCAAGCCTCCAGCGGATTACAAGTAATATAATTATTTTAATATATTAAATTAATTAATAATAATTGTAATCTCCTATTCAGACCACCTGTTACGCGTGTCAGCGACAAGGTGTTGATTCCGCAGGAACAGCATCCGGACATTAATTTCGTGGGCCTCTTAATTGGACCACGCGGCAACACGCTAAAGGCCATGGAGAAGGATACCGGTGCGAAGATCATTATTCGCGGTAAAGGTTCCGTTAAGGAGGGCAAGGTGGGGCGCAAAGATGGACAACCTTTGCCAGGCGAGGATGAGCCACTGCATGCCTTTATCACTGCACCCAATCCGGAGGCAGTGCGCAAGGCGGTGGATAAGATCAAAGACGTCATACGTCAGGGCATTGAGGTGCCCGAAGGCCACAATGATTTGCGCCGCATGCAGCTGCGCGAGTTGGCCCAACTTAATGGTACACTGCGCGAGAATGACATACAACGCTGCACTTGCGGATCGACGGATCACAAGTCATGGCAGTGCCCCGATAAGCCAATCATTACCAACACCATTGTGTGCACCTCTTGCGGCGGCACTGGCCATTTGACAAAGGATTGCCGTAATAAACGTCCAGGCTCCGGCGTACCAGGTATGGCTTGTGAGGATTCCCAGGCCAAGATCGATGAGGAGTACATGAGCTTAATGGCCGAGCTTGGCGAGGGACCGCCGCCTTCCGCTGCGAAGGCTGATGTGCCGACTGCTCCGCAATTACATCGCGCGAGCTACAGCATCTTTGATAAGAAGCCTTCGCAGATGCAGGCCATTCAGTCGCCACCCAATTCGTCGTCCCGTGATCATCAACGTGACGTGGGCGGTGGCTGGGGAGGAGCACCACACGAGCATCAAATGAACATGGAACCCAGCATGGGCATGGATCATGGCATAGGCATGGCACCATATGTGCCGCCACCGCCCGTAGTGCAGGCGCCGCCGCCGATGCCGCCACCGCTAATGCCTTGGATGAGTGCTCCGCAGCCGCCGCCACCAGCCACGGAGCCCATGAATCCACCAATACCAGGCACATTGCCGCCATTAATACCGCCGCCGCCTGGTACAAGTGCGCCGCCAATACCACCATGGGCAAGTGGCTATCCCAGCTGGGGCACGGGCTATGTGCCACCACCGCCACCGCCGTGTGCGCCGCCGCCGCCTTCGCTTACCTTGTCACAGCCGCCACCTCCGCCGCCGCCATCTAACTGATCTTATATGCAAGGCCCGCACATATATAACTTGTAGTCTAATAATCTTCTTATATCTAATATCTTAAACTTAAACAACCTGAACTAAATATGTAACTATGTACTTTGTATTTTATGCTTCATTAAAGGATTGACTAAACATTAGTTTAGAGCTTTATTAAAAAGTCTTTGTTGTCGTGTGATGAATGTGGAGTGTGTGCTTAGAGATTTAACCATGCTTGCTGAAGTACTGCTTGGACTCGTCGACGTCGGGCTTGATGGTAGCTGGGTTCGTTTTCGGATTCCAATTGGCTGGGCACACTTCGCCGTGCTCCTCGACGAACTGGAAAGCCTTGATCAAACGCAATACCTCATCCACGGAACGACCTACGGGCAAATCGTTGATACTGTACTGACGCAGCACGCCCTTGGGGTCAATAATAAATGTGCCGCGCAGCGAAATGCCTTCTTTATCAAGCAACACATCGTAATCAGCGGATATTTTCTTGGTAATGTCCGAGAGCAATGGGTATTTCAGCTTGCCGACACCGCCGTTCTTGCGATCCACATTGCACCAAGTTAGATGGCTAAAATGCGAATCAACAGAGACGCCCACAATCTCGGTGTTGATGTCCTGGAACTCCTTGATGCGCTCGCTAAATGCAACAATTTCTGTTGGACACACGAAGGTGCTGTAGGAAATCAAGATTTAAGCAAGAAATTTTGACATATGGCGTAGACTCGCTTACAAATCTAAGGGATAGAAAAAGAGAACCAAGTATTTGCCTCTGTAGTCCTCCAGTTTGATCTCCTGGAAGTCGTTACCAACGACTGCCAAGCCTTTAAAATCAGGAGCCGGCTGTTGCACACGCACCGCGCATAGTGCAGTAGCTGCAGATTGATGAAATTCATTAGGTTAGTTAGTAGAAAAAAGAAATTGCTTGTATATACTTACTTTGGTGAAGCAGACGTGCTGTTTGTTTATGCTGACCAGCGATGACTTTACTCAAGTGCGGCACCTGCAATGCATAATTTGCATGTTACACATTACGTAATCACAATGGCATGTTTTTTCAAATCTTGGTGCACCCACAAAACTTAATCACTTACATTGCGCAGCAGTGTACGTCCAATGAAAGACATGATTTATTTGATTTGAATAAAGAAATTAAAGTCGTATGTAAATTAATAACCGTTTACAAGTCGTTAACCTGAACCGAACGATAAGTGAACACGAACCGGCATAAAACAAACTGCGAAATGACAATACAAAAACAAAACAAATGACAAAAGCTTTGCATCAGTTGGCAGCGCCGCTAAAGTTATCGAAGTACAAATGTTATCGCTGATTTACTGCGGCGAAAACTGTGGAGCGAAAGTTTAAACTAGAAAGCTTTTGTGCTTTGCAAATTGCAAATGCATTTTTAAAATTTAAATTCAGATTCTTTACATGTAAATAAAAGAGCAATAAGAAATGTGCTATTGAGTTCAAAGCGTTTGCCGCGTGTCTTTAATGCCAAAGATCCAGATATGTGCTAGCCTACAAACCTATTCTTGTCAAAAAGATAATGGAAAGTGTAGCAAAATATTTATCACGCACTCCGCACGCCATACAATGGTAATGAGCTCTGATACCTTGGATAGCATAAAGTAAAACCAAGCATTTCTATATGCTCACATGTGCAGATACTGCACAATACATACGCATTAATGTTGTTTTGTTTCTTAATCTAGTAAATGCTCAAAAGCGGCTCAGGCTCAGCATCGGCAACAGCATCAGCTTCGGCTTCATTCAACACGCACACACACACATGCACAAACACACATGGGCACGGCGAACAACAAAGCGAATCACAGTGCGTAGCATAATGGCGTTTGTTTGTCTTTGGTTTGCGGTTTAGACGCTGACAACTGGGCGAAAAACAATGAAAACTGCATACATAGCCATTGCACTCACCTAGATCTTGAATCTTTTTGGTGCTCTATCGAAACAATGGCAACTAGTAGCACGGCGAATATTTTGCATACGACATTGTGTTGGCAAAACATTTACACTACTATTCACGCATAGATAACTGTACAACAGCTTCCATGCAAGCGTATTGATAACGGGGAGACCGAAAGAGACAGACGTGAAGCTTTCAAAACAAATTATCTTGATTTGCCTCTGTTCAATATGGAAGCTAAAAGCATTTAACATATTGAGACTCATCCATATGGTAGGCATGTTGATAAGAGAGACAGCGAAAGAGAGAGAGAGAGAGAGAGGGACAGACACTGCTACAAGGTTTGCCTGGCTCTTGCATAACAACTGATCTTGAATTACCTATGCATAATAAGGGAGCAGAAAACATATAACATCTGGATGTGTAAAAGTAACTGTTTATTCATTGTAAATTAATAGAAATGTTATGCATGTGATCTCCTCTCCAGTTTATACACCAGGAGTATTGGCTACAAGACCACATCATCATTCTAGTTTCACATAATTTTTCGTGCACGAAATATCATGAAATTGGAGCTAAAGACCATAAATCCAGAGTTGTCTGTTATGCTGGGCATGAGTCGAGGAGCTTCGCTTTTATGTGTTTACAACCCACATTTTTGACTAGCTGTCCGTCATGTTTTTCCGCGAATTTGACAGGCATTCACACACACTCACACACACACACATGGCTAAGCTTCTGCACCAATTCCGTCAGTTAAGTCCGGACTACGCTTACCAATTAATATCCATGTATGTTAGCTTTGTTTTGTGAGGTTCGCTGCTCGGCGCGCGCCACACAATTCACGTTTACAATGCTCGGCCCGCCCGCTGGATTTGCGCAGATTTACATAATTTAAACAAACAGCACTTGAAGCTTAGGCATGCACTATGAGTGCATGTATGTGTGTGTGTGTCTCACTGTGTACTTTGTTTATCTTGCAAACGAGGATCGCGTGCGGTACTCGAAGATCTCTATTGAGGCATTGTCGCCGTTCACACGCAGTGCTCGGCTCGACGCGGCTCGGCTTCAGGTGCCGATCTGTCTCATGCTCCGCTTGCCTGCGTCGCATTGTCGAGCAGATGCCGTCATATTAGCACAAATCTGCTTACCTTTTGTTGACGCTCGAGTGCCGAGCCCAGATTGCACTAGATTTCACTCTTGAGCACTTTTGATTCGTGACAATTGTCACAGTTCCTTTGAGTTTTGGTTGGAAAAGGTGAGAGTTTTCGCCTTGCACCTACTTCTGCTGCAACGCGTAATCCCGATGCAAATCTGGCTAATGTGATACGTATCGATAAGACGAGGCCCACAGATCTGTCCTTGCTCAATTTTTTGCTCTTTCATCTTCTGCTGTTCTTTTAACACTTTGTTCTGTAACCTGAGTAGATTCTACTTAATTACGAAAACTCTTAGCAATTTCCCATTCATTCTATACGATATCATTATCCTTTTTGTAATCAGCATTTCATACCTAGCCTGCCGGCTGTAACTATACTCCGATATTTGCCCATTTGCATCACATTTTGATTGCGAAATTGTTTCACAATTTCAATTATTATTTCACTGGAATTTTTTATTGTTTGCTAATAGGCTCTTATTGTAGGACATCTTGATCACATTAAGTCTACTTGCTGACTGCCTGTCTCTCTCTCTCTCCAACATATATATATATATATATATATATATATATATATATATATCTATATATATGTCTTGCTCTTGAACATCTAACCTAACGAGCGAACGACATCATTCATTAAGCTGACATCTCAAAATCAACATTAAGTAAAGCCTTTCTTCACGGATTACCCACAGTTATATAGTATATCCAAATCAAGGGATTAATTGGTGCGAACACTCGAAGCTTCTGCAGTTTTATAGCAACACATTTGGTCAATTCATCTGTAGATTGAGCAGTGCTTAGAAGGAAGAATTTCCAATGTGACATATAGGCGATGATATGACTTTGGATCTTCTGTTATTAACACATATATTTGTAAATCATATCAAATCGGAGAGTTCTATCTTTTTATACGGACAAACAAACGGATTCCTATCCCCCAATATTCATTCATTTGACTTCATGAATGAGCATATGAACTATAGTTTTTATACCCTGAACCCATTGAAAATGGGAATTCAGGGTATAATGTTTTTGTGAAAATGTATGTAACAGGCAGAAGGAGACGTCGCAGACCCCATAAAGTGTATATATTCTTGATCAGCACAAAAAAATAAGTTGATATAGCCCTGTCCGTCTGTCCGTCCGTCCGTCCGTCTGTCCGTCCGTCCGTATGAACGTCGAGATTTCGGAAACTACAAAAGCTAGAGAGCTGAAATTTTACATGAACACTCGTATCTTAGTTACGCAGTACAAGTTTATTTTGTGTTTTTCGATACTCATCTCATTCCTTAATTATCGATAAGAAATCGAAAATTCGTTTACGTTATTTACGTTTTTCGAGCATAACTTCTACACCGTTTTAGCTAGAGACTTCAAATTTGTATATTTAGATAGATATTATGGATACGCAGATTTTTTCAGATTTTGGATGCCACGCCCCCTTCGCCCCCAATTTGAAAAAAACGTATTTCAACTACTAGAGACTTGAGATTTGGCAAACGGACAAATTTGAATGCAATTAATATATTCTGAAAGTTTCATGAAGATAGTCCATCTAGAAATGGAGTTATAAGCGTTCAAAGTACAGCCCATCCCACCCCCAACCGTCGGCAGCAACTGCGCGGTTAGCAGAGCCCGCGCTTATACGTGCGTAAAGAAGAAGAATATTCATTTTTTTTTTGCAGGGTTCAGGGTATCTCGTAGTCGAGCCGTCTCGACTAGAGCCTTCTTACTTGTTTTTTTGTTTTTTGTTTTGAACGAGTATTTTGCAGTCAGTCAATCATGATTGCAACACTTTTATTTTATTTCTCGTTGCTGTCGATGTTGTACATTAAAATGGCGTGAAAATTAATACCATTGATTTATGCTTGCTTTAACAGTTAACATTTGGCTTTGTTGTAATTGTTGCCAGTGGGCATTGCACAATTTGCACATCGATTTGCGTACATTTACAAAAGTCGCTTTCAACCATTAATAATAATTGCTGTGATTTAAATTTTAATGGCAATCGCTGACAAACAAAAGCAAATACATATACATGTTGTGCGTGTGTGTGTTTAAGTGTGTGTGTGTATGTAGGTTGTATTGTGCGTGGAAAGCTTATTGGCATTTGTGGGCTTGTCTGTGTTCAGTGGTAATGTATATTTATGCCAATTAAAATGTGCATTAGACATGCATATTGCATTTCGGCTAACTATCAAAAAACATGCTGCAAATGGAGCTCGTTTTTTTTTTTTTTTTGGTATGGTATGGTATGGGGAGTACGGGTAGTACGGGTCGTACAAATGCTTGCATAGTTTACTCAACTGGTGGACTCAACTGCTGGCAATTTTAATTTAATTTCAATTCAATTCAAATTGCTTTCAGGCATTGCACACTTTTCTGAAAGCAATCGCAACAATTCAATCACTTTGATGTTTTGATGCCCACAAAACAGCGTCAACACCGCCGCCAATGCCTTTGCTTGTAGCTGAGCCCCGCCCCCATCCACTGGCACACCCTCACCCCCACCGAAATACGCCCAACTCGACAGTTAAGCGCTATAGTCGTCGTCGTTTATTTTTTTTCCAACATCAATGCGATTGCATTCAATGCCTCGCGCCACTCTTGACACTCGCAACGGGAGTCAGGAGTTGGCAACATGTAATTTATTTAATGGTTTTCCATGCCACGCCCATAACCGAACGAAATCCCAAATATGCGGAGTAAAAACCAACACGGAAGCCAAACAAGGTGCAAAATACATACATAAATGCAGTAGCGACTGGGCAGAGATCGGCGCAACTAGCTAATGTATATAGAGAGTTGTAGTCGAGTTCCCAATACTAAAATGATATACTGCAAGTTGACTTAGCACAAGATGATTTCAAATAATTATTAATATTAAGATTTTAGTTTTAAGCATTTATATTTGTATTTTAAGATCGTCACAAATATGATATGAAATATCAAATTAAATGATAATAATAATAATAATAATATAATAATATAAATAATAATAATAATAATAATAATAATAATAATAATAATAATAATAATAATAATAATAATAATAATAATAATAATAATAATAATAATAATAATAATAATAATAATAATAATCATAATCATAATAATAATAATAATAATAATAATAATGTAAAGGAAAAAATTCCGATTCACATATGATCTGAAAAATGAATAAGGGATAAGTTATCAGCTTTATCAGCCCATTTGTCCTTCCTGTCCTTGTGAGGTAAGACAAATACTAAATTGAATGAGTAAGAAACCTCTAGTCAACACTGTTTCGAGAGATCCCCTTGAACCCTGCAAGAACTGATATTCTAAGAATTCAGCGCATTGCTGTCTCGCTTATTCTGTATATGGGCTACGTTATGGGATATTATTTGATGAATAATTTTTCTTTGAGATGGAATTTCGTAATCAGACTGTTGGAATATTGCAGATCAGTATAGTACGCTGATATCTTAACAATAGTTAAGTGGCGCCTGAATCAGGTAACTTAAGAGAGTACAACTTGTATTTCTACGCTTGATATCTTGGACAGTTTTTGATCTGATGCAGGGTGATATGATGATATTCCACTTGACTCAAAATTTAAAGTACTCAATATATATTCAATTTGATTGGGGTATCTTAGCTGAAGTGCCTTGCTTCCTTCTCATTTTTACCTTAATCATAACATGTTTACATTTTAATTACTTTAGCCCAAAGGCTTTTTATTGTGCAACTTTTGTAACAACTTCAGCTACCCGTGAGCTTTGTATGTGTGTTTGTGTGTGTGTGTGCGGCCTAAACGCATTAAAACACTTCATTATGCCTAATCCTATGTGATAACAAAAGCCACACACGCACACACACACACACACACACACACACACATGCAGCCAGGAGAGCATATGGCAATGAAATACACTTGAACAACTTTATTACCAGAATGAGTCCTTGGCAAGGGCTGCGGGCAATGTCGGATGGATGTGGCACGTTTTAATGGAACGGGCTGCATTTGCATTGGCATTAGGGGAATGGCATGACGGGGTTAGGTTAACAAGTTTTATACAAATCACGGCACGTCAGAAACCATAAAGTGTATAAATACCAAACACAAACTATTTACCCTCGCTCCCATCCCAACAGTTCCTATATATACATATATATATATCTGTGAGCTGCGTATCCTTGACATTAGGAGTGCGTGCACGTGACGGAAGGCTTTCAACCACTTTGATTTCGCGTTGTTTGCTGTAAATTTTACGCCTGATTACAAGCTGCCCGCCTCTCTGATTGATAAAAATCTCACGGCTAACTCAAGGGGCGGTCTCAGCACTCATATACATACATATATATAAATAATATATGCATGTAATTTATTTGCATTGCTTCTAGATGTTTGGCTAAGTGAACAATTTTGTTGTTTGGCCAACAGGCCGCTCGCCTTCAAGTGCACAATTGGCCAAAGTCTATCGCGATCTTAAGCAAAACTGAGCCAATAATTATTAGCCCTGTAGTTGCATAGTTTTGATCATGATCTTGGCTTAAACCGGCGCCAGACGTCTCAGCTACCGACTAGCCAAAAGGTTAGTTTTGGCTTGCTTAGGAAGGGTAAGCGAGCATTGGCCAGCATCTTGAAACTATCTCTCTCTCTCTCTCTCTTCTTTTTATCTTAAGCCGATCTAATGCGCCCCAGGTAGGCAGCGTTGCCCGTTGGCCGCCGCTCGGCTGCTTGTTGTGTTTGCCACGTTGGCTACAAATTGGATTACAATTAAATTACATTTACATACGCCGCTGCGCATGCCGCTTTGTTTGGCCGCGCTGCGAGGCCTCAATTAAAAATTGCCATGTTTTCAGTTTGATACATCCCAGACCCAATATCCAGCTGTGCCCGTTTGCTTTGACTGTTTGAGATAACAGCAGATAATTGGGAGGGACGATGTTGATATGGACAGGGATTCAAATATGGATTGCAGACAGATGAAAGCATTTTGAATATGTTTTCCATTCGAATAGAAGAACCTTGAGGTATCTGAGACTATGAGGACTTCAAATTTAAAGGGTTGTCGACAATCCCATCATATTAACTTATTTATTTAAAATGGCGATGGCCGAAAATGAATAAGCTATAATTTATAGCCCAAAGAAGACCAGAAAAATATTTTATTTTTAATAACTGTTTTATATTTTATATATATAATATATACATATTTTATATTTTAATATCACTAACCTATTTTATTTAATATATTCTTTATATGTTCAGTGCTATTATTGAACTTTGATAAGTAAAACTGTTTAAGGAAACTTTATAAATAATTTTGAATAACTTTTTAAATGTAATTATTATAAAATCAATTAATTAATAAAAAAAAAGTGAAAATCAACCGAGAAAAAAAATAGAAATCAAGAGATAGCAAATAAAAAATAAAATAAATCTTTAAGGAAATTTTAAAACTAATTAAAAATAATTTTTTTATGTAATTATTACAAAGTCAATGAAATAATATAATAAAACGAGAATGGCAAATATTAGTAAATGTACCGAAAACAAAATGAGAAATAATGAGATAGAATACACATAGTATATAAGAATTATATTATAATAGTAAATAATAATAATAATAAATCCGTCTCACAATTTCGAAGCTTTGTCTGATCATACAATTTTTGCTTTTATTAATACATTACATAAATAAATGTTAATAATAGGATTTTATGGACTATTTTGTATTATTTTATTATTATTTATTAAATTTAATTTAAATTTTAAATTTGGTTGCTTTTAATATAATATATTTATATAATATATTATTAAAGACATATTTTGCATTTTTAGTTTACGTTTCTTTGAACTGTTCTTGGAAGACTTTGAATTCCAATTCACTTTACTTTTACCATTCATAGAAGATCCCCTCAACTGAAGCATGCTTATAAGGACTTCAATTTATTAGTCTATGCAGACTGAGTTCAGAGACCTGGCCACATCATCTATCCAACCATAATGTATCATCATTAGCCGGCAGCACTTTATATAGTCTGTTCTCTGTGATTTTGTGGCTTTCAGCATTCGCCCGAAAATAATTGAATTGTTCTTCATTATTTATTTTATTATTTTGCTTGTCTCTTATTATCGCCCGGCTTATGCTGGCACTGTGAAAGCTATTGCAAAAACTCGAGCCTTCACCATTGTTTCAATGTGCTCCTCCAACTGGGTGGATATGAAGCACTTTTGCGCCATCGACATCGCCATCGTCATCGTCGTCGTCGTCGTCGTTGCCATTGCCATTGCCATCAACGTGGCGCGTCATAAAATACGCGAATTGCATTTGCCATTTACGAGGTGTCTTTCTTTGTATCTGTTTTTTTTTTTTTATTTTTTGCGAGTTTTGCTTTGTTATTGTGCTTCTTGCCTCGGATTTCAGTGGGTGGTGGCGCCGCGTACCGGACGAGCTGATTCCTTTGGGGATTTTGCGCACAAAGCAGTGCCAAATTGAATGTGGGATTTGACAAAGATATAGATGTTCTTCTTCCACCCGAATTGGCCATGAGGAGTTTGGGGGGTAATTTTATTGCGCTGCCTTTTATGATGTGGCGACAAATTGATATTTCCTTGAGCAGCGACTCAACGCGCCAGCAAGGCCAATTTAGATATACTCACACACACACACACACACAGACACACACGCACACATATACACATTAATAGTCAACAGTAACCGCAAATCGGCAGGACTCGCTCACTGGGCGGTCCGCATCCCGCCCGCTGCGCTGTTGTTGCTATCCGCCTTATAAAATAATTAAGTCTTAGCTGCTGTTTGTTGTCTGTCGGTTGTTTGTTTGTTGTCTTTGTGCCACTGGCAGTGGCAGTGGCAGTGGCAGTGCCAGAGCCAATGAGAATACGCACATCCAAGCGGCATTAAGGACTTTAGCTCGATTTGCGCGGGGTGCCTTTGTATGAGCCGCCGTCTCTGATGTGCCAAAAGGATCCGCTTGCAGTTGAATTTGAGACTTTCTTTACTTATTTTCATTCCCATTGAACGCAGCTCTCCCTCCGCCCTTTATGCTGAAATCAACTGTAAGTTAATCACATTAATCCGCGATCGGTTTTCAAGTGGATCCCTCAATAGGTAGCCTCTGATCCTTTTGCTGCGACGCATTCAGTTGCAAAATTAGGCGGCACACAAAGACAGTAGAGCCAGTTGAGCCGGGGTTAGGGGAGGACGAGGAGTGCCTCAAATCAAAAATTAAAATCACACAATGGGAAAAAAGGCAAGTCGGACTGTTATAAAATACGACAATATGTCATATAAGTAATTCTTATTTACGGTAACGCGTGATGTGTTGAAAGTTTACTTTAACGATTTCATAAAAGAGCTTGTACATAATGGCCAGGACGCATAGATTGAAAAAATAAATAATACATAAATAATATTCAAAATCAGTTTATCTTAGTTCATAAATTGTTCATCAAATGTAACTATATTTGTGTACACTCTAAAATGGTTTTACAATTAAATATTATTACATAAGCAAACAAATTCATAAGCCTAGTCATTATCTATTCTTGAGGGATCTATAGAAGAGACCATTAGTATTAATTTCCAAATATTTTGAATTCTAATCCAAAAACAGTAATTATAAATTATTGTTATTTCCAGAGTCTTCTTAATTTTGATTTTTCTTTTAATAGTTATTTCTAGCGTTCAAATATGAATTTTACATATTAAAAAATCTACATTGATAGACAAATGTGCGAAAGCTTAAAAAATATATTTACATATAATATTTAAAACCTCAATAAAGAAATGTGCTAAAATATGTATATATTTATATATACATATTTAATTTTATTTTATTATATTTTAATTTTATTTTATTATATTATTATTATTATTTTTTTACGATAAAATTTAATATAATTATTTGTTATATATTTTTTTTTTATTATTTAATGATTAGCCAAAAATTGAATGGAAATTTTCTTTTTAATATTCTTATTCATTATTTATTTATTTATTTTTTATTTTGGTTAGATATTAACTATAAATGTTTGGGTATAATTTATTTATTTATTTTTTAAATAAATAAATGAATTGCCATAAATAATAATAATAAATAATAAATTTAATGAAAAGTATTATTATAAATATTTTAATTCAACTATATAAATGATTTTTTTTTAAGTATTAGTAAGTATTAATTATTGGGTATTAATATTATGAAGTATTAAATAGTTTACCTAGCAAATTTGTTATATTATTAATAGCTCTTGCCATTTAAGGAAATGAAAACTTATTTGAAATAATAAAGGACAGGGCTTTAATCATCATATAAGACTTAGTTCATAATTTTCTCTAGTAACTTACTATATAAAATAAAATTTACACAAATGAATAATTTATTTTGTCTTAAGTTTACATATATTAAATAGTTGAAAGGCGCCAGGGTATCTACAAGTAGGTCAATCCCAATTTGAGCATTAATAATTATTTTTTTTATTTTTATTTTTGACTCACTTTATTTTCAACGTTTAGCTGAATTTCATTTTTAGCCAACAGTATTCGATTCAGTCAACATTCGGCGGCTCTTTTCATTTCTCATTGTTTGAATTAATTATCTGCTGATTTTCTACAGCGCTCGTCCTGTACCCATTTCAACATTTGTGTTATTAGAAATGGTAATTGAATACTGTTGTCAGTAGTTTTTAGCCGGCAAAACGTTTCAATTTAATTAATAGCCAATAATTGTAACAATATAACCTCAAAATTGTTTTGATACAATTTATGCATTTTTATTGAGAAATAATTAAAACAATTCACACACACACACACGTGTCAATTTTTATATGTCTGTTTTATTTAAAATTGTATCTAGTGCTCTTTAAAAACAATAAGTAACAGGAGTAAGGAGTAAGCATAATGGAGTCAATTTCTTGCACATTTTGTCGTTTGCCTTTGAGCAGCAGTTTAACGACTTGAGAATGAAATTTATGCGTCTAAAATGGTACTCAATCAGCAAGGATCTAAACCTGGTAAGAAAAGCATTGGAGAAGTGCACACAGAAATTGAAATCGAATCGTGGGCCACGCGAAACTGTTGAAATGATAAAATATGAGCGTTCGTAATACAATTTATTTAAATCAGAGTCTAAAGCGTTATTTATGAGCGCAGCGACAGGGGCTGCCTGACTTGCGTGTATATATACAAGTATATATACATATATACTCGTACCTTCTCTCTCTGTGTGTGAGTGGGAGAGTAAGAGGGTTGCGTTACATATTTTAGCCAGCTATTGTTTGCATTTGAATAAAGACAAAGCCAAGCCCCAAAAGCGCGTCAGAAATTTAACAGCCTAATATCCAAAATAGATCCAGCGGTCGACGAAGAGACTAAAACTCCATTTGCTTTTAACCATTCCATCGCAATGCCGTGCAGTTTATTGTTTGGCATGCTCGCCGCCTATTATACAAATGTTAATAGCAAACAAAAGCCGCACTCATTTGCCTAATGTGTGTCCGATAAGGAAATGGAGCTTTCGATTTGCCATCATGAATTTATGTTATTATATCCCCACCCCCTCTATATATATGTATATACATGTGTGTGTATATCAATTTTGACCAACGTCAATTGCCAAATTAATTGCAGTTAAGTCGAGCAAATATTGCTTGTGGCATATGTCGAAATATAGACAATGTCTATATGTATGTATGTATGTATGTATGTCTCAATGCCTCTGTGTGTTCGTCTCACATAAGCGAAGCAGTTGCTTTCAGGTGGCCGATCAAAATTTACTCGACCCTGACTAGCTTTAGTATAGCATAGCATAGCATAGCATAGCATAGCATGGCTTTATCAATTCTCCTCACGCCTATGCCACTTCCCTCCCATCCATGCAAAGGCCTTTCGGCCGTATGCATTGCTGTGTGGTCGACTTTTAGGCACCCGACTGCCAGCTAAAGTGGAGTCAATGAAAATTGCAACTCCCACTTTGCTCGTACGTCAATTAAGAGTTGTTTTTCTTGTTTGCCTTTGTGCACACACATACATACATATATATATACATGTATGTGTGTGTGCCAGTCTAGCAAGCATATATACAGTGAAAAGCTCTGAAGCATGTCTGCAGTGCTTTTCGCTTTGGCTTTGGCTTTGGCTTTAGCTTTGCCTTTGGTTTCACTCGTCTTTCGTTCTAACACAGTCATACGCTATCTCCCTTACTCACACACTCACACACCAGCATATATATATATATAAATACTCTTTTATTGCAGTGCAATTTGTTGTAGAATCGTTTTGTCCGACAGTTGAACAGTTTGTTATTTCTTTTAAATGTTCGAAGTAAAAGAGCTTTGGTCGTTGCTTTTGGAATTTTTGTGGCTTGCCTTTGCCCGCTGACCACTGACTGCAGTGGCCGGGGATGGAGCCTAATGTTGGCGCGATGAGGGCAACAGTTGGGGGCTAAGTTTTAATTTTAGGCCTCGGCTATTTAAGACTTTTTGTAATAACTAGTAGTGCCACAATTGCGTCAGCTCTTAGATATTCATTTGTTGACGCATCTATTCAATTCGGGCTCAGCACCCTTTTCACTTCCCATTGAGCAATTTGCCTAATTAGTGATTGGAAATAATGACAGCTCCGAATGGCATCGTCAAAAGGAAATCAAATGAAATTGTTTCTCTCAAAAACCCCATCCCCATCCCCTCTTGGATATGCCTAAAAATGGCATTAACAGACGGCGGACTGACGACGCCTTCTGCCCCGACTGTTTCGACTATTTCGACTGCTTCGACTGCTTCGACTGGCCCAGTCGTTCGTATGTATCGCAAGTAACGCGATTTCATTTGTGCATTCAGTTAAAATTAAAGTGGGGCAGCGCCTAAGTGTCAACACCTTTTGAACTAAGCGACGGTGTCGTACTCTCTTTGGAATCGTTTCGAGCTGCCTCACCATGGGCTGCTCTCGTTGCAAAGTCTAACATGAAAACGAATCAAAAACAAGCAAAGCGCAGAGGGAAATTACATAAAAATGTGTTACATTGCAATGCCGGCAGGTGGAACTCTGAGCACCCACACACATACATACATCTCTGCTTGCATGTATGTATGTATGTATGTATGTGTTTGGTAAATGCTTGAGAGGGGAGCAAGCGCCAATGTCTGCGGTGGCTGGCAGCACTTTGAGACGCACTTTGGCAAAGCAATCTTCTAAACAGGATAAATGTAATTGCGCATGAATTTCTACGCATTTTTCTGTGTTGCCGTCGTTGCCGTCTCGGTGGCAAATGTTTTTGGTTATTTGCCGGCGGTGTCAGCTGAGCGTCAGTGGTGGCCGCGAACGTTTTCCATTGGCTTGCCGTTGACACGCCCACTCTCAGCACGCACTTGCTACCGCACGCTCTCTCTCTCTCTTTCTCTCTCTCTCTCTCTCTCTCTCTCGCTCATGCTTTGTCTCTCTCGGCTGTTTGCTCTGTGCAATTGCCTTGCATAACGTTTTCTTATTTTTTTTTGTTTTTTGCAAATTGCTGCAACACTTATTGAATGCCTCGTGGTCGTTCCAGTCGAAGGCAGTTAAAAATTCAATTTGCTAGCCGCTCTCGCTCACACTACCCTTCTCTCTCTCTCTCTCTCTCGCTGTCTGCAAAGTTTGCTCAGCTTTTGGAAAAATGGCTGCCTTTGTGCGCGCATTGGGGTGGTTTGACTATGGACGGAACGATGTGGAATGAAACGGCAAAATGCTGAGATTTGATATTTGGATTCAAAAAGCTAAAGTTAGTTTGAACTTGTTTGATTCACACTCATGCAGCAAAAAGAAAAATGCTAAACACTTTTCAATTGCTTTTTAAAATCTTTTATTCATTTTCAATTCATAAAAAACTGTTGCAAATTAAATTTTATTTTTCATTTGGATATATTAAGCAAAGATCCATGCACTGGCCAGGATAGCTCGAATCCGAATTGTTAGATATTCTAAATTAATATATTGACTATAATAGTACATTTCACATTTCATATATTAAGCTATTCGCAATTATAGGAAATTTAACACTTTTCTAATACGTTTGCTCACTTAAACCCAGAAAGGAACCTTTCAACTGCCATCAATTAAGATACTTTGTACACTTTGGAGCCAAAGCACTGCACACAGAGCAGCACTTGACCCTTGTCGGGTGCCAATTGATTGATTTTATATTGGCATTTCAATGGGGGGCCAATACACAGATACAAACACACACACACACACACACACACACACACGCACAGCTGCATGAGTGCTAAGCGTGCTTCCTCTCAGAAATGTTTCGATTGCCAAGTGTTTCAAGCTCATATTCAAAACTTGCTGTTTGTATTTTTTATGCCTTTTATTGTCATAGCTTAAGGACTTTCGACAAAAACTAGCGCAAAAAAAAAAAGAAAAGAAAATAGGAGAAATACGCAAAGTGTCTGTCGATGCGGTTGCAGTGCAATTGTCAAAATAAACGAACTGAAACTCAGCTGCAAACGGAATGGAAATGGAAATGGAAACAGGCCGGGCCAAAGAGCTGAGCATGAGCATGCCTACCCCTGCTAGAAAGAGCGCGCACGATGTGACGAGAGACTCTCAAGGCAGAGAAACAACCCCACACAAACCTACATACCACTCATACACACCCCACAGCTATCTCTGCTTTACCCTCTAACTGTGCGTGCGAGTGTCTCTGTGTGTGTGTGTGTGTGTGTGTGTGTGTGTGTCTCTCTGTGTGTGTGTGTGTGTGCTACTGTCAACTTGCGGAAAACCATTTAGCGCAAAGACCGAAAGAATTTCACAGCCGACAACCAACCAACCATCCGAGTTGAGTTTAGTTCTGCTCAGCACATTTCATGTTTCAGTTTCAGTCGAACGCCGCAGCAGGCAGTCGGCGCACACGCTCTCTGATACAACCGGGGGTTAAAAATCCAAAGACTTAAACAATAAAATTACTAAGCGATCGCTTTCACAAACACACACACACACACACACACACACACACACATCTACGCCAGGTTAGAGTTCGAGTGAGGGAGAGAGTTTAAGCGAGCGAAAGAGAAAGGTAGACTGACTGGCTGGCTGGCAGACGCGTCGAGGACTTTGCGTTTGTTAACAGAAAACATTTGAATTTAAATGCGAATCGTTGATCAAACGGTGCAGACGTATCGCGGTTGCCACCTGAGGAACTTTATTTTCGCCGCCTATAGACAGATGCTCGTCAGGCCAAGTGAGGCAACTGCCAATTCGAGTGACGTTAACTGAAACTGAAACATTTTCGAAAAGAAAATTAAAAAACATTGTGAAACAGATTCGAATAAAATCAAGTGAATAGAAAGAGTTTCGTGCGTGTTTCGTGTAGACATGTCTTCGTCTGACGCTGAAGTTGATATAAGTGTGGTGTCCAGTCCGGAGCCGAGTCCGTTGGGTGCCGCCGGCATGAGCAATGGTCGCGAGAGCCCCTTGGCACGCTCGGTTGATGGCAGCTCCCCACCAGCGACGCCCACACATCGCTCGACGCCAAACACTGCCACCGGTACGCCCACGTCCACGTCTGCTGTGGCCGTACCGCACTATCATCACAGTCCCAACGGTGCAGTGCCGCCGGCTGTGCTGCATCATCATCTGCAGCATCATCTCAGCTCGCTCAGTGGCCATCCCGTGGCACTGCATCATGCGCTGCACAGCTTTGGCCATCTGCATCCGGCTCACGCCGCTTCGCATCCCGCTCTCCTGCAGCACGCCATCGCGCCGACACATCTGGGCGATCGTCTGGGCTCGCCGCCCGCTCTCGCTGCCATGGCGCCCAAGACACCAGAGCTGGAGCGCAATGGCAGCGGCAGCACCAGCGAGGAGCTTGCACAGAGCCTGAACAACAACAACAACAACAGCAAGACAGTGAACCACAACAGCACGTGCGCCTCGGCGGCTGCGGCCGCAGTGGCAGCAGCGGCGGCCTCCATTGGAGCCAACAGCAACGACAGCAATACGAGCAGCAATGGCAACAAGGCCACCACTGGCTCCAATGGCTTCACCAGCTTCTCCATCTCCAGCATACTGAGCCGCAGCGAGCCAGCGAAAAAGAATGGCGCCACAGCGCTGATAACGCCCATTCCACAATTGCCACAACATGGCGGAGGCGGACCTCAGGATGCGGCCATGCTCTCAAGGTGAGTTTATGCGCTACAAACCAAAAGGGATGCCCGGTAGCAACTTGGGTACATCTCGCAGAGCCGTTTAGACCCGGCTTACCACTCGAAAGGCTCGAGAGCCTCGCTCGCTCTTTTGTTTTGGCAGACCAAGGTGAAACCAAAAAGTCAAGCGTTCCCTTATTTTCCAATGAGCCTAAGCGGCTACAATTTCACCTGATTTAGTCCAGTTTCTCAGTCCCTTGAAACGTTGAGCGAAATTTGTGTAATCCTTGTGGAACAGGAATACAATAGCATTGAGCTCGAACTGAACGAAGGTGACGCAAATCTCTTCTCTGGAAAAACTCTCGAATCCTGTCTCAAGTATCGACGAGCTTGAAGTAATTTGTGTTGTTTCTACTGATTGCAAACGATAATCATTTTTAATGGAAACACTCAAAGAGTGCTGGGCAAATGTTATAGGACACCTTAAGTGGGTGCCCAGATCAGAGACTAGCGATAAAAAGGGTCAAATTGTCTGAATTAATTTTTACTAGAATGCAGAAAGTATTTTACAAGTCTGAAAATGGTTTAAGAATCGGATGAAATTGCAAGCTATTAAGATTTTTTGATTTCATATACATATATATGTATTAAAATTACTTAATATTGTTATTCGAATCTTGACCTGAATATATATTCATATATTTATTTTCACAAGCAAGAGTAAAATATAGTAAATATATATAGTAAAATCTATATCAAAACTATTTAAGAAAATATTTCTAAATTTTCATACCTTGCTATAATAAATTTGCCAAGTAAATTTACCAAATTATTTCAATGCAACATTTCGAATCGATTTGAATATATGCTTCAGACTGACCTCCATCGATATTGATTACTTCAATTTGGCTATGCAATTCATGTCGAATATCGAATTTCGCAACATTTGCAGATGCATGTAATTCAATGCAGTTTAATAACTGTCTGTCGATATTCGGGCATGTGAAGTGAATGAATGCAACTTTGTTTTGAATGAACCCTCACTGAATGGACTGACGACTGACCTACCTAAAAACGTTGTGTGTTTTTATTTATGAACGCTCAGCGGCCACCTACATATTGCAATGCAATGCAAACAGAAAAAAAAAAGACTGAGGAAAAAGGCGAGGTAACCCCACTTAGCCGGCATTTAAATGAGCATAAAAAAGGACATGAGTCAAGCGATCGAGTTTCAGAAATGCTCGATTAAGGCATGTGTTGAATTAAAAAAATGTTGCACTTTTATTTTATGAGCGAGACTACCCAACTTTTTGTCCAAACACATGCAAAGTAGACAGCTCTGTTTCTCTCTCCCTCTCTCTCCCTCTCTCTCTCTTTCTCTCTCTCTTCCCTTTTTTGTTTTCACTTTAATGATGATCATTTTCATTTCATTTACGCATGCGCTCACTGATCGATCCTGCGATAAGCGAGTCGCTGTTGCAGTCCCTTGGCGAGGGTCGCGTGCAGGTTAGCCCAATTAAGGGCGCGAGGATCGCCCTCGTCCAGCGACCGACCAAGTGTTGACTCCTGCTGTTTGGCGCTTACAGCTGACGTGTGGCTGCCTATGTGATGGGCTTATCACTTGATCATCGAACTCGCTAGTCAAATGATTAATTCAAGCGCGCCCAAAACGCTGACTGATCGTTTAATACAATATTGTTGACTGACTTTCACCTGGACCGCCAGACATTTGGATATTTTTACTTTACTTATTTATTTTTATTTTTTTTAGCTTTTTAATTAGTGGTCAGCTACTGTGCAAGTCCTTCGGCTGGTCTGGGCTCTCCAACTGCGGTTTAATTATAGCTCAGCAAAGAACGCATTTAAGCGCTGTAACCGTGTAACCTGATATGCTTGAGAGCTTGTATGCGCCCAACAAAGGGCCAACGCGGCTAGCGGAAAGGGTGCTCGAGTCCAGGAAATGTCTGTGTGTCTGTGTGTCTGTGTATCTGTGTATTTGTCTATTGTGCAGCTCTCTTTTACGTTTTATTTTATTGTACTTTTTTGTTGCTGCTGCCGTATTGTAAGGATACCGCTAAAGGACGCACTGACAATATAATTATCTACTACAGTAATTACAATCCAATTCGAGTCCCAATGCAATGCGCCCGCTCCTGACAAATCTTATCTATCACAAAGGGATTAACTGGGCTGCGGCATTTAGTGGTGAAATGGTCCGCGATTTCTGACATTTATATCTCGATAACGTTGCCACACATACATTGTTTCCATTTAATGAAAACATATTCGTGTAGTGAGTGCACTGCATCATGCACTGATTTCATATCTAGCTTTGAGGCTTGACTTTCGCCTTGCTTTGGCTCGGATTGGGTTCGGTTGGATTCGGTTCGGTTGAGTTGTTGGACTCCTGGGCGCGTGTCATTTGTGGGACTTCCTGTGGCGCAGCCAAAAAACTAATTTTGCACGCATCACAAATGTCACCATTTTTCAAGTGGCCTAAGCCGCCTAAGCTGCTCCGTGCCATCGAATATTACGAATGACATGAATGCATGTATTTAGCCATATTTCCATGCTAATCCCGTTTAATGACAAAAGCAAGCCAACCGGGTTAACTAAGGCGATCAGGGCTCCTGCTTAGTCAACTGTGAGTGGCTGTTCAATATTTTGGCTACTCTGCGGTCTGTTCGAGTGCCCGCACCGTTGAATTTGTCACATATACCAAAATGAATGGAAATGGGCTTGGGCAATGCAATCACAATATATTTCGGGCCTCCATGCAGCCAATTAGCGTGTGCAAATCTCTTATACATGAACGAATCCTAAGCGGTTTAGCGCCGCCAGCCATTTGTGTTCATTGTTAATGTTACATTTAAATTTATTATTTAAATTAATTTTGCTAATGCCCTCGAAAGTTTCTATAACAATTGTTTGCTTTATAGATGTATACATATTCATATGTGTGATGTGATTCTACTGCACAGTTCCACTTAAGTGGCTTCTGTGGCCGGGTTAAGGCAGCTGTTGAGCTCAATTTTCTTCAAGTTATTTAAATCTGCGGGCACTCGAAAAGCTAAACTCGTAAAGAAAAATCGAAATGTTGCAGCACAAACTCAGGTAGGCTCTCGCAATTGAGCAATTGAGAAATTTCCAATTTGATAGAATTAGAAATTATATATATGAAAATAATTTTTAAAAAGTTACAAAAAATTAAAAAAAAAATAAATAAAAAAAAATAAATATTATGATTGAGCTAAAAACGTTTGCAGTTTGACAGAATACAAAATTTAGATTATTACATATGTAATTAAAAAACTTAAAAAATAAAAATAAAATAACAAAAATATTATGATTGAGCTAAAAACGTTTGTAGTTCGATGGAATACATATTTCATATTCATATATGTAATAAATAAATTTAAAAAAAAGTAAAAAAAGAAATAATAAAAACGTTTGCAGTTTGATAGAATACAAATTTTATATATGAAAATAACTAAACAATGAGAAATAAAATAATAAAAATTTAATTGAGAATACTATTAAAAAATGAAAATAAAATAAAAATATTCGAATTGAGCTCAGTTTCAGTTTGATAGAATAAAAATTTCATATTTTAATATGTAATTAAAAAATTTCAAAATAAAAATAAATAAAATAACAAAAATTGTATGATTGAGCTAAAGACGATTTCAGTTTGATAGAATACAAATTTGCATAAATGAAAAAATAAATAAATAAAAAATTATACTATTATAAATATAAAATGTCACATAAAAGTCAAGTTTCCGGTTCGAGTTGGCAGATTCTCTTAATTCACTTCACTAAATTAGTTTGCGTGTATGAAAAACTTCAAAGCGCTTTTATGCTCGAACCCATATTCAATTTATTAAAATCATGTCCAGCAAAAAGAAAGCAATCCAAACCCAAACCCAAACCCAAACCCAAACGGAGCATAGAACCCATGTTGAACGCCATGTTGAACAACTCAATTGCATAGCACAGTTTTTATCCTAGCTTGAACGCAGTCCCCAAGACGAATTATGACTGGGACGTGAAAGAAGCCCAAAGCAAGAACCGCAAACAATTCATTAAACGAGAAATAACAGCCATGCATCAAATTGAAGTGGGTGAGGAATTGGACTGGACAAATGGGTGGAGATGAAAGTGTGGGAGGGCGAGAGGGAGGGGTTTGGAGCGCTTGGGTTGCTCTACGTTGACTTCTGACAGCACGGCCAGGGGCGTCACGGCCCGTTCCGCTGAATTTTAAACATGGTCATCCACTTCCGCCACAAAGTGACACCAATGAAAATGTAGATGGAGCCACGCGGTCTGCGGCTGCCGCGGGCAATGGAATGTTGTATTTATTTCATTGCTGGGCGGAAAACAAATGCCTCGGTCCGGGCAGCGCCTTTGATTTGGATAATTAGTAAAGCAAATAGCTACAAGCTGTTTGCAATTCATTGGGGCCCCTTCCGTTGACAGCTTTCAGCGACCAAAATTAGCGCAGTAATTGAGGTAATTTCTTTTGACTCGTTTGTTTTTCTTCTTTTTTTTTGTTTTTTGTTTTTGTTGCTTTTGTTGCTTTTTGTTTTTTTGCTTCTGGCCTGGTAATTTGAGGAATGGCTAGGACGTCATCTTTTGAGCGGCTTTCTCTCAATTGACGTTGTAAACATGAAGCCCATTAGAAGTGATTTGAGCCGCCAGCTTGCCAAGCAGCCAGCCAGGTTGGGCAAGTTAGCCAGTTGGGGAAGCCTTTGAAGCGTCTTGTAAGGAGGGAGCGGTTCATAATTTAACAGCGGGCGCAGGCAAAAGGTAAATTTAATTGAAAAACATTACTTGCCAAAGCGAAACAGGGGAACAAGTATGAGCCAGAGACAGACAGTGAGATAGAGAGGGAGAGAATTACATACATACATATACATGTATACATGTTTCACTGAGTGAGTGAGAGAGAGAGAGATGGTTGAGATGGTCGACTATTGATTTCCACACCTGCACCTTGGCCGCTGTGAAAGAGGTCAGCCAAATGTTAATGTCACACACAACGTGGCCAGCTCATTGTCTGCCTGGGGGTGGCTGGGCCGTTTTTGGGGGCTGCTTGGGGTCGAAAAGAAATCACAGTCTGCTGCTTGCATACGGGTCACCTGCAAAACGGTCAAAGGGTTTAACAAGTAGAAAAACAATACAACAACATTAACAGCGACAAAAAGAAATGCAAGCTCAGCATAGGGGCTGCCACTGGGTTAGTTGTGGTCGCCATTGGCATTCTAGACTGGTGGGGGGTTGGTGAACGGAACGGAACGGTTGGGTCCCGCACGGATTGTTTAACAGCAAAGTTCATTGAGTGCGTGGGAAACTTAAGAACACCTGAGAGACTTTTAAACATATCAATAAATCAATCAAATTTACCGAGCCAGACTGCTTTAACAGTGGCTGGTGCGATGGCCACGAAAAGCTCTTAAGTGCCCTTAACAGCCAGCAGGACTCATCCAACTTCTCCCCATCCTGCTAACCACACTGTGCTACCCTCAGCAAAACAAAAGCAGCTTTCTTCCAATTAACTCTCGCATTAGCTTCTGCCTAAATGATTTGACTTGAAAACTTTGATTTAGCACAATAAACCCAACGACAGCACCACCAAAAACCCACCCCAATCAGGCAGGCCCCACACAAACACACTTACACACATATATATATATATATATATATATATACGTATATGGAACACATTATAACGTTAACGCCAAAAAGTGTTTCTCGTCTTGGAAACTTTGCCGCGTCTAACATAAATAAATAAATGTATTTATAAAGATGCTTTTAAGCAGCAACCTAACAAGGTTACATGGACGTCGGCATTTATATATACACACACATACATCTTAATATTATATTTATATGTGTGTCTGTGTGTGTGTGTTTTCTTGGGGAGCCAAATTTGCAGCAGCTGTTGCCAGTTATGGCCTGGCCGTCGCCTGGTGTGGGGTTGTTTAGCGTTTAAGGGTCGTTATTTCTGAGATATATATATATTTTTTTTTTCAGCTTCAATTTCTCCTGCTACCTTTATAAAATGTTTGCCGTCGGCTCTAGACGAATTTGTATATGTAAAGGCATATTTTAAATATTTATATATTTATATTTATTATATTATTATCTAGAATTGATTGCATATAATTACAATTTATTGTATATTGTTGTTGTTGTTGCAGATTGGGTTTCATTTCGCAATGGGGCGCCTTGGCTGGACGCTATGCAGCCTTATGCCCACCCGGCTGGCCCTGGGCACCACAGCGAATGCCATTCCATAGTCCAACGCACGGTAAGTTGAACTTAAAAATAAAATAAATATTTTTCAATATATATGTATTAGAGTAGATTTCGTCGATTCAAATTCTATTTAACAGATTTTCTATTTAAGGAGTTTAACAAATTTTTTTTTTAATCTTCAATGTAATAAACAATCTTTAATCTGCTTAAATATAAAATCTGTCTTGAAAGATTTCCAATAATATATATGTATATAGACGCATGCATACACATATAGACAGACATAGAGAGTGAGCTTAATGCGAATATCTGAAATACTTTGGCTAAGAATTTGCCATGGCAGACATTCTTTGATGCATTTCGTTTAATTTGCATAGTTGGCCGCGTAAACTTGCCTAATGCCCGCAAGAATTTGAGCAATGCACACAAAGTGCACCCTGAAGCAGGCAACAGTGCAATGGTTCGACTGTGTTCGAGTGGTGCGGGTGGTGTGGGTGGTGTGGGAGGTGGCTGTGTCATTGGCACGCAGCTACACGTGTAACGTTGTGTTACGTTGGCTATTCAGAAACACGACTGCAGTAATCGCCATTTTCAATTAATTGCAATTTGTAATCGAGTATCGAGTTACAACTGCGGGGAATTCGCAAAGTGCTCGACATGCTTGCCTTTGTTAACTACTATTAGAGGCAGATAGAGATAGACAGAGTGAGTGAAAGGAGGGAGAGGGAGAGCTAGTAGCAATAGCGGCTAGCTTTCTGGTCAGCGAGCGTTAAAGCCCAATTGATTGGGCTCTTTGCATTAGAAGTCGATGCAATTGCATTTGCTCATGTTAACTGGCCTTAAGTTTTGCGCCATGTGAGGCTTCTGGAATTTAGTTGATTCAGCGCATAGTTTCGTATCGGTGTGTCTAAGTGGGGCTAGCCAGTAAAATTTGTATGAATCAAATTACAGCAATTTAAACTTTTCAAATAGGATCCAAACTAAAAGCTCAATAAAACTGAAATCGTCCAGCTGACTGACGGCCATTTTAAATGGTAATTTAACGCACACACACACACACACATATACAGAGAGATATATACACATATATCTATATATATATATATATATATATAGTGTAAGAGCAGGCTGGAGGGCAATTACTCTACGCGTCTGCGCTCTAAGTTGTTTGTGGGGCATATGAAAACAAAAATCAAAGGAAGAGACAAGACGAAGGCAAGTGTGAGGTTAAGTGTTGCAGCTTAAATCTCTGCAGCAGCACACACACACACACACACACACATACACATGCATGGCTACAATAATACCTTAAACAACCCTTAGAGCAAATACCTCCTCATCTATACATATATATTTATATACACACGCACAAACAAACGCAGGCAAAAAAGCTTGCTCTCAGTGAAGCGAATTGTCACTCATGCGCTCTCTCTCTCTCTCTCTCTCTCTCTCTCTCTCACTTTTTTCTTTATCTTGCTCACTTTGCAGACAGTTCCTCCACAAACACCACTGAAAATCCGCCATCGCCCACATCGTTGAGCCCCAGCAGTGGCAACAATAACAACCATAACAACAACAACAACAACAACAACAGCAGCAACATTGACAACAATCTCAGTGCGAATGCCAGCAACAACAACAACAACAACAACGGCAGCACGGGCAATGGCCACGCCAACAAATCACCACCTCCTGGCATGAGTGGATCGCACCACAGCTCCCATCATACGCTCTACCAGCAGCAACAGCAACAGCATCCACATGCCGCCCAACAGCATCTACAGCATCCACATCAGCCCAGCACGCCCACCAGCAGCGCTGGCGGACTCTCGCATCATGGACATCATCTGTCGGGCTCTCATGCGAGCGGCGGCTACATGCTGCCCACTAGCTCTAACGAATCGGACGACGAAGGCGAGGAAATCATTGAGGAAGACGACGGCACCGATGGCCCATCGGACAGTTCGTCGCCGCACGGCGATGGCAGCAATTCCAAGCGTAAGAAGAAAACGCGCACGGTCTTCTCACGCGCTCAGGTGTTCCAGTTGGAATCCACGTTCGATCTCAAGCGATACCTCAGCTCATCGGAGCGCGCTGGCCTGGCTGCCTCCCTGCGGCTGACTGAGACACAGGTAAAGATATGGTTTCAAAATCGCCGCAACAAATGGAAGCGGCAGCTGGCCGCCGAGCTGGAAGCCGCCAACATGGCCAACATGGCACACGCGGCGCAGCGTCTGGTGCGCGTGCCAGTGCTTTATCACGATGGCACCACGGCTGGCTTTGTGCCTCCACCGCCGCCGCATCATCATCCCATGCAGTATTACGCTGCGGCCGCTGCCCGCAACACCAGCCCACCGCGGCCGCCGCTGTCGTCGCTTGTATAGAACGTGGGCTGCTTGGCGGCGCCCATGACGCTGCTGAAGCCGCCGCCGCCCACGCCCACGCCCACGGCGATGGCGCCCATGCCGCTGCGAATACCTGCGATGCAGCTGAGACGCTGCTCCGTAGAAGCGGACTCCGATGGCGAGCAGGAGCAGCTGACATGCATAGACGAGGACGACGCAGCCATTGATGTTGAGGCCGACGAGGAGCCCGACGCCCAGCCGCCGACATCCAATGACTACGCTCGATCAACGCCATCAGCTGCGCCCACGCCGTCTTCCAGCACCTTCGAGTTGCACACAAAAACCCATAATAATTGTTTCGAACGCAACGAGGCTGGTGGCCAAGGCTCGTCTATGCCGGCAGCTGTCGAGGAGAAATCGATAATCAACAAGGCGCACTCCTACTAAGCAGCTGCCCACTCCCAGTGGCATTGTAAAATTCTATTGAAAACTTTCGACAAAAGGATCAGCGGCTAAGTGCACATCAATTGGTTTCAATGCTAACCACAAAGGCCAAAAATTGAGGACGGCTCGGCTCGTCTCGGCTGCGCCTCTTCAACATAATCGTTATAAAGCTGTAAAGTTTTTGAATAGTTTGTTCCTAAGGCTTTTGTATATAAACATACGATTTATATGGAAATTCGCATAACCAACTCAAGAGACAAGGACGTGGACATCTCAAGCTAAGCTCCTCCCTTTCTCTCTCTCTATCTCTATCTCTCTGACTGTCTCACTCTTCTGCCACGCTGCTCTCGTTGTATAAAAGTAAATGCCTATTGCTCAGTAGATTTTAAGTCTCATTTTGTAAATGTATCGCTTCCGTTTATCGCTTTATTTGCTTGTACTTTAAGCTGTAAATAGCAATTGAAAATAAATATATGAATATGTGTTTTCCGCTTATCTAATATAAGATTATTATTATTATTATTATTTTAGTGTAACTTTGATTGCTGGTCAGATCTAAGTTAAACCCACTTTAAATAAGTATATTAACAATAATTATCAGTTGGTTTCCATAAGCAGGATAATTAAAATAAAAGTTATAAATACAATTTTAAAATAATATATATACACATATATATATATATATATATATATACATTGAGCGCTGTATAAGTCAAAGCTATAAAGGAAAACAAAAACAAACAAAAAACCAGCATCTGCACATTTGTATGTATTATATCAAGCAATTACCAAATAACTAGTAAAATTATTACATCAATTTACTAAAAACAGCGCAACCTACATTTAAAATAAGATTAAAAAAAAAAAAAACAAAAATGAAATTCTCAAAAATGCTTATAAATATATATGAAAAAAAAAAAAAAAAAACAAATTAAAAATCAATAAAAAATAATATTATAATATATGAAAAACAGAAAATGTCTCAAAATGTTTTTATTTTGTTGGCTATGAAGATTAAATAGATGGGAAATGGGTTGATCTTAATACATCAAATTGAATTTAAATTGTCATTCTCTTAGTTTCCAAGCATTCTCAACATATCTTGAAGTTAGATATTGATTCAAAAGATCTGGCAATATCCTTAAAATATCCGAATTCAACCTTTTTTACATTTATTATTATATTATTTACATTTCTTTTATTATATAAAAGTTCTATACATACCTAAAACATCCAAATTCAAGAATATTTTCCGAAAAATTTAAGATTTATTTACATTTATTATATTATTTATTTACTTATGTATTACCGTTCCACCTAATACTGGCAGAGACTACATTCTAAAGAGGTGGAGAGCAGCGAAGTAGATTACGCGCTCCATGATGTAAAAATAGAGAATCTATTGCAGAGAGAATCTGGCTGAGTCCACAGCACTCAAGCCTCTTCAGAGCAGTTTCTCATGGATAACTTTAAACAAACTTTAATTATTCTTGACTAAATTTTGAACATTTCTAAAATGAAATAATAAATTTAAGGTTATAAACAAAATAAATAACAATATGCGTTTATTTAAAATTAAATATATGTAATAATAAAATATTATAATTTATTCCATATTTTTCTAATATATTTTTCAACTATAAATAAAATCAACGAATGCAACAACAGCTCAATATATTATTCTTTGGAGTAAGTATATATTTGTAAATATATTTGAATATATAAATCAATATAATAATAAAATAATATAATAAATATTTATGACATAAAATAAATACAAAAATATATTTTTGAAAAATTAAATAACAACATGTTATATGTTTTATTAATTTAATATATTATAATATTATACATATATTAAAATATTTATGAGTATATCCTGCACTGAATCGTGAATACTCCAATGAACAGTACTATTATTAAGCTGTTGCATTCATTCAGTTTATTTATCATGTTATTAAGCGATGATAGGAGATTTTTAAGAGTTTGAGAGCAAATTTTCTACGAATTTTTTAATGAGAACATATCGAATCTCATTTGAAACTCATATAATATATATATACATATATATATATATATATATATATATATATATATATATATATATATATATATATATATATATATATATATATATAGATACTTCACACGCTTGTTGGGATTGTAATTTGTCGTTGATGTTCGACTGCAGCATCCTCACTTGCTGTAATGGGCTTTGGTAAAATGGCAGACAACGACCATATGGTCATGGCTGGGTAGGGAAGGGGGAGGGGGAGGCCGAGAGGAATCTGAAACGTTTAATTGCAAATGCAAAGCTCTGCACAACTTGTGTTAATAGTGGGTATATAAATGTGCATGTAATTGTATATATACATATATATATATATATGTATATGCTGTGGTATATCTGTGCAACAATTGATGCAGTTGTTGTTGGACGTTTTAACAATTTATTGTGCACTTATGTTGTTGTTGTTGTTGTTGTTGTTGTTGTTGCTGATGTTGCTGCAGTTGCTGTTGTTGTTAACTCGCACGGAGCGCGTCGAATGTTGTTGTTGTTGTTTTTTATTTTAACGCCCTCTGGCTGTGGCGCGGCGTGTTAAATTGCAAAAATAAATTGCAAATTGTGCGCTACGAATAAATAGCAATAAAAATGCAGAAAATGCTTTCGGTTATGCGCAACAAACGATTGCAAGTTCAAATAACCAGAAAGATACAAATGGTACTTGTGTGTGTGCAAGTGTGTGTTTGTGTGCATGCATATGCATGTATGAGTTTGTTTTGTGTGTGTGTCGCGTTCAATTTATTGATCAATTATTTGAGGCGTTGTATTTCACACGCCTTCTCTCTCTCTCTCTCTCTCTCTCACTCACCAAGTAATTAAATCAATTTTATTGTAATATACATATATGTATATACAAAAGTTATTTATTATTTTAAACAATTGAAACTTACTTTATTTTAATGCAGCTTATCAGCTTAAATTGTTAAATTTGTTAGCCAATAAACTGCTTTAGCACTGGCTTTAGCCAGCCATAACGTAATCTTCTTCACTCAAATTTCAATTCTGGCTAAAATCAACAATAGCTCGGTTTCATTTGTTAGAATAAAGTTTATTTGCTCTATTTATTATTTTCAGAGCGCACAGAAGCCATCTGAACAAATTAGACTACCTTTTACGTGGAAGGCTTTTACCTTTCCTTCGTGAATATTTTTATTTTATTTAATATTTTTTTTCTTTTCTTTTTCTTTTCTTTTTTCTATGGATGCAGTCAAGTGCTTGAGCATTTTATTTAAACGCATGAATAGATTTGATGGCTTTTCTTTTTCCTATTTCCTTATATTGTATATATATATATATATCTTTTTTTTACATTTTTCTTACCGAAGGAAGTATGCGCCCAAAAATAAAACAGCCAGATTTTCAATTCATTTTATAAAATGGCTGAAAATTGTAGAGAAATTATGAAAATTGCCATCCTAGCCGAGTTGAGTTTGGGGGGAGAATAATTTGAATGCTTTTTGCTTTTTGGTTGCTTTCATAATTTCAGTTTTGGCTTTTTTCTACATTTTTTTTCCACAAATTTTGTTTTTGTTATTTTTAGGTTGCTTTGGTTAACATTGCTCATATGTAAAGTGAATTGTCTGAGCGGGCGGCCGTGTGTGTCTGTTTGTTGGATTATGCCAGATTTTTTTTTTTTTGTTGTAGGGCGACATCCCTCTGCAAGGGCATATGGGTTTTAAAAAGAGATTTTTAAATGTTATGTATATACTCTTAGCTATGAACAATCAGAGATAAATCATTTATACACACATCATATACATTTTATTCCATTATTTTATTGCTATTGACTTTAATTTATTTATAAATTTAGACTTACATATTCCTTGATTTAAACAAAATTTATTTGAGATTTTGGTTGGATTTTCTCAACAAAGTGTACTGCTGTTTCGACTCGCCCTAAGTTTATGGATTAGCTTTGCTTTTTCTTTTTTTTTTTTTTTTTTTGTTAATATCATTTTTCGTACTCTCACACATATATATATATATTTATATTGAATGGCTTTTTGGTAATGGCGTTGCCGGCTGGGCAGGGTGCGGGCTTTTGCTGTTTAGCCTGCAGTAATTTCTTAATTAGCTTGCGAACACAATGTGCTTATATACCATATACACATATTTATATCTGTGTGTGCCAGGACTTTTTGTTACTTTTTTGGCTGTTTCTGTTCGCGTATATATATATACGTATATATTTAAGTCTCCGCAGTCTACCCACAGCGTTGGCAGCCAAACGGCGAGGTACTTATTTTAATTGCAGCCTTTTTGGGCATGAAGTGCAGCAGCTTAGCGCAAAGTTGGCTATTGTTTTGGCAGCCTGTATGTATATTTAAATATATATATATATATATATTTTTTTTTTCTTGTGCATATATACATATATGTGTCTGCTATATTAGCGAGTCTTATCCGGCTTTGCTCGGCTAATGCTTTATGCCGCATATTCTACTGCGCCCATCTCTTTGGATATAAAATCTATTCAAAGATAGTTTCTTACCGCTTGTTAGTGATTTTATTTCTTTAATATAGCTAAGCATAGTTTAATAATTCATTATATAGCTACTAGTCAATTTATGTTATTAACTTGTTATTAACTTCTGCTAATGCTACTATAAATCGCTGTTAAATATAATATTTTAAAAATAGTTTGTATTTTTCAAATAATAATTTTATGAATTTATATGATATCAAAATTGTCATATATAATAAATATAATATAAAAACACAATTTGATTCGTCTAAAATAAGAGTTTTTGTTACAATTAAAGTTAATTACAATAACATAAAATAAGAGAATCAATTATTAAATGTTCATACTCTTATTCTTCACACAGTTGAGACTTCAATTATTATTATATTTATTGTGTATGCTAATTATTATTTAGCTCAAAATTAAATTTAATATATTTTTTAATATTATCAATATTTATTTAATTTCTAATTTAACTTCACTTCTATAATGTTCTCTTTAACTATCTCTTGTTATAATGCTCTTATTCGACAGTTTAACTTATTCGATAGGTTATTAGTTATTTCTCTTAATCGATATGTGACTCCATTTATCCAACACCTGATCAGTGATCAGCATACATATATATATATATATGTATGTACATATAATATAAATATTGTCATTACATAAAGCTTCGTACCTGTACCAGTACCTTCTAGTCTATCAGTCTCTTACTTTACTTTACTTTTATAAATGTTTAAATTTAAATTAACTTAAAAAAAAATTTTTTTGAGTCCACATTTTTTTGACAGTTAAAAAATTTTGATATTACTATAGATATACACAAGAGAGTTGATATGTTAGCAGCCTTATAAATAGCATAAAAAAATAAATATATATAAATTCAGAGCGTGAGAGGGGGCCAGATTCATTGGCTCCACGCAGAGTATGAGATTTCCAGCTTACTGTCAGAGTTGGCCAAAATGTCAGATTCGATAAAAAAAAGTGTGTGTCCATTTATTGCTTGACAGTTGCGCAGTGAACTATTATGTTTATCTATTTTGGCTGACAGTTCAATTAAGTACAATGGCCACGCCAGTTAAATGCCGCTGTTTTTTAAGCGCGGAGAAGAGACAATAAGCAGCGCTTGTTATTTTTTGTGTGTGCAATTTTATTCGTGCGGTTGTCGAGTGTCTGAGTGGCCATTATGACTGTCTCCCTTTGTATTTTATTATCCATTTAGCACATTTATTTTTATTTCACAACTCGCATCTGACTGCTCACACATTATCCTTGTCATCATTATGTGTGTGTGTGTGTGTGTGTGTGTGTGCTTGGTCAGCCTGGCTTGTTAATGTTGCCAATTTTTAGCCGTGCTCCCTTTTATGAGGGCCTCTTTGTGTACTTTATTTTTTAGCCAGTGCGGTTGGAGCTTCGCTTATGGACTTTATTTTAGTGCGTAGAGCGCGTGCCTTTTTTTTTTTTTTTTTTTTGCTGCTTAGGGTAGATTGGAGGGGTGGCTAAACGTATAAGAGAATCTATGTGTGTGTGTGTGTGCATGGGCAATTGCAATTGCGTCAGTTGTTGCTGCCGTTGGTTTTGTTGTTATTGTCTGTAATAGACTCATCAGCGCAACGTTGTGGCTTGTCCTTTTCGCTTTTTATTGTTGTTGCTTTGTTGTTGTGTTTGAGGTGCATTAATCAACTTGCATTTGTTCTCTGCCTCCCTCCCTCTCGTCGTCTCTGCCGTCCACTATGGTCCATTTTTTATGACTATATCAGTAGTTATTTTCAACCTTATGGTCTGTTGTTTTTCGTGTTTGCTACAACTATTCTATTTTAGCTTTATATATCTATTATCCAGATATATGCGAATGGTCTCATTGTAAAGGTTAAGCATTGATTGAATTTATGACATTGTCATGTGATATGAATGCAGAAATTGCATTACGATCTATCTATGAACAAGTTCAACATAATTGCCTGAAAGTATAAATGCCATCCTTATACAGTGGATCACACAAAATTTAAACACATTTATTATAAGAAAAACTTCTGTCAGTGTAAAACCTCGAATATCCCTAATAATGCTGTTCATTTGGCATTTTTTATTTTAGCATTTTTTGGCACTATTCTGCATGCAAGTTAGGCTCAAAATTTTGTAAGGAAATTGGATGCTGAAACGAATTGTGTACTTTAACCGAGGGTCCACTGTATTATAAAAGCTAGTATTTATTTTGGCTATACACACTTATACACACTGAGGCAATTTATAAATAAAATCCATTGAGACGTATAATTTACTTATACACATCATGAAGACGACTTATATATATATATATATCCAATGATATTTGTCTAAATACGTATATATCATATTTTTATTTTTGTATACATGCATATGTAATGCATATTATATTTTGCATTAATCTTAGCTTATTCCATACTTATTTTCAGCACTCGTTCGTCTGTAATACATATTGTATTGTTGCCATTATTAATGGAGCCTATGGAGTTTATTCTTAATCTTTCAGTTGTTATAATTATGTAATTACTGTAAATTATTATAAACGGACTGATTTTTAAATATTTTCATTTTTAACAATATTATGATAAATAATCAATATCGAGAATATGATATGATTGGATTCTTTATATGTAGAGTAAAGTCGTAAATCAAATAAGAAGAATTATGACTATACAAATGTAGAGCTGATCGTGGTATACAAGATCTGGATAGAATTCAATTTATTCATTTAAAAATATGTTAAATTAAGATTATTATTGAATTTCCATTTCCAACACTTTTAATAGAAAAGCTTTTCCCTGCAACTGCAAATGATTCCGTGCTCTGCCCTAATGCCTATAATTTGTAATGCTAAAGAGAATGTTAAAGGGCAACTTAAGCTGCACTCAAAAGATACATACAAGTTATATGACTCCTTTGCATTCGCAATATGAGTCTAAGCTATTTAACATGCTCTTATAATTACAACTTCAAAACACAAAGAGGCACTCAGACTACGCGAACTGGAGGCCCTGGTACACTACAATGTCGTAATCAAATTCCAACTAATTACGTGCCATATTGTCGTAAATTAATGCAATAACACAAACAATGCACAAACATCGAACTCAAATTACACAATGCACATTTGTCACCAGGAAACACACACACTCACACTCACACACACACGCATACAATTACATACACTTGCAGGACCTAATGCACAATTGCACTTAACATCAAATTTTGCACAAATGGAGGTTAAGGTCTGTGAATTGAAGATCAAGTCGACAGCTAATTAAATCTGAAAACTGCTCGAATTTCGCAGGCGATCAACGCCCGAGCCTGGGCCAGAGCCGGAGCAGCAAGGAATCGGAGCATTTCCTGTTTGTGAGGCGTCAACTGTCACACGGACTGCCGTTGAGAATTGGAATCCAATTGAATGACAATAAAAATGCACTCGGCTGTTTGGCAGTTGGCAGTTGGCAGTTGGGCGTTAACGATCGTGAACGAGGAGTCCTTGCTGCGAATGTGTTATTTGATGCGCGTCATTGTTTGGCGACGCGTTGTGTATTCCTACAAATTACGGAGCCAGCGGGTTTGCATAGGCCATGGTATTACTTCACTGCGGGTAAAACAGGAAGTCAACAATGTTAAGCAACGAGTTATGCTGCCGCTGCCTCAGTCGCTGTCAGGACGTGCACAGGATACACAGTGCAAGCTGTTGTAAAACGCTTTGCCCGCGACTACTGCGCAACATTTTCTCAAATCGGCACAGAGCCTGACTGACACCACCCCTTCCCAACCAACCTCACACTGTTGTTGTAGTCGTCATGTAATTTAATGTCATTTAGCCTGCGGCCAAATAAACCAACGATAGACCCCTTTGTGCCTCGGCCAGGCTCCTGAATGTCCTCAGTTCAGTGCTAGCTCAGCATGCAATACGCTGTTGTTATTGTTATTGTTGTTTTGCTTATTATTGTTGTTGCAGTTGTTCCAGGTCCTGCCTGCCTGCCTGCCTGCCCGTCGTCATAGAGCCCGGATAAGCGAGTAACCAGCAGTTACATACAAGTAAGGTATGCATTGTGATTTGTCACTGAGCTCAATTTAAAGTTAATTTGTGAGAATCATTTTAATGCAAGAGCTTTCTGCAATTAACTAAAACAAACGCAAATGCACATGTTATAATAATTCAATCAGCAGCTAATGAAACGCAATTCTCTTTTAAATCTTAATTTAACGAAAATATAAATAAAATTTCAACTACATTAGCGATAATTAAATTACATTCATTCACACATTAAATAATTCATACTATCAATATATCGATATAAAATAAATATAATTGCAATGTGTGTATGAAACGCTAAATTAAATAATAATAGTTTCATTAAAAAAGATTTAAATTACAGCTTTCATGGAAAGTTATGTTCCATATTTTTAGTTACCTACTAAATTGTCAGCTGTAAGGTATTGCTTTAACTATAACTGAACTGTAAACTAACTCTAATATATAATAGTTAATTTAATAGTTAGTTAATTGGCTTATATTATTTAAATCACATGCATTAACTTTGTTTTATATTAAGACTTCAATTTTATATATGAACTAAGATGCAGATTATGATTCTTAATACAAATGGATGTGCTCTAGTTGAGATTCCGCCTGATTAAATCCAATATGATTGATATCCAAAGTCCATCGAGAAGTATATTTTTTTTCTGTAACATACAATTTCTACAAAAGCTTACAAATTTAGCTTAATTTTATATTATTATTTATATTTATTTAAAATTAATATTTAGATTTAATATTCATATTTAAGGACTTTCATTTCGAAATATGGGTTTCATATTCGAATCTCTAAAAATATTTACCTTATTTTGTATTTAATGAAAACGGTAAATCACGGAATAATGAATCAATTTAGCCCTGTTCCATGTGAACCGATAAGAGCTAGAGTCTTCAAATTATGTTTTCCCATAAACCATGAAACTTTCATGTCGAAATATGGTTGTCATATCCGAATCTCTTTCGAAGTATTTAGCTTCTTTTGTATTTAATGAAAATGGAAAATCGAGAAACAATGGTTTTGTTAAAATGTATCTAACAGGCTGAAGGAGGCATGGCTGACTCTATAAGGTATATTTGTATATTTGTATATTGGTGATAAGGGTGACTAGCACAATCGATTTAGCGCTGTTCGTCTGTAATTTTGCCCGTTTGACCCGATAAGGGTCTGGAAATTGATTAATATAATCGTTAACTATTACCATTTTATTGTTATCGATAAAAACCATATCGAAATTATGTTTTTAAAGTCTATCTCATAAATTTTAAATTTAGTTTTTTTTTAGTTTATAAATTATGTATTTTCGAGTATATCTTATACAATTTGAATTCTTGCAATATTTTCGGATACCGATTCGAAATTGTTCTAAATTCTTTAAACTTAAATTAAATTAAATTTAATTTAATTTAAAATGAATTTAATTGGCCCAAAGCCAATATCGGCCAATATGTGAAAGACTTGGCATATTTATAAAGTTAAAACGAATATTCAATAAAATATGTAAATTAATTGCTAAGAGTTTCATTGAAAGTCGTTAAGCCAAAACTTTAAGCATGTCAACATTGCCAAGGGCAGATCGTTCGGGGTACAGGGTATCTTGTAGTCGTTCATATCCAAGTTTAGCTCTCTTACTTGTTTAATTGTTGATTTGTTAAGGCATCGTAATGTAAAACGAGTCGATTTTAGTGATCCACAATTGTCTACAATAACTTCATTACTTTTGCATATTTGATGTTTGTCCGCCCATCTGCGAACCATAGGTCGCCGCCGCCTTGACAACCGCTGAAAGGGCTTCATTAAAATGTTATCCAATGCTCAACTATTCCCTTTGCCATTGCAAGTGCTGGGCGGCAGCTGAGACACAGTTGGGTGTCATGTGAACAGAATCATTTTAATTGCAAAAAAATTGAACAAAGTTCAGCATCACGGCAGTCGCCCGATTGCATTTTACTTGCTATATATATTCATTGTTGTTGGTTGTGTTATGTTGTTCGTTTGTTTGTTAATGCTGCTAGCAGCTCTGGTGCACTGGTTGACAGCAAGTGGGTATCATAGCAGCGCGGTAAGGGCAACCCCATGGTGCAGGCAGAAACTTTATTTATATAAAAGTGCCGCAAGCGCACAATTCATTAAACGCCCAGTGAGAAACAGTGAATGGAATCGCAAATGAATAAATGACACATACAAGTTCAATGGGTAAGGGCCAGGTATGGTGTGAAAATTACAGGTTATGCGACATGCCAAACAATTTTCGAAAATTGACTTCTGTAAGGGTTAGGCGGACAAGGTTAAGGGTAGCAGTTAAACGGCAAGCTAAATGGGTTGCATGCGGTGTGTAATTTGCTACAAGCTGGAAGCACTGGCTCTGGATCTGGCTTTATAGCTGTTGGCCTCGCTAAGCTGTCGCATTCGTTGGCCTCTTCAATATCAAATCATAAATGTTAACAAAAACGCGTCCAAGTGTGAAATTGAAATGCAAAAATATCTGAAATCTTTTACTGCTTTCATTTTAACTGACATATTTTGCCACATTCTTTTTTTTTGCTGACTGTCGAGAGGCAAATATGATTGGATTATTCCACAGGGAAAGCTAATATAATTTATTATGATAAGTATTCAAAACACAGGCCGTGTCCAAAGGCAACAAAACAAAGACACTGTCAACACTCTTTCGCACAGCGAGCATTTATCTAAACGTAGAAATCTTTCTGCGGTTTAAAATTACCAATTTTCGAAAGCATAAATTGGCATTTAAGCGATTGTAGATGCTGCGCCGCATCGACTCCCCAAGCGCAGCCCGAACCCGAATAGCAACCCACTTATCATATTAAACTATATACACCAGACCCACCTCGACCATTTAGCAAATCTTTACTTCAACAACGACAAGAATAGCTACAGCCAACATCAACCCCCCCTCTCTAGCGAGTGGGTCGAAGGGCTGGGCGCGGCTGCCTTGGGTGGGTTATGCGCTGCCACATACAACCCAATTACGACTGCTGCCGTAGCAGCAGCAGCAACAACAGCAGCAGCAGCAGCAACCAAGTCAGTCAAAACAAAATCAAGATAAAAGCGAAATTCAATCTGTCAAAAATAGATTACAGACCAATTATGTGCTCTTTAAGAGAACCCCACATAGTAGTTGAGAGTAGGGTTGCTTTTTATTTTCGTTCGTTCTTTTTTTTTTTTCATTCGTTCATCCATCTATGTACGACCATCAGGCCGAATTTTTCATCTAGGGTTGCCAGTTGTTTGTTGTTGTTGTTGTTGTTTTAGGGTCTGCGGCATGTAATTGTGCCCGCTGCAGAGGCCGCGGGGCGAGGTCGACGCGGCCTCTGCACTTCGGGGGTTGGGGATGGTCTGATTGGACCGGTCTGAGTAGTCATCGAGTTGAGTTTATTTAATCGACACCAGACAGGATATACGCCAGTTAGTTGACATTTAATGGCAACACAACTTTGTCGCATCTTTGTTAATTGGAAATGACATGTTGTTAAGAATTTAGCTTTTAATGTGTCCTAAGAGGTAAGACTTTATTTTATTCAGCTCGCCATTATTGTGGCAAAGCTGCCCCATGGCATTAGCCAATAATTCCATTTTTCACCTTTACCCCATAGAGGTAGGAGAGTAAAAAATTTGGTTTTAAAAGTTAAGCAAATATTCACAAAGCAAAGTAATCTAAGAGACGCACCTACAATATGACCATGATTTGAATGATATGCACATGAACATAAAAACAATCTGCACACACACACACACACACACATACACACATATATATATATATATATAACTTTATACCAGTCAGGTTCGCTGTGAGTGCGGATTGCAGTTAGAACAAGCTTTCAGTTGATCTGCTGCTGCTACGGGGCGGCGGTGCGGTGGTGCGGTGGTGCGGCGGGGCTGAGCACCGGGCAGCAGTTCAATTCCATTCAATGCATGACATTCATTGTGTGAGTAAAGTACCATTTAAGGGTGATAATCGTTCTCCATTTGAGGGTGCAAAATGGAAAAATCATTGAAAGCAAACATCGAAAAGCGAATGAGAAAGAGAGAGAGAGAAAAGTAGAGAGAGTGGTAGAGGGAGAGGGATAGGGAAGGGGAGCAACCAAGATTAAAAGTGCATTTAATAATAGAGCTGTGCTGGTGGGGCGGGGAGGAACGCTGCCCAAGAGTGGTGCAGGTGGTGGTGGGTGGAATGGCTTGGCTGGTGCTTCGTGCTTTAGTGCTTCGGGGAATACTCGACTCACATCCATTCAACATGCAGCGGCCTGTAGCGAGCTTAGAGTGGATTATAATGAACATCAAGTTAAACTTGAATGTCTGAATCGAAGCACTGCGGACAGGAGGCGATTGGATAGCTAAAGAAATGGCCCATCCCTGGCACAAAAAACCAAATGATTTGAAATTATTTGATTGCGTGGGCGGTTTGTTGGTTCGCCGGCTTTGCAGGCTTTGCAGGCTTGCTAACTCGTTGCCCATTGATGAGCCACCCCCCGGCGGCAGTTAGCGACATATGCCAGGACATCCGCTGCTGGCACTGGACTGACTTATGTCGCGTTTACGTGTAAAATTGTTATAACTCTTGCGGTTGCCATACGCTTCCCTGTTTCGTAGTCAGCTGTCCTGCAATAAATTACACTTTAAAGTGCAGCCGAGGTGGATTCTGAGCCAAATCCTTGTCGAGGGTTGCAACTCAATTCATTCTCAGTGATTGAACATTTTTGGCACTTGTTTCACTATGCTACTATGCTCAAATTTAATTATGCTTCTAATCAGCTAAGCATTGCAGCAGTAATAGCCAGAGTCATTCACTATCACTCATACATGAACTACATAGTGAAATATCGAGTACTGTGGCACCTGCCTTTATCTCTTTTAATCCATGCTGCGTATTTGGCCAGAGGGTGCTTAAGGATTCGTCAAAGCAATTCCTCTTCCTCGAAAAGGCAGACACACAAAGGCAGGCGCAGGTCCACAGAACAAATGACATTTTGATTTTGCGCACTTTTTGATTGATGACAGGCAGCAGCAGCAGCAGCAGCAGCAGCAGCAGTCCTTGCTGGAGTACGTGTACCAATGATAAATAAAAGCTATCAAAAGCCAAGCAGCATTCAGAAGTGTGCGTCTTTTTGTTCGATTGGAGGAGGGCGTGCCCGCCCAAAGCAGAATCAAAAGATATTTTGCGCGCCTTTTGGCGCACTTGGAACGCTCGAACAAAGCGCACAATGAGCAGGGTAGAAAAAGGCACAGCTGGGCAGAGCTTTGACTGCCTAACAATTGTTAGCGCTTCAATGGAGCAGCCAAATGCAAATTTCACTGCGTTAAACAAAAGGTTTGTCAGCCACACACACACACACACACACACACTCGTGTGTGGGTTCCACGTTTTAGTCTAATGAAATGGCCGTCGTAAGTAAACTAAGCTCGCGCCAGCTGCGAGGCTGGACAGCAGCAAGGGCCATTGCCGGAGCAACACTTGTGGACTGGCAGTGAGCCGTGTGGTTTTCGAGGCGTCGGGACTTCCACTTTTCGCTGTCATTAAGTAAATAGAAAGAAAGAGACGCCTCGCGATGACGCCTAGTTAGGGCCAATGTAGGCAGCGTAGCCTAAGTGATTAAAACGCTGCACAATTGCAATTTTGCCAGCATTCTACCATTTGCCCAGACCCCGCCGCCAAGCCTCTGCGCCTTTTTTCGCGCTAAAGCAACTGAAAAACCACTTTGGGCAAATTGACAACAGCAGCAGCCAGCAGGCAGCAGCCCAGCAACAGGATGTCCGGGTAACAACATTTCGTACGACATCAAGACATGGGGAAAGCGCGACAGCCCACACGCGTTTAAAACCGCGCGCAAAACGCAAGTGCGAATTCTTCACTTCAATGCGCCGTGTTCTCTTTATTGTTAGCACAAATCCATTAAAAAAATGTTGCAAAAGCTGCCTAGGCAGGTAGCCGCGAGCTCTTGTTAACAATGCAGTCGCCGCATAATAGCATATGCCAACAAAAAATGGAATGAATAATGCAGCGGAATCGACTTGACTACGAGATACTCATTGTTTATATAGAACTTGCGATAGGCGCAGCAAAAATGGTATATTTTCAACTGTAATTAATTATTATTTTTAATGTGTTGAAAATAGAATGTAAGTATACATATTTTTATTATTATTTTCATTAATATTCTCCATGTCGTTCAATTCATAAATCAACTATAATAAATAAAGAATTGTATAAGAATAGATGATTTCTAAAAGACTTAAGCTATGCATCAAGCTTAGAAATAATTCACTTAAGATAATGTCGGAAAACAAATTCTTTAAATAAATATTTTTTTGTGGGCAATTCTTTTTTTTTTTTTTATTTTTATTTTATTTATTTATTTATTTTTTTTGCTAAATCGTCTTAGATTTTTAATATCTATGATATACGTTTCTAAAATCATTTTAATACAAATTTATTTTTTTTTATAATTAGCATCAGCAATTTATGTAATTATATATCTCGCTCAGTTCTCATCAACAGCTCGTTCTTCAGGCGAAAAAGCTGTGTCACACTATATAATCCAAACAATATAATCTAAATAAATTAATCTGGCTAGGTACCAAGTATTCTAAGGTTGTGGTTTACAATTGACGAAGACTAAAATGCCAACATACATAAGACTTATTTATCATTACTTAAAATAAATTAAATATCTCCAAAATATTTGTCTTACTTTCCTTAACCGACTTTCACAGAGTTTAAAAACATATTTTTAACACATATGTTTATTTTTATATAGTAAACTCTTTTCCCTATTATCCTATTATGTGTTCGTCTTTAAAAACATTTAAACATTTATTAAAATAAAGACTGCTTAAATTAAGTTGTCTAAAAATTACCAGGAAACACGGCTGCAAGTATTTCATTATTGAAAATGTCCAAAGTGACGAACAAAATTATTGGCATAGAATGCCTTTTAAGCATTATATGCCATAATGTCTTAAAGTCTTCTAAAAGATTTTTGATTAAATGAAGCCGAAGAAAAAAAAAATGTAAAAATCTTAAACATAGAATTAACTTAAATTAAATATGTATATTTTAGTTATTATTAATTCATTAGATTCAGTTTTAAGATGCATTGCTACAAAATATATCTAGCTTCCCATAACATATTAAAATCACTCAATTACAGGGTATATTTGAGGGCCCTGCTTTACTGCTGTTCTGTTGATTGCCATTTTTCTGTCGTGCCCACAATTCTTTGCTTTGCTTTGCTTTTGCCTTTTTTGTTTTCTTTTTTTTTTTCTCTCAATGTTCTTTGAGTCAAATGCGCATTGTTTTATTGCCTGACAGCAGCAATGTATAGCTAGTTTTTGATATTACGCATACGCCGCGTGTATCAGCACTAATTATCAAACAGCGCCGGCGGCTGTTGGTGCTTTTGCCTTTGCAGTCTTTTGACTGTCAGCACATAGCTCAATTAATCAGTGCAAAAGGATGACGGAAAAAAGTTGCTGCAGAGCCAGCAAAAAATGCTTACACGACTTTTCGCTTTGGGATATTGTAAACCAACACGCCCACCTGCTTCACCTATGTGTCGCCTTTTTTTCTTTTCTGTTCTGTTCCTCTTGCTTTTTTGGTGGCCCTGCTTAGCTTTAGGAGATAGCATCACCACTGCATTGCGCCATGTTTTTTTGGGGCTTTTACCGGCTTACTTTCATCAATGGCATTTTGCCATTTTTCAAAATTTTCGCTGACAGTAGGGCGCAGAGCGAGTAGCTGAAAAAAAAAGAAAAAAAAAACAAGGGAAGCAAGAAAACGTTAGACATAATATGAAACATATGAATCGCTGCCCATGCATGCTGAGCGGTCGGCATGGATTTGATTTATGTACCTGTACTCAAACACTCCTATATTCAAGTTTATATATATATATATCTCTCTCAGTGTGTGTGTGTGTGTGTGTGTGTACACAAAGCCAGTTACGAGGCCTAACTGGTGAATGCTCTTGATAGACGTCAAATTGAAACATGTAACAAGATGATAAAGCAGCAGCTAGTATGCCAACAGAGGGGGGATGGGGACTGCATTCGACTGCGACAGGGTCCACAAATTATTTAGTAAATTTCGGTGGTTTTTGCTGGTTGGCTGCTGGCCCCACAGCATTCCTTATTCATTTGGCTGCTGGCAGCTGGCACGTTGTCATGCACGAATATCCTATTTTGGTCAGTTATTTTTTTGCATTTGGCGAGCTCAGTGTTTTGGAATATTTCTTTTTTAACCTCTATTTTTTAGAGCCAGACAGACAGTTCGGCTGGCTGATGAACCAATAATAATTCATATTCATGCCCATTTCTATGCAAAGCCAGAAGCCAACACTGCGCCACAACCACACAACTCATCTCAACGCCTGACATTCGAATCTAATGACATTTTTTTGAGCATTTTTTTTTTGGCAGTTTTTTGTATGAGCTCCACATATGTTGATCAATTTTAATTAGACTGCATATGCAGTAGTCAGTCGATGGACAGAGTAAAATGCTAATTGCGCGTTCTGCAGCAACATGCAAATATTTAGTTCTCTCAATAAAAAAATATATATGTATATTTTTTAAAAGCTTTCATTCATATTTTAATTGGAAATAATAAAATGCATATAGTGTGTACAGAATTTGTTAAATTTAATCAGCTCATCATACTAATGGTGATATTTTTTCAACGACATTTTTTCGAGACAACATTTTTACCCGATTATAGTTATATAGATTTCATTTCAGTGTTAAACATTAAAAGATCTTTTAGACCGGAAATTGACAATGAAATACAATAAGTGAGAATTAGTGATGTTATAAAAATTGTGATTATAGACTGATGTGAGCTAGAGAGAGACTATGAACTATGGACAAATTTGAGGATGTCATATATGACAGGTGTTCAAGTTTTGCTCTTCTAAGTCTGTATAAGGAAGGATGAAGAATATCAAGGCTAAGTAATTATGATCTGCGTGCTTTAAGTTCTGTTTTGATGAAGAGTTTTGAATAATGTTGAGTATTTGAATGTATTATGAATTTTACATTTTTTAAAATTTTGTTTCTAATTTCTTACCACAGATCGAAGTTAAACTATTCCATATAGTAAATAAATAATTCTTGGAAATATAATAATGAAAAACCTAGTTAAAGATGTTGTCCTAACTACAAGCTGAAATAAAATATATGTTTGAGCTATTTACTACGTTTTGCTAGCGTAATCTCTGCCTAAAGCTATTAAAGAATCTTGCGCTTAGTTCGTTCATCTAACTATAGTTTAAAATCAAAGTTGTATATTTTTAATTCTTTGCATTTTAGTTTTAATTTTTTTTTATGTATTAGGAAGATATATATTCAAATTGAAATTGAAATTGAAAATGCAAATGTTGATTTCTTCACTCTCAACTAAAATGTTGTTAAATGTTGTTAATGTTACTATTAGAGAATTTACCTTCTTTAGAAGCACAGCGTACACCATTTGGTTCATCCTTTCATTTTTCGCTAGAGCACTATGCTCAGATCACTTTTAATCATAACTCTTAAGCATAATCAACTTATGAAAAGTATTTCGAAGTCGATCTGCCAGCTGAAACTTGAATGTGACCGCAAAGGCTTTGGAAGCGCTCAGAGCTAAATTCTCTGGCGCGAGCTATATGCAAACTTAAATTAAATTTTGTTCAAGCTTCTTTAATTGCTTGGATTTGAGGTGTTCTCATTATATATTTAAGTCAGTGCGATATTTAAAAGCTCGCGACTCTCTGACTTGTAAAGCTAATTTCAGTTTCTGAACTTTCTTGGATTCTGCATTAGCACGTATTTTTAATGCCATTGTCTGGATACTATTTCTAAAAAATTAAGAACTTGATATTTTTGACATTTTAAAATCATAAAAATAAAACAAATAAATTACTTATCAATCCAGTAGCTCTGTAGGCTATTCAATTAAAACAGGCAATCAAATACTTCTATTTTTTAGTTATATATTGAAATATTATTATAGAAATTACATTTTTCTATTAAACAAAAAGAAGAATTTGATGCAATTATGAAGTTCATGGACTTTATTATCTTTACCTGTATTTTCTTCGGGCTTCATACAGCAACTAGCTAGCACCTTGAGCATAGCCTCTTTTTGTTCATTTCAAGTTTCTGAGATAATCCTGCACTTATCGACTTCTCGTTTGGTAAAAGATGCTGCTTTGGCACAGGCAACACTCAGCTACTCAGCTGTCGCAGTGCGTATGGTTACATCAGCATCAAGTGGCCATTAAGAGCTTAAAACCAAACAACTGAGCCATTAGACTCGACCTCCATAATCAACGGCTTTTTGACGCGTCCGCCGCGTGGCATTTGTTTTGTCATCTTGTTGCTTGTTTGTTTGGATTTGTTGGGCTGACAACGTGCATAGCGCTGGGCCACGCCCAATTGCAATTTGCCCAATTTGTAGTCGGCGCTGTGCAAATGTGAAGTGGATTGAATGGTGGACAGGGTTGCCAACGTTCGCGTGTGCACGCGCCCACAAGCGTGTGATAATTACTCGAATGTTGCAGCTTCACATGCACGGCACGTGGCCGCAAGCAAACAGCGAGCAGGACTCGGGGCAGGCGCTACAAGTATCCATATCCGTTTCGGGTTTCGTTCACATAATTGCGGCTAGCATTTAGCCAGATATCAGTACTAATATTTTGCTCAAATTTACAAACACAGCCCTCAGGACCTGCAGTTCCCAGTTCCCTGTTCCCTGTTCTGTGATCCGTGTCGGGGTAAATATGTTTTTTCCAGCTGAAGTGGCACTCGAGCTAAGGACTCTCTCTCTCTCTCTTTCGCTTGAAGGTCTATCGGCTCTCATTCGCTTTCAGGTGAGTGCGCGAGCCTTTTTGTTGTTAATTGCATTAATGTGCGTAATTTATAATCAAGTACGAGAGCCTCAAGAACTGTGCGAACTTTTTGCCCTACTTTGGACTGTTTATGCGGCCGACAGGCAGCCAAGCAGCCCAAGCAGCCCAACAGCCAAACATGCGGATAGGCAATAATGCTAAAAGTGCCAAACAGAGACTCGTAAATTGCGGCCCCACTCTCAGACCATTTGCCGCCATTCGGCGTTCGCCGTTCGCCGTTCGCCATTTTGGGGCAGCCAAGGCAAACCAAGGAGTCGGAGCCAAATACAAATATCCAATCCAATTCCCTGCTGCTAGCAGTTGGCTAAAGACCCCGCCTAATAGCAGTTACTGACGACGCCGCATTGGCCCCCGGGGACCAGACAATTTCAATAAATATTTCACTGCATTAGCTCTCGACGCTGGCGTGTCAATGGTCATGGGACGGGCAGAGCGCAAGGCAAGGGCGGTGCGGCCTAAGCAAATCCAAACGCAAATTGCCTTTTTGCTCCTGGCCAGCAATAACGTGCATTAAATGTTTCGCCATTATCATTTTAGGCATTTGCGAGCATATTTTCCATTAGCCGCTGACTTTGCTTGCCATTGCCATTCGCTTAGCGCTGGAGCCTCTCCTCGCCGCCTCACTCTTATCCCTCGGAGCTTCTATTGAGCTACAAATCGACAGCAATTTCAGTGACAATGCATCTATAGCTAAACAATTGGCATACTCTTGCTAACTCTTTGCTTGCTCGAGACATAAGAAAGCCAGAATAGTTGCTCCCTTAGACGTAACATTGGTAAGGCAACAACAAAGCATCACCTTGATTGCCTTGTTAGTAACTGCTGCTGCGACTCCTGCTGCTGCTGCTGCTGCTGCTGTTGCTCTCTATGTGGTTGGCATTTCTAACTAACACTAACCGCAGGCCAGACGCTGGGCTGAAGCTTCCAAGCGCTTTTCTTCATTTTCTGACAATAAATTTTCATTTTCTTGGTAAATGGTCCGTTGTTGTTGCCGTCGCTGTTGTTGTTCGTGTTGCACTTACTCCTTGATGGCTGCGTTGTTTTCTGGTGTTGTCGATTGCCTCTTTGCACATATGCCCGCATTTCTGCTTTTGCACCACAACAATTTGGCAGGCACCGCTCATTGTCTTTGCCACAGTCAGAGCCACAGTCGCAGGCGCAGCCGTAGCAGCATTGCAATTGCAATTGCTCACAAGTTATCCCAAGTGGAAATTTTTGCTGTTGTTCTTCGGTGTGCGGTTGTTCTTGTTGCCATTGCTATTGCTATTGCTGTTGTTGTTGTTTTTGTTAAGTCAGGGCTGGCAAATCGCAATAAAACAAAAGTGACTGTCAAGTGAATACGCTTATTCCCGCAACCATCTACATATCCAGCTTACTGAATAACAAGGATATGCTGTCATAATACGCAATTCTTTATGTTCGCTCTTCTGCGTAACTCGTAACTCGGAGTGATTAAAATGGTTATTCAAATGCACATGATTGATGCATTGAATAAATGTAATCGTTGATATTCAGACTGATTTGCTTAGCATGGAACAATGAGTCGGAATTATGCAAACATTTAAAAAATATTCATGCTACGCTTAAGTAAATCCGCATGGTATTGCAGTTAGGGAAAAAACTTGTTTTGATTGGTTTTTTGTTTATTTGTAATCTCTTAGTGGGATAACAGTATATACATATATATATATTAAATATCTATATGAAAAGTTTTTATAATAAATTATCGTCATCTTAAATTTGTGTACTCATTTTATTAAATATATAGATATGTATATGGTCATATATCTAATAATATATACATAAGTAATATATACATATACAATCAAATTTTATTTTATAATAATAAAAAATAAATAATACACATAAAAAATAATTATACAATCCAATTTAATTTTATATGATTTTACTTCATTAATAAAATATTTTCATGTTTTTATTTTATATATGGAAATATTTAAGATTTAATGAAAATATAAAAAGAATTTTTATTATACTTTTATATATTTCTTAATAACATATAGCAACTTGTATTATTTATTTATTTATATATATTTGTTTTACTTTTTATTTATTTATTATTATTATTATTATTTATTTTATTATTATTATTATTTATTATTTATTTATTTATATAAATTTTTTTACTTCTTATTTATTTATTTTGTTGATTTATTTTTTTATTTATTTAATATTTTTAAAAATTATAAATTTTTTTAAAGATTTGTTTAGAAACATATATAAACATATCACATCTAGTATACGATTTTGTGATAAGTTTTTTAATAGATCATTAAGCCTACAATGATCCAGCGGCTATTTTAACTAATGCTTAAAAAGAAAACTCTCTCTGATCTTGTATATAACCCGTAACTAGATCAAGCATTTCTGTTCATTGTCAAGCGTTGAACACTAGCTGAAGGATTTGTATATTACTATAACAATATATCAATAGGAAAGGTCAAAAATAGCTGACCTGTCAGCTTAGTCGGTTTCTAGCTGAATATACTTTTTACTTTTTCCTATTCTCCATGTCTCCAATGATTTCAGTTTGTTGTGTTCAGACCTACGAACAGAACGAATATATAAATGTAATACTATAGTTATATGAAGCGCTCTATATTTGTTATATGTTTTTGGTGCAAGTCCGGAACAACCTTTGTCACGCTTATTTAATGCGCTAATAAACATAATTTTAGTTAGACAATTTCATTCAATACGCTCATAAGTCATAGTTATAAAAAAAAAAAAAAAAATAGAAATAAAAAACACGCAAATTTGGGCACTTTGAAAATACAAACAACTTGGCCAACAGGGCTTGTTGATGGAGGGGCATGTTGTTGGCTGTGGTAACACGCACGCACGCAGGCAGTTAATTAAGGGTGTGAACTGGTTGAGTTATGCGTGGAGGAGTCAGAGCCAACGCATCAACCCCACAAGGGCAACGTATCATGAAGGACACAAAGGACATGCCGGACGGCAAAATGGGCAGTAAATAATTCATTAGCGGCTTTTAACAATAAATTTTTGTGGGACAGCCATTGGCTGACTGACCAGCAGAGTGAGCCACTGAGAGACTAAAAGTTGTTTTAATTTTTTGTTGTTTTTTTTTTTTTTTAGGGCACTCATTTTAATGAAGTGGCTCGTTTGGTGAAGGCAGCAGCAACAGCTAATTAGTCGGCGGTTTGAACTTTGAACTGCACTTCATTAGAGCTGGAATTCGGCGAGTCGCTTTAAATGCGACCTCGATAAGGATAGCAAGCCAGCGAACCACATAGCCATCGAACCAATGCACCACCTGCACATGTTTTGGCACATTTATGCAGCGGCTGCCAAATTAAAATGCAATAATTCTTCATTTGCTTACGAGAGACTGCGCAAAGAGAGAGTCAAAGAGAGAGAGAGAGAGAGAGGGAATGAAAAAATAACGAAAAGGAATTAGGCGCAAACGTGAACGAGGCAAAAGGCAAAGGCCGGAAACGTGCTATAATTGAAAAATGTGGTAACAAGACTCTACGTGGCGGGCCTAATGAATTCGCCGCTTTTTGCTTGACTCCGTCACGACACGCGAGCCTGAAGAAGTTGTTGATGTTCTTGCCACTGGGAGAGGGTGATAAATGCTCATCAGGCTTTAAGGCAGCGCTGGCAATTAACTTTTACAATGTTGCTGAAACGTAATCAAGTTGTCAGCGGCATGAGTCGTCGCAAAGATACTCCTAATTACGCAAAGTTTCAGGCGATATTCCCAGGCCAGCGCCTAAATGTCAACAAATGGCTGCTTGAGAATCTGCACCCCATGCCCACGCTCACGCCCACTTCTCATGCCCACATCTTTGAAGTTTGGGGTCTGCTAATCCGGCGGGATCCATTTGCCTAATGCCCTGCAACAATTTCGCAGTCTTCCATACGCTCTCTGTCACACTTAGGAGTACATTTCAAATGTCTTTCAGTTGTCATAACAAACTTCAGGGAGCGGATGGGAATTTGTTTCTATCTCTCTCTCTCTCTCTCTCTCTCTCTCTCTCTCTCTCTCTCTCTCTCGCTGGTGGGGGCGCATTAGCTGTCTTAAGTCTTGGATTTCGAGCGCCATGAATCGACAATAAGCGGCATAAATTTTAAAATTTCATTTTTATCGCATTACAATTTTCTCTACAGTTTTTTATGCCTCTTCATATTTTCGTATAAATATTTTTTAAGCCACGTTTAAGTAAGATGCTTGAGTGGCATTATTGACTTTGGAGTTGATAAAGTGCCATAAATGTCACCCCATTAAAAGAGACAACAACAACCACAACAAGAACAACATCAGCAGCAGCAGCAACAGCAGCAACAGCAACAGCAGCAGCAACAACGACAACGGTAAAAGGCAACAACATCGCAAAGGTAAAGGTAAAAAGCGCGTTGAGTTACCGGCTCTTGGGGGTTGCTTGCCAGGATAATGCGCCTCAACTCAATTGGGAATTTTAAAAGTAAAGTTGAATTTCATGTTTGGCTGCGGCAATTGTCACAGATGGTTTAATTGAAGTAATTACATACGAAATCCGTCAGGATTTGCCCGCGCCAGCGCCAGCGCCCTTCAAATGATGACACTTTTTGCTTATTATTTTATTATTACTTACTAAGCCAACATTAGCAAGCAGCAGCAAGGGGCTAGGGTGGGGCCTCGGAAAGGGTTAATGGCGTTGTTTGACGTTTGTTTTTGCGCCATTGCAGTCCGCAACGAGCAACACTTTCCGCTTCCCGCTCTTCAAATGCTAATGAGCTAATGACTGCTGCGTGTAATTACCGACCGCTGAAAAGGTGTCATCATTATTTATGACCGTATCTTACATTTTATTATGATTATTTTAAATATATTTTTGTTTATTTTTGTCCCATATTTCATGTTGCTGACCGAGCTGAACCGGTTCCATACAAACGTTGTCCAAGTGGATGCTGATCCAGTCATCTAGGTATTATCTCAGCTTCTCTAAAATCCCCCATTCTTTTTTATACATATGATATACATATGTGTGTGTATAGGCTTCTGTTGCAATGCTGACTCAGGTCTTGAGCTGAAATAGCAATCTATTAATAGATCGATGCATTTATTTGGTTAGCGTGCAGCTGCTTAAATACGATTATTTGCATATATATAAATATTTTTAAACAAAAATTGCTATAAAAAGCCTTCCATTGGAGTTAGCAACCAGAATAGTCCCAACTAGCTAATTATCAACAAGAAATTCGAAATGTATCGTGTACTATTCTTATTGATTGTCGTAGTTTATACGGCGGAGAGCACTTTCTTGATTAGGCCGCCTGCTGTCTTCGTCCCCCCGAGCAGGTGTAATATCTATGATAAAAATCTGTGCTGGGTACTTGACGAATGCGTTTGTCGTCCGATCCAAAATCCTTGCCTGAGGGATGCTGAGACCCAATTTAGAATAAGGAATAATAGAAGACGTAAGTGTAATCTTTAATCACAAAGCCCTTCTTGATTTAATCGAATCTCAAATGGGCCCTTAGCACTTGTGCCCATATCGGAGGAGCTTTGCAAGTATTTCATTCCGAAGTTTTGCTTCTTTGGGAAGCCGGTGATAGCGTCCGTACTTGTGCGTCCAGAATGCGGTTGCAAAAGTAAGCCCGATGAATTGAAGAATCGCAAGTTTAACAATCTTTGCGAGCTGCAAAAATTTTCAGCTGAAAATAGAACAGGTAAGTAAAGTCCCTAAATTATGTCTACAAGTTCATTTTATATAATGATGTTTCTCTTCTTCTTTTTTTCAAGCTTATCTGAACTACAAAGGATGGTGTCTATTCTAATACAAATAAATATATTGTTGACTAATAATATTTGTTATTAATCATTTTAATAAAATATAACCACATGCATTAAACATCTCTGTAATTTTCTATTTTTTTATACTCTGAATCCATTGAAGTAGAAAATTTGAGTATATTGCTTTATTGAAATGTTTGTAATAGGCAAAACCCCATAAAGTATATATATTCTTGATCAGGGTGATGAATTGAGTTGATAAAGCCATGTAGGTCAGTCTGTCTATCCGCCTGTCAATCCGCATGAACGCCGAAATCTCGACAACTGCAAAAGCTAGAGATATTTTGGAAATTATAAATTTATTTTTTTGATAGCTTCTTTTTAGTCTTTTTATCGATAATTATTAAAAATTAGACTTCGTTCTTTAAGCGTATTTTGTACACCGCTAGAGACTTCAATTGTATATTAAAATTTTTATACAATGCATACAGAGATTTTGTAGTTTCTAGTTTCACCATAAGTTTGAAAATCTAATTGCATATACTAGAGACTTATAATTTGGCAAATATACATATTTTAATGCTATTACTACGTTTTGAGAGTTTGATGAAGATATTTCATCCAGCAGAAGATTTATAAGTGTTCAAAATATAGCCCATATGAATGCATGTATGTCAGTATTTATATTTATGTGTGTGTATGTGTTTGTTATATATGCATAAAACAAGAAGAAGAATATCAGTTCTTTGCAGAGCTTATGGGATCCTCTAGACGAGTAGTTCAATTATTACAAATTAATTTTTAGAAAAAATAATAACAGATATAAAATAAATAAATAAATAAATAAATAAAATATCAAATTAAATTTTCAATAATTAAATTAAATTAAAAAAGAAAAATATTTATATATATATAATTATATATAAGTTAATTAAATTTAATTAAAAAAATAAAAATATTTATAAAAGTTTTTCCTTTTTTAATTTAATTGAATTCATTTATTGAACATTTTATTTGATATAATATTATATAAAGCACGTAATGTTTTTCTTTTTTAATTTAATTTAATTTATTTATTTATTATTATTGAAAATTTAATTTTATATAAATCACGTATGCAAACGTATGCAGTTGCGAAGCTGCCAGTGCCTAGTTAAAAGACACAATTTAAATAAATAAATATATATTTTATAAATATCATATTTAATCATATTTTCTTAACACAAATACAATTATTTTAGAGAGTTCATTTAAGGCACTGAATAGATTGGATTCTATTTTTGCTGCAACAAAATTAAGGATGTGTAATTTTATAGATAATCAAATACTATCTGAAGTAAAGCATAAACATTTGCTTAATACTTGTTTATGATATAGTTAAAAAAAAATAAAAGTGACATTTCTAATTTTATACTTAAAGTCAGCAATGGGTTTTAAAATTACAAGTGAACTAATTTAAGATAAAAAAAAAAACAGGTCGAAAATATATTATTTATTATCTCAAGATACATCTGTTTAAATAATGAGTTGCCTCCGTCTTTACCTATAAAAAGGCATTCAACTGTTGCAGACTCAAACAGTGTCAATAGCATCTGCTCCCGATCACAATGTTCAACGTAAGACTCTTGATTCTCTTCGCCGTCATCCTCTGCGCGGCACAGAATAGCGTACTCGGCGAGTCTGAAGAGGAACCCGATATTGATGACGTCGAGCTTAGTCGTGGACCTGACTGCGCTTGCTCGAGATGTGCCAGATGCAGTGCCCGTAAATGTGCTTGCGCTTGCGGCGACTAAAATCTAATCAAAACTAACAGTAAGCAATTCATACATTGAGATAAATACTTACAGAGTTTTAAAGCTATTGAATATTTGCAGAGTTGAAAAAATGCTGATCCAAAAAATGTTAATTAATTGTAAATTGTTTTCCTGTTGTCAATAAAATTATTGTAATTTTTTAATCCAAGTGTTTTCTATTTACAATCAACTTACACGTAGAGTTCTTCTATGTATTTAAATCTCGAGTGAGAGACGTTGAAAATGTATGAGTTTAAAAGAAAACCCGCCATAAAGAACTCATTCAGATTAGTTCAGAGTATATCATTTCACAGTACTTATACTATGCCCAACTAAATAAGGTAAGAGTCGGACATAATCAGCAGTTGGAATAATTTATGTCTGATCAGCGAGATTTATTTTTTATAAATTGCAATTTTTTGTTTTAAGTTTGTAGTAGCTTACTTAGCTAATATACTTATTTACTTACTTAGCTATATACTTATCATTTTTATTTCGATAATCCATCGACGCCTACTAACCAATCGATATGAGTTAGAAAACATTTGATATTAGACACATTTCAGCTTTTCTTCACAAAAATACGTCAGGTATGAAATCAATGACAAGATCAAAATTTTCAGTTAAAAATAATTGTTGTATCAACAAATACGACGACGTTTAGAATTACCTTTAAAGAAAATTATGCCATTCAATAGAACATTGAGTTCCGAGGAGCTGAAGGAGTTGAATAAATGGATGTCCAATTTGCAGATAAAGCTCGACAATCGCACACGGCGAGGGCTCTCGGATGTTGTGAACATTGCTCAAATCGTTAAGAAATTCAATGCCAAGCTGGTAGACATGAGCTGTTACCGCTCGTACAGCAGCCTAGCCTTAAAGCTGGAGAATTGGGAGATCTTTAACTTCAAAGTGCTATATAAATTGGGCCTAAAATTGTCCCAAAACGACCTGACGCAACTTGCCTCGGGCAGTCTGTCTGCTTTAAAGTGTCTGCTTTATTATTTTATGATATGGGAAAGAGATGGACAGTCGGAAAGAAGTTCATGCAAGAGAAATTCATCGACAGGGGACAATAAGAAGATCTCAGGTAGTTTATCTGGTATCGCTGACCACATGACAGAGCAGCAGTCGGACGCAGACGCCCAGAAAATTGAAAGTGACATGAACGTGCCGTATTCTAAGTACAAACTATTGGTCCAGGAGAATCACAAGAAGAAAAAATACCTCAGTTCTATAAGCCATAAGACTAAGTATCTGGAGAGCCTTATCCTGGTAAAAGATGAGCGCATCAATTCTCTATTGGAACGTCTTGCAGCACTTTCCGCACAATCAAATTATGATGCCGAAAAATTGTAATTAGGCTGATGAGCAGCCCTGCAGATGGTGTTGATTGTTCGCCCAATCCACGATCATTGAGTGGTCCCTCAGTAATCTTCATTATATATTGCATTGGTAACTTTCAACCATTTATTTGCGTCATGCCACATCTTTCGATGTTAGTGCTAAATATTCTATTGATAGTGTTTAAATGGCATGCAAACAAGCTGGCGATTTTTCGATTGGTTCGATCGGAGGTGGACCCTGATTGTCGTATTTTATTAATAACAGTGATACATTATTGTTTGAGGATAGATTAAAAGGAATATAATATTATAACATATTAGCGTCGAATTGCATTTATTTAATATGTATGTATATGCTTTAGGTTGCCTAACGCAGCATTGCGAAAAGTTCTTGCCTTGTCTTAAGAGATTTTAAGCATTCACAATCGACTACTGGATATACTTTCGAATTCTCTAGCTAATATATACTTGAAAGAATATCAATTCATCTACGTCAAAAATATGTATTGAGTAATGATATTATTTTTATAATCAGCATGCATTAGCTACAATTTTCATACTTTTTATTTATACCCTGAACCCATTGAAAATTGGAATTCAGAGTATAATGGTTTTTTGTATGTATGTAACAGGCAGAAGGAGACGTCGCCGACTCCATAAAGTATATATATTCTTGATCAGCACAAAAATATAAGTTGATATAGTTCTGTCCTTCCGTATGAAAATAGAGATTTCGGAAACTACAAAAGTTAAAGAGCTGAAATGAAACACGAATACTCGTATGTTTTTGTTTTTTTTTTTGATAACTCATCCCATTTACTAATTAAGTTTTATTTTTATGTTTTTTAAGCATAGCTTTTAGACCGTTTGAGCTAGATACTTCAAATTTGTATATTTAAATAGATATTATGGATACGATGATTCTATAATTTTCAGATTTTGAATGCCTCAACCACTTCGCCTCCAATTTGAAAAAAATAAAAAAAAAACGCATTTAAAATACTAAAGACAATTTGACAAATATATATATTTAAATGCTTTCAATCTATTCCGAGTATAGCCCGACCCACACCCAAGCCATGGCAGCAACTCCGCCGTTAGCAGAGCGCGTGCTTATACGTGTGTAAAAAATAAGAAAATTATTTTTTTTTTTTTGCAGAGTTCAGGGTATCTCGAATTCGAGCTATCTCGACTAGAGTCGTCGTAATTGTTTTGTATCTTATTGCATTATAATTATCACATTAAAATACAAAAAAATGATTATCAGAAAAATTTATGAATTGTTATAGACGTCTGCATGAATGTACTCATTTCCAACACTACAGTACTGTTCTTAAATACTGTACTCATTCCGTACTGTACAGTATATTCAAGTAACAAATACCATCGTGTACTTTTACTGTACTCACTTAGAGTGAGTTGTACCCTTTGTAAATTAGTACACTATTTTTCTCATTTTGATGCGTTGTACAATAAATTGTGTTCTCTTACATCTGTAGAGGCGTGTTTAAATATTGCTATCCTTTTCTTGCATATGACATTCTGATTTTGTATTCGCTCTTTCCTTTCTTCCAATAATAATGAATAATGAAAGAACTGTACACTTTTCTTACTGTACTCATATAGTACTGTACTCTATGAAATGGAGTGAGTACTGCAACTGTCAATATACAATGCTGTATATCTTTTACTAAACCCTATTTAATACTTTACATTAAAAAAGTTTACTTATTTTCAGAATGAATTTGTATCAATAATTATTTTTATTGAGAGTTTAAAAGTACAATCGTCAACGCACCTGAATAACATATATTTACACAAACTCATTATTAAGGCCAGACACATATTAATGTTGTTTGTCAATAATGTAAATATCAATAAATATATAAATACATTTTTAAGTCGTGGAATGTATGCCAATTATTGCCTAAATAATGAAAGAACTTAATATACCCTGTACCCTGTAAAGTGATATTTAATTATATCTTTTAATATAAATACATATAGATTATCTAAGACAATCGGTAAATAGAAATCTATATACCACAATCTCTGATATCTAGCTATAGATTATAATAGATGATAAGCAAATGGGACTCTGAAATCAGGGTTAACCACATGCATACCAATTTAGTTATTTATTATTTATTTATTAATTTTTGCTTTATTTAATTTAATTTTTAATTGCAAATGAATTGTCTAAAAACTGCCAGATTTATTTTTAATTTATGTATATTTATTATAATTTATGTATGTTTGTTCAACAAGAGAAATACATTATATTCTTTAAAAGTTTTAAAGCACGTAAAAAAATTTGAGGAAATATTGTGAAGTAAATATTTCAGAGTAATTCCCCGATTGACTACGTTTCTAGTGATATATATATGATAGTGATATATATATATGTATATATATACTTTTAGTTAGATTTGTGTAAGGAGGTAAGCCATATGACTATTTTTTTATGGTAGCTATAAAGCTCTAAAATGAGTTTAGACATTATAAGATCAACAGTTATCGAAGCCTAGACTAATTTTTTTAAGTAAAGGTAAATAAAAAACAATATTCTTCCATTTAAGCAATGTGTCTTATAATTGGTTTTATTAATTTATTTAGAATAAATAATAATTACAAAAATATCTCAAAATACATCTGCTTAAATAATGAGTTGCCTCCGTCTTTACCTATAAAAAGGCATTCAACTGTTGCAGACTCAAACAGTGTCAATAGCATCTGCTCCCGATCACAATGTTCAACGTAAGACTCTTGATTCTCTTCGCCGTCATCCTCTGCGCGGCACAGAATAGCGTACTCGGCGAGTCTGAAGAGGAACCCGATATTGATGACGTCGAGCTTAGTCGTGGACCTGACTGCGCTTGCTCCAGATGCTCCAGATGCCGTGCGCGTAGCTGCGCTTGCGCTTGCGGCGACTGAGCTGAAGAATTGCTCAGCTTAATGGTAAGCATATGATAAATTAAAGTGAACATAACTTTAAAGTCCTTGCATATTTTCAGAGCTGAGAAAATTCAGAGACAGAAAATGTTAATTATTTGCAAATTGTTTTCCTGTTGTCATTAAAATTGTTGTAGCCTTTGAATCTAAGTGTTTTCTTTCACCAATGCCCCTCAATATGCCGGGCTGCTCACCACAGCGCTCTGCACTCTGCAGTACTTTGTGCGCTCAATTGTGAAGCTTTTCATGCAACAATTCACAGAAAATCATTTTCATTGCATTGATCACTTGTTTATTCATAGCCATTCATTCGTTGGCAAAGTAATTTCTTTGCTCTTTATGCTCCACGCTATCTTGACTTCACAGCAACAATCAGAAACAAAGCAAAAGTAATCATGTCCTACACCTTCTTTGCTGCTGCGCTTTCCTTTGTCTACCCTGTGGAGCGAATTGTGTGCGGGTATAGTAAGTTTTTAAGTAAAACTGAGTAATATACAAATTGAAAACAGAGTAAATTTGTGGATGAAAAGAAAGGACTGGAATGAAGAATGAATGAATGAAACAAACAAATATTAAAATAAATGCACAATTTCTGTGGATTGTTTGAGCTCAATTGCATAAAATTCTTTTCAAATTGGAGACAAGTTTGAACGACTGCGCAGGGGTTAGAGTGAGTGAGTGTCGCCACAGGACATGTGGCATCTCCACCTAATAACCTTAAAAGCCTTATCGAGTCATTTAATATAAAAACAAGCAATTAAAATGATGAATATGCAATAAATGTGTATACACACATTAAAAAGGACAATTCTCTGCCCCAGCTATCCATCCATACATTTTATATGCTAATGAGGAGAACATTTTTTTTTTTTTATCTAAAAAGCAAAAAAATGCGGACACACATTTGCCTAATGAAAATAGCGCCATTAAAATGAGAAAAACAACTTTAGATACCGAAATTCGAAACACGCCGAGTTTTGGCAATTAAAATGCTACGAGCATAAGGTCCTGTCAACTTCCTACCCGTGCCGTTGCGTCCCGCTGACTTTCAAAGTAGACAAAGCGTGTGTGTATAGGTGTGTGTGTGTGTGTGTATTGGGCAACGATCGTCTAGCAAATTAGAGATTAACACGCATGTGTCATCCTTCTTTGGGTATTTTAGTTCATTGACCGCTATTCGGCAATAAAACTACTTAAGTTTCCAAAATTTTAACTTAGTGCCAAACTCGCGGCCACGTTTTATAACTCTACGAATTAGAGCAATTTGATGAAACTATAAAACTGTCAAATCGCACAAATGCGTCGACTATGCTTAGAGAACTTTCTAACGCGTGCTCAAAGGCAAACACATAGATAGATATACCGAAGAGGGACGACCCCTGGCTAACCACGCGTCCTGTGTGCTCAATAAGCTATGACGAGTGCAGGCCATGCACGTTAGAAGTGCAGCAGACACAACAAACGAGCACTGAGAGGGAGCAAGGTAGAGCAAAGGTGCAGGAGAATGAAGGAAGCGAGGGAGGGCAACCAGAGAAGAGTGAGGGAACGAGCTCAGCTGGGTGTGTTGCATCTCTCAATGCCAACATAACATATTAATTAAACTGCCCACGAGCCTATGCGCCTGTCAGACTGTTAGACTGTCAGTCAGTCGGCCAGGCAGCTCGCTGTCAGCTGGAGGTCAACTACGGTCAGTGGCTTAATTATGTTACAAGCTCCGCGCTTCCATTATGCTCTATAATTAAGTTTAATTATTGCTTTTTTGCATTTTTAACTTATTTATTTGCTTTTCATATTGCATTTAATTTGATAATTGCAATTACGTGCGCAGTCAACGCATGGCCCTTGTTAGTCTAACTGATGGGTTAATTGGCTTTTAATGTCTGGCAAATTGTCTGGCATCCCATTTAACGGTTCCAAATTATGTGCCTATGATGTACATAAATATGTAATCGGTATGTTAATTCGCTCTGCAACAATTATGTTTCATTTGGGCATAGCAATTGTATATCCTGTATGCTGTTGGATGTCTATACTCTTGGATCTAAAACTTGATCTTAACTACTAGTATTTCAATGCTCTTATTTTATGCATTCTGAGAAGTATTATTGTTTAGCCTATGGTCATAAATAAACGAAAAATGTAGTTTATATAATTTTAAGAATATCTCACCTATTCTCTCACATCATATCTCATATATAGATATATATATACATAGATGTATATGTATATGTATATGTATGTATATGTATATATAACTTAATAACTTTCATTCTAATATATAATTTAATGTATATTTATGTATCTAAACTTAAATAGTCGGTTTATATGCCGCCATTAAATTGAAACTAAGAGAACAAATCTAAAATTCAAACCCATAGCTTCTATAGGTTAATCAACGTTCGCTCTCTTCTTATTCTTGTCTAGAACTCTGTTCTAAAATCAATCTGTACCTATATCGCTTAGTTGGGGAGGGAACGCTGCAATAGCTACATCGGCATTGTCCAGAAAAAGCACTCGAAAAGAGAGCTATCGTCGGAACACCATGGTATGTTCGAAATGAAACCCTACGGAGAGCTTTAAAACATTCTTCCAATCAATGAGAAAAATTTGAATAAAAGGAAAAATGAAACTCACATACCTAATGAGCTCTTACAATTCGATCCTCTTTTCGTCGTAAAAAACTCATTAGCCCAGCGATAACTAAAAAAAAGAAAAATAAATAAATAAATAAATGCTATTTAAGGTGTATTAATATGATTAGAAAACTTATTGTTCATTTAATTATTATAAATTAACAAAATATCACATATTCAGACTTCTGCGTACAACCTACAGGAAAATAATCTTTCTTAACGAATTATAAATGAATTTTACATATGATATGTATATTTATATGAATCAGTTTTCCCTCAAAAGCTCTAATTATTTAGACAAATGTTTCAATTTGAAATTGCTAAATTCAATAAAGTATATCAAATATTGATTTATTGAATATTTCCCTCTCTGCTATAAACTAATTCAAGTTGCTAAGTCGATATTTAATTTCTATAGATAAGTCAAAATTAATAAATGTTTATGTATCCATTACTTAACTAACTAAATAACTACATATTTGACAGCGTGTCAGTTGTTGGAATGAGAGCATCGAATTAGCATCATTTCGAGTAAATGCTCATTGGGCAACGGCCACTGGGCAACGTCTGAAGCTAAATAAAATCGTTGAGTGGCATTGAGTAAAATAAAATTGATTGATGACTCGGCATGTATATGTATATGTATATGTTTATGTATATGTATATGTATATCTAACACTTTGATAGATTGCTCTGATTCTGGCATTGGCTCTGGCGGGCGGTTGGGTTGATGTTCGCCTGCAATATTCAAACAGCAGGCAAAGTGTCAAAGTGTAATCAGTCCCGCGTTAATGCCAACAATGCCAACAAACATTATCATTCTCAATCTCCTGGCTATCCTCAGCAGCGTCAGCCTCGAGAGAGAGAGAGACATAGAAATGCTGTTGCAGCCACGAGTCAAATGTTTTCGCAAAGGGGTGCGGCGACTCCGGTTTGCGGTTATGCCCAAAATGAGATACAAATGTAGCGCACCATGTAAATGCTCGAAATTTGCTGTGTCTGCGGCTTATTGACATTAACCTAACAATTGTCACTGGATTTATTAAGGGCCAATGCAGCGGTAAGGGCTGTCCCGCAACAGGCTCGAATTGCCACCAAAGCAACATGCGATGTTTGTGGTTAATATCTGCGTGTGTGTGTGTGTGTGTGTGCTATCAAACATTTGATTGATATTAATGATCTAAAATTTGCATTATGTTGTAATGAACACTCAACTGCTAAGTGCCCTGAAGTTAGCTTGTGTTTTATTTATGTCACATCCGTCAGAGATTTGCAAAATGTTTGCATATATTTCAGGGTTAATTAACTTCGGCAAACATGATTTTCATTTCAGGGCAGAGCTAAAGGTTTTTGCATATTTTAATTTGCCTGCAAATGCAGAAGATTGATAAAATTAAAAAAAAAACAAAAAAAAAAAAAATTAAATAAAATACAAATAAAATAAAATTATATAATAAATAAAAATATATAAAAACATTTGTACATGTCCAAATTAATTTTTATACCCTGAACCCATTGAAAATGGGAATTCAGGGTATAATGTTTTTGTGAAAATGTATGTAACAGGCAGAAGGAGCCCATAAAGTATATATATTCTTGATCAGCACAAAAAAATAAGTTGATATAGCCCTGTCCGTCTATCCGTCTGTTCGTCCGTCCGTCCGTATGAACGTCGAGATTGCGGAAACTACAAAAACTAGAGAGCTGAAATTTTACATGAATACTCGTATATTAGTTACGCAGTACAAGTTTATTTTGTTTTTTTTTTCGATAACTCATCCCATTTCTTAATTATCGATAAAAAATCGAAAATTCGTTTACCATTTTTAAGTTTTTCGAGCATAAAATCGAAAAATACATTTATATTCTCTTTATACAATACGATTTGAGTTAATTTAGTAGAGCGCAGATATCATTATATCTCTAATGATATATTATGATAAGATATATTCATTATGCATAAATAAAACTTCTCATGTGGCTAAATTATAATAGAGGCGAAACCAACATGCCAAGAAGATCAACTATAAACCCACAAGAATACAAATTATCAGAAGGGAAAAACACACAAAGAAATGCATGCACACACACACACACACACACACTCACACACTTCTACACAAACACATAGAGAGCGAGCTTTGAGGGTGAGGTAGAGTCATATAAATGCACAGTTTGTAGCGCATATAAAAACGGAAAGAAAATTTGAATTTTTAAATTAGTTTTTGTTAACTTTTGCTGCTGTCGTCGAGCACAATGTTGTTGTTGCTGTGCTTTTGGCATAGCCTGGAAATGTTTAACGACTCGTAAGGAAATTGCAAAGTAAAATGTCTTCAGGAATTTCAACATTTTTTATGCAGGAAGCACCGGCAGCAACAGCAGACACAGCAAATGTAATAAAAAGCAAGCAAAACAGCGACAACAACAACAACAACAACAACTGAAAAACTGAAAAAGAAACCACAAGATGACGGTAAGGTAAGTGAGTGGGCGGTGGCTTAGTGGATTGCTGGCTTTGGCTGCCACAAAATGGCGAATTAAATTTGAAATTGCCAGAGAGAGATAGAGAAAAAGAGTGTGTGTGTGTGAGAGAGAGAGAGAGAGAGAGGGAGAGAGAGAGAGCGAGAGTAGGGCAGACAAGTTGTGGCAAAAGTTGTGTGTGCCTGAGCATTGCTTTTGTGGTGTAAAATATGGAAAAATGTCCAACTGACTGCCTGCCAGAGAGTCAGACTGTCAGACAGCCAGACAGCCAGACAGCCAGACAGCGGGCAAGATAATATGCAGCAAGGTGTGCGACAGTTACTGCTTATGCATACCAAATGTGTGTGTGGCATCCACAAGGGTTGTCAAGCCAAGCCAGCTAGATAACTTATTTGCTTTGTCAGCCTCCGCCCACCGCTCGACCTTCTTTAGCTCAAGTTAACTCAATGAATGCCAATGAGCTTGTCATCTTACAACATGAGTTAGATACGAATGCGTAAATATTTAGTTGTTATTATTGTTTGTTTCAACTTTATAATTATGTTTTCCTATATTACATCTTATACATTTTTTACATTTCAATGAGTTCTTTTAGAATTAGAGCAAATAAATTGTGAATTGTGGCCAATCAAGTCAAAGGAAATCACACGAGGCGAGCGCCACATACAAAGAGCACAAAGCAAATGTCAGTGGGTGACATGAGTGGATGGCAGCGGCAGCTGCATGGATGGGGGCGTGGCAGCAGAGAGCAAAGGCAAAGGCAAATGAAAGCAGCAAAATCTTTGTACAATTTATTCGTCCAAGTAAAATTACATGTCGCTCCTGGCAAGCAACTAGAACTGACGCAGCCAACTTACACACGAGTGTGTGTGTGCTGAATGTGTGTGTGTGTGTGTGTGTGTGTGTGCTTACAAATTAGACAACAAAAGCAACAACGACAGCAATGACGTGTTCAAAGTGAGCCATGTCACGAAAAATATTAAAATTAGCATAAATATCTTTGTTTTGATTTTTTTCCTTTATTTTTACAGCAGTTGTTGCTGCTGTTGCTGCTGCTGCTTGTTGCATTTGCATGCGATGAAGATGGGCGCGTGTCCAAAATTGTGCAACACGATACGATGATACTGTAATTAGACAGCAATACAAAGCTTTGAAACTCAATTTTCATAATTTATAATTATATATATTTCAAAATAAATAAATGAAAGCATTGCCTTTTTATTCCTATAGTAATAAGGAATTGGCTAAAGTCTTGAATGGTATATAATTTTCATTTATAATTATTTTTTTATAATTTTTTATATATATATATATATTTTTTTATTGTTTATAATTTTTTTTTAATAAAAATTATTGTGATATATTATTTAAAAATAATATAATTTTAATAAGCAAATGTATATATTTTATATTACAATTTATTGATTGCATATCTTGACTGAATCCAACAGATAAACAGTTTTAAATTAATTTTATATGAAATCTTTAAGTATATTTCGATTTTGAAGAATTAATTGCAAATAAAATTTTTGTTTTTTTAATTTTTTTTTTAAATCATATAATTATTAAAATTAATTTTATTATTTATTTATTAACAATATAGTTATTATATCATTTAATAATATAATATCAATTTATATAAAATCATTTGTAAGCAATGTTTCTTCATTATTAAATATCCCCAAGAGCTATAATATGCTAATTGTGATGCTGTGGAGTAAAACACGACACGCACCCAGCTCTAGCCTATGGTGCGAAATGTTGCAATAAAAAATTGGCTGCCAACCCACAGCAGTGCCAGATCCACAGCCAGAGCCAGAGCCAGAGCCAGATCCAGTGTCATCTGCGTGGGCCACTGAGAGATAAAAGGCAATGCTGCTGCTGCTGCTTCTGTTGCTGCTGCTGCTGCTTCTGTTGCTGCTGCTGCTGCTGCTGCTCTTAGAGTCAGTCGGCAGCATCTACTCGTTAAGGGGCAAAACTTTTGATGCTGTTTGTGTTGTTGCGGACTTTTCACATTTTGTTTGGTGCTTCATCCAATACGTTGAGCGTCCCTTTTGGCTGTTTTGTTTTTGTTCAAGTTGTTGGCTTGATTCCACTTTGATTTCAGTTTCAGTTGCACGTTCTCTGTCCATGCCCATAGCTATGCCTGTTTGACTGTGTGCCTGGCTTATTGTGAGTTGTGTGCGGGTCGAGGACAGCGCTGATTCTTTTTGCCACTCGTCTCTTTATGCCAGTCAATTCTGACATATTCCACGTGATAAAAACTCTGATTGGCTCGACTGGAGCTCGACATTATTTGCATATTTATTATGTGATTTCGACTCAAACCGACAGAGAAACAGATAGACGCATCAAAGATTTTGTAAAAGTTTGTAATCTAAAATTTGTGTGTGCCGTGTGCCCTGCATTGGCAAGTGCGCAAGGTTAAAACTAATTAAATTTAGCCCGATGGCAGCTTGATTTTTCATTTGGCTGTGGCACAGATTCACGCTCCACGGCGCGACAGCTTGACAAATGAATGTGGATGTCAAATAGCTCTGATAACTTGCCAGCAATGGCGGCTCTTTCCGCGTAACAAATGGCGCAGCCAATTTCGAGGTGTGGCCAACGCAATATGGGCCCCGACTCCTGCTCGCCTCCTGCTCGACTCCGTGCCAAGTACAAACTAATTTCCATGCTTGGCACGCGCACAAGCACACACACACACACACACACACACATACCAAAAATCATTAGAGCGTCGGGTGGTTGAATCGTCCATAGCATATTAGAGTAATTAAATGGCAAACGCAAAACTTAATTGGAGCTGCCATTTGAGTGTCTTCCATGGCTCTGCGTGTGTGTGTGTGTGTGTGTGAGTGAGCTGGCAATAAAATAAAAAAAAAAAATGCTACTAATAAAACTTAACTTGAATGGCCGCCATTTTGCAAGCGTTGCACGATGCGTGCCTATTTATTTAACAAATTAGCATAATTGTTCACAAAATAAAATTCAACTTAAGTACAAATGATGTCCGCCAACTGACTGACTAGCTGGCTAGTCCGAGTCTCTCTCCCTCTCTCTCTATCATTCTCTCTTTCTCTGTCTGTCTGTCTGTCTGTCTCTGCCTGACCGTAGAGCTGTTAATTAACATGTGGGTGCAGGACGCATCCCGTGGCGCAAATTAGTTTGTACGCCATGCTAATTGCGGAATGGCGTGTCAGTCTACATTGAAAAGCACGCCATGTAGTTCTTGTTGCTGTTGTTGGCTGGAAAATATATGAAAATTGTTTTGACTTTAGATAAGCGACAACTAGGAGGAGTCAAACGGGCTGGCTCCGTACGCTCCATGTGTGCCGTGATAGACGCGACGCGCTAAGCGAAAGGACAATAAATTTTATGACATCCAGTTGAAGACAGTTGCTGGCACTTAAAAGCCACTTGGCTACTTTAATTACTTTGTTCAGCTAAAAAGCTAAAAAGCAAACAGCTGCTCTAGTGGACTGCAGCCCGACTCGATATGATCTCGATCGCGAACGCTGCCCGCCCCTCAGCCCTTTGACTGACTAACTGACTGAGTGACTGAGTGACTGAGTGACTCCTGCCACCGCCTGCACAAAGGACATTGTCTGGCTCTGGCTCTGGCTGCTGAACAGCATTTGTGTTTGTCCATCTGCGATAAGCTTTGTCGCCAGTTTGCTGAAAACACGCAATGACAACTTAGTCAAGTTCGCGCTACCTATGATGTTGTTTGTCCTCCTTCTGTTATTGTTGCTTTGTGCGATTTTGAGTGCTACTCCGACTCATATACGATTACAAGACCAATTTCAAGCACACACACACACACACACACACACACAGAGAGACACACACAGACAGTCAGTTAGACAGCTGAGTGCCATCAACATCAATGTCCAGTTCAGGGCGTGTCCCACTTCTCTTTCAGCTGGAAGTTTTCATTGTTTAAAGTGTTGGCCGGCACACAATTCGCATTGTTGTTACTACGAAAACGTTTATGTTGGGCTCAACTTATCGTGCAAACAATTCAGCAAATGACTAATACTCCCTGAGCCAGATAACATTGGCCATAGACAGGCGGCTCTATATATGTGTACAAGCTTTTCCGGGCAAGGCAAAGCAAAGCATTCCAAGGTTTGATTGACTTAATTAAATTGATTGAAATTTGCATACAAATAAATAAGGAAAATCATGAGATTTATTTTGCCAACAACGCCAACTCATGTAGGTCAAAGTTCAAGTGGATATTAGATATTGATAAGTATGTATGTCATATATGTAAATATCAAATTGGAATTTTATCTATTATTATACATTTTTGCAACCATTGAATCAATATTTGGCAACCTTCAAACGGCATTCAGTATTCAGTGAAATCTGTCAGTATTTAAATGGGATAGTGATGAAAAAAAAAACTATATATATATAATATATATAAATTAATAATACATATCATAATAATAAATTAATCCCTTGTATATTTAATGTATTAAAAATATATTATGATATAAAAAAACGTTTAATATAATATATAATAATAATATACAATCTATGTATATGTATGTATATATTAATTGTTGAATTTCAGCTATGAATTTGCCTCAATTTTTCTTAAGATCTGCGCCAGCTTTAAAATTAATTGCATATTTAAATTGTCTTAAAATGTCTATGGTATTAAATTATTATGTTAAGTATCAATCGTACAAGTCTGAAGACTTTTTTGAAGACAGTTCTGAAGTAGACGGCGAGTATGAGGTTTTATTTATTTGTTTGACATTGGGAAAATAAGTAAAGAAATGGAAATGAAATATTAGAGATATTATTATATATAAACATAAATACAGATACAGTGAACCCTCGGTTAGCGAACACAAGTTGTTACAGCATCTTGTTCGTTAAGCGAAAAGTTCTTTAATCGAAACCACCTGATCTTATTAAACTTTACACCTAAATTGCATGCAAAATAGTTCTAAACAATTAAGATTAATACTAACTAATACTCTTCTTCTTGGGCTATATATTGGAAGAGTACTTCATTTCTAGACGGAGGATCTTCAGTATTTGAAATGCCTTTTGTTCAAATTTGCGGCGAAGGCGCGTGTCATCAAAAATCTTAAAATTACAGAATCTTCCTATCAATAATATCTATCTAAATATACAAATTTTAAGTCTCAAACGGTGCCTGTTACATACATTTTCACATAACTATTATACACTGAATTCGCATTTTCAATGGGTTCAGGGTATAAAATGCTGTAACGGTCAATGGACAGCACTATAATGTGTATTCGGGGCTTCCCCTATATCGTTGTTTAACACAAATAAATGTATGTCAAATAATTTGTTATTCGCTTTTTTTTTATTTAAAAGTATCTTCTTTTCTCTATTATATCCCTTGAGTCATTTTTAATATCACAGGTTTACACTTTATAAACAAATATTTGGTGTACATGAGAGAAGGGTTATGAAAGAAATATTATTTATAGTCAACTACAAATTAAAAATAAAAAGATTTATATAAAATGTTTATTTGTTTAAATTTTTATGTTTATTTTTAACAAGTTTTCTCTTACCTTTAATAACAACTTAATGACATTTTACACAAATCTCAGAATAAAACTCAAATCAGTTCACTTCCCAGTCAAACACAGAAATTAAAGTTCAACTTTAAATTGAAATCAATTCACTTTTCAGTTGAACGTTCATCATTTAGCCAAGACACGAACCACAGAAAGAGCTTTTAGGTTATGCCATGCAGGAAAGCCGCCCCTTTAGCAAATAGGTAAACTGATTGGCACGCACACACCCAGAAGGACATACATGTGTGCGTGTTGCACACATTCACATTCACATGCGCACAGTCTGCATGCGTGTGTGAACATCAATGCGTAAACACACATTACTCTCTGGGCTCGTCCTTGACACACACACACACACGGCAATGCGAGCTGCGATTTATGTGCGCCTATTCAAAAATCTACCACAAAAGAATGTGTGCAAGTGTGCGACAAGCAAAGATGCGTCAGTGTGCAAAGGCAAACACACACACACACGCATTGATGTGTGTGTGTGTGTGTGTGTGTGTGTGAGTGTATAAGACGTGAGCTCACGTGCGAGCACACAAGGATAAGGGGCGTATGCAAGCAAGCAGTTGTGACCTTGAGGTACTTACCACTGCACACACACTCAAACATTCAAACACTCACATACTCACACGCTCACACACCTACTCACACACCTACACACACGCATACGCAGCATTTCCACCCCTAATCCCACAATGTAACAACGTAGTAATGAAGGGCAGCGTTGCCTGCTCTGTCCGCCTGTTACGCTAAGGTTGCTCCTAGTTACGACGTAACTGTTAACCGGTTTTGAGCCGTCTGCTGGTTGTGCTGCTGCTCTGCTCTCGCATGCTGGCTTCGTTATCATTAGCGTATTATGTAACGTGGCTAACGTTAGAGCCAGCCCAGCTGGCAGCCGGCAGCAGCGGGCGGGCTGTCAGCGCCGTTTGGCCTATACTCCGCCCCGTTGAACACGCCCCAGCGCCCAGCCCGTCGTCCGGGGCATGCGCAGTGGCTGCGTGGCAGCAGCATTGCTTGCTACGCGCTCTGTTCGCCTGGTAATCCTTGGGCGGGCGTTACCTTAAGAAGGGTTAAACCGTTGATGGACACGTGTCGGTTTTAACGCGTCCGTGGTGCCGTTGCTGGCTGCTGGCTGCTGGCTGCTGCTTGTGCAGAGGTTCTTGTCCGGGTTCTTGCGAAAAAATGCCAAGAACCAGTACGGTCCGTACCATTGCGCGTCCGTGTTGAGCGCGTAGCCGCCCATGGCCGTGCTACACCCAATACCCGCACTCGCCTAAAAGCCCATTATTGGGCCTGGACCGCACGGTCGCTGCCTGCGACCCACCCACTGGGCGGGCAGAGCAATGACTCGCGGTTCCGCGACTGCGAGTCAGCTGTCAGTGCGCAGTGGCGTCGCTGCTGCCGTAAGGCGACAACTACCCGTGCACTGCAAACAGACGCCGTCTCTGTGTCAAAACCCACCCCTAAGTGCCATGACAGCTTCAACTGAACACACCCCTCGCAAACACACACACACACACACACGCACACATACAGCTACACTTTCGTTTTTCTAAATAAAAACAAAAAAAAAAAAAACTAAACCTTAAACCGTGTGCACGATTCAGATGCCTGATGACGCGCATTGGAATGCGATTTGGCTACTTGCTGGCGGCTCTGCGCGCCTGGCAAAAAACTTCAAACGGAATTTCCTTTCGTTTGACTGCGAATTGTGAATTGTTTGCCATTGTGAATGCAGCTGTTGCTATGCACGCATACTTCAAACATTACTCAAGTGTCTGCTTTACTATATTAAAAAAAAAATAATAATAATAATACATATTTTAATATTTGCGAATGTTAAGCAATATAAAATAATTTTGTTTTCGAAAGGTTTTCAAATTTACGTCTGCGCTGAAAAGTATGCAACACTACAAATTTCATCAGTGGCAAAAGCTGATTGCTATAGTACATAAAAAGACAGCAAGCAAATTAAGGCGTACATTATGTTTGCCGCAAACAGTCAATAGATGGCGCTTTTCTTTCTCTAATGGTGTTTTCCTTACATTTTGATTGTTTGTGAAATGACTTTAATCGAATAGTAAATGGTGCAAAACTTGGATAACAATCGGTTATCGATTACTTAAAATCTATTGGGTATATTATGCATGGAGTAACGGTTACTTAAAATTAAATTTAATTAAAACGACTTGAAAGTCTTTTCATTTGCTTAAACAATAAAATAGCATTAATAACAATTACAAAAATAATATTCTTTTATAGTTATGGTATTTTAATAGTTTTCTTCTTCTAAAACGTCTCAAAGTGCTGCTTTGTCTTAGTCTTCATCAATCTACCCACCTGTGTACCCGTAAAATAAACTTTTTCATTATACTAAGATAAGCAGGTAAAATCATTAAAGTTGTCTATGATTTGCTTAGTTTAATAGTAATAGTAACTCGTTGTCATTCAGCCAACATGTAATTTCTTTTCTATATATATCATGTTGAACTAATCAGAAAAAGAGTGTCAAATGCACTTAAGTGATATTTTGTTAGCAACACAACAAAATATTGCTAGAGCCATTCAACAGGCTGGCTGACAAATAATCTAATTAGCCGTCAGTGCGATGAGTTTCAACTGTCTAGAGATGAATGTGGCTAATTTCAACGCCCGCCTGACACTAAACATAATAAGAGACGATGATATAAATACAGAGAAATAGAGAAAGAGAGAGAGAGAGAGAGAGAGAGAGAGAGAGAGAGCAGCAAAATGTCAAAATGTCAAAGTGAAAGGCCATAAATTGTTTCCAAGTCAATGGGACGACCAATTCCCCAGCTGGCAGAGCTGCGTATGCAATGTATGCAAGAAAATCGGCCTACGCTCAACATGGCGGGCATTTTCCATTTCCGCGGCGGCATATTTCAAGACGCGTTCCTTGGAGAGTGCTCGACGACATGCGCACTTCGCTCTCGTCTCAAAATCTAATTAGTTGGATACTTCATTAACCACAGCCGACAATCAACAAATGAGTAATTAACATGCGCCTGGGAGCCGCGAGCTGCTCTGACTCGCTCGCTCGGTGTTCTTGTCGTCGCATGCAGTTAATATTTCATAATTGAGCAATTTATTTTCGCCTCTTTGACAGGATCAAAGATAATGCCGACACTACAGCGGGACCTAAAACACTGAGCCATGCAAATTTTACGCTCAGTTGGCTGCCGCACAGCCCCGTGTGAGAGTGCCCGGTGGGTCTTCTGTGTGGCGCCTGAATATGTTCCGGAATTCCTGCTACGACTCTTTTACGAGACGAAGAATTACCGTAGAGGGAGTTATTGCTTGTTATGTTGTAATTGAGATATGGTTAATCAATAAAATGCTATTAACAACTTTAGATATTAATTGTAAGTTTTATATATATTATTATAATTATCAATTAAATTATAAATCATTAATAATAATATAAAGAATTAGTAATTATATTCAGCACGAATTGACCACAATATTGTGCTTCATCCTCGCCGTTCATTTGTTTAAATGACAGAAAGAATTATTCAAACATAAGTAATAATAAATAAAATAATCTTTTAAGATGAGACTTTAAAATTTAAAATAGTATGAATATAAATAATATATTTGTAATTATTTTTATAAGTTCATAAAATATACAAATCTAATAAACAAATAATTCCAGATTTTTTTGATATCTTTAATGTTCTTTCTTATGTACATATATAAATCTACAAAGAAGGATACATCACAGAAGTGCGAGTATAATATTTTCTTCACCAAGTGCTTATTATTTATAATGATTAATATTTACTTGTCAAATTGACTTCATTCTATATTCAATATTGATTTGATCATAATACTAGAGAGTTTCAATTGATTATTTAGTTGTGTTGATTAAAAAGATTATGAATATTTTAATTAACGCCTTAGCTGTTTAGCTTGTAGAGGCTTCCTTTTTTATCTTGAGATATATTGTATTTTCAAATATCTCCTTCTGAAGCATAGAGCGCAGTTCAGAATACATATTTCCTACTCGGCCACTCTTGACTAAATAGCTTCTACTCTAGCGTTATTGTCTTTTTTTCTGGCTTTAGTAGCTATCGAAAAATTTAAATAATTTATTATTATTATTTTTTGTTTTTTTTTTTTTTTTAATTTAACTATTTCCTTGTATTACCATTTAAAGTAAAATACTAAATAGCATTACTAAACAATTATACAAGTTAAAAAAAAATAAAATAAAGTTATATCAATTACCAATTGAATTACCATTGACATCACCAAGAAACATTATCCACTGGGTTATGCATTGGTAAGTTTTGCAAATAACACAATTGTGTATAGCCCAGTCATGTGTCACAGATCTATGTTCTTTACAAGTACATAATACTTCACTTGCATAAACGATTCAACATTGAATTTATTTCAGTTTACATGGTGTTTTCAAATAATCTGCTGATTATTGAGAGCAAGTGTTAGAAAGAGAGTTCTGCTCTTGTCAGCACTCGCATAAAATTCAACAACTTCCGCTTTCAGAGCGAGCGGAACGATATGTGAACAGGCAATATACAACATATATGTACATCGAGCCTATATATATATCCAGATGAAGCACGCCTCAGCCCTGCTGCGAGGTACCTGTTGTTGTCTGCGCTGGTTGCACGCCTCGGCTGCATCTTGGTCCAAATGGCGGCAATAAAATCTAAATTACACAATCAAAGTGACATTAGAAATGTCATTTGGTGGCCCCGGCCCCAGAGCCAGGCAGTTGTGATCAGTGTGCGAGTGTTTGGCAGTTTGGCTGTTTGTTTGCTTGGCTGTTGACATTGTCAAAACAGGCAAACATAGACACGGGCAGAGTCCGGTACTCAGAAGTCATCATAAATTTCATTTGATTGTCGAGCAATGCCAGGCATCTCAAGTGGAAATTTATGCGGCATTGTGGTGGTAGGCGGAGTACGGACTGCGCTGCGCTGCGCTGCTATCAATAGCAATGGACTCGGCAGTTGCAACCTCAACGAGGCGTATGAGTGATTTGTTGAGCGGGAGGGGAGCTCGAGATGGAGAGAGAGAGAAATGTCTAGAGTTGCGCCATTTTATGTTCGTGATAAATTAATTAAAATTAGACACTAACTGCAACGGGAGGCGCACTAATTAACCGAAGACGATCGACTGCATCGCCAGGGCCCAGCGGCAGCCTCTGGCACGTCTCCTCACGTCGCGTCGCCTCAGTTGTAAGCAGAACTTGTACGAAATGTCAGCGCAACAAATTTCAATTAGTTCACGCTTCACTTATTAGACGACGGAGGCTCACTCATAAAAAGAAAGTGCCGCCCGCGAGAGGCTGTCCCATTTGGAATCCCATTCCATCCCCAATTCCCATGTCACCCTGCTCTCTCTGCTCTCCGCGCCGCCAATGAGCCGCAGCATGAGCGATGCAAGTCGTAGGCTTGCAGCTCCACATAATTAATTTGTACAACATTGTGTTGTAAAATGTTGATTGCGATTTTAATTAGGCACAGGGTCGCGTATTAAGCGGCCACCCAAAGCACTTAAGTGCAGCCTCCGCAGCCTTTGGGAATCGACTTGCGTCCGTTTGCCCTGCAACGAGCTGTGAATCGAGGCAAAGGTTTAATTTGATGCCCGTCCAAGTGGAATGTCGCGCTATTTTCAGGTCTTGCCAGCTAAGCAGCTCCGATTACATGTTTTCTCTCATAGATTAGCCGCGGCCCAGCCCACTCCAGCTCTGCCTCCGCCTCTGCCTCTGCTCAGGGCGTATCTTTTGCGGTAGCGCACATAATTTCACACTCCCTACCAGACGCCTCGACTGCGCGCTGTGCCCTCAGCTACTGTTGAGCATCTGTTGATTTTGTGACAGCATCTTCTGCTTGTTGCCTGCCTTACAACTGCGCAACTTGGCAGTGTTTGCCCGCCCTCAACAGTTGCGTGCCTCAGTCCCAGCATCGGGCGCAGCTCCTGCCTTCAGCTGGTCGCGGCTAAACTGCATATTACTTATGCCACAATGATTTAGTGTGACGCGTGACAGATTTACAAGTTGCATTTACCGCATTAATTTATCATAAATATCGTTTAAAGGCATCCAAGCCAAACCACAACACATAAATAGCAGCCCGATTCGATGGCTCAGATTTAGAGAGTGGGGACAATCAAATATAAGAATGGAATTTCTATAAATCCAAATGTCAACAGATTACGAAAAGAAGAGCTGAGAAGAGAAGAAGACTTTAAATACATAAGGTATAAATTAGAAATCAAAATATACGGATGAAGATGAACATATATAAATATATTAATTTATATCAATTAATAAATATGTAAATATAAATATATATATTTTTTATTAATAATTATAATAATTTTTATATTTATTTTCAAAATTTATAAATATATAACTAAAATTAACTAAATATATAAATAAATTAGAAAACAAAGTATCCGAAGACCAAAGGATGACTTATATAAATATATAAATATATAAATATAAGAATACATAAATACATAAATATATAAGCATATAAATACAAATTATTTTAAATGTTCACAGATCATTTAGTTAGTTAAATAAATTATAAATATATATATATACATATATTTTTTATAATAATATATTTTTATTTCTAATTTTGTTTATAAATTATATAAATATATAATTTAAATTATATACAGTTTTCCCTAACAGTAGAAGAACATATGTTTAATATATGCAACAATTTTTAATCAACATAAATAATAAATAAATAACTAAGAATAAAATAATATAAAATAAAAAATATTTATAAAATAAAAATAAAATATATGTATTTTTCATAATAATATATTTTTAATTTTTTTTTTTTTTGTAAATTCATTGAATGTTTCGTTTAACAAATGTTCTAAATTAATACATAAATTTATAAATAAATAAATATATAAAAATACAAATAAATACTTATAAAATTATTCAATTAAAAATGACTTAATTTGACTGCTAGTTATAGCCATCAGCTGACCGGATATACACATATGAATTATATTTGTATTTGCACGTCAGCTTTTAATTGACACCTCAGAATGCGGAATACATTGATGGCCGACAAGGAGACAATTGCCAATTGCAGCTGCACACATGTTGGCATTTCCTGTGCTGAGCTGAAGCACTGAAGGGTGCACCTCTAATTGCGCCTAGCCTGCAGGCTGCAGCTAGTAGATGTATCATGAGACTTTCGCCATTCGCAATACATTTGGTGCTGCTGGGGCTTTTATTTTGCGCATAATTATGGCGAGGCGTTGACACAAATATCGCTTGCAGGCCGGCAAAATGAGTATACGAAAATAATTTGCGCAGCTAATTAGGATACAGCTGAATATAATGTTTTTATGACTTTTTAATGTATTTTTCTACATTTTACATGAATCTTGTCACATTAATTTGGCGCTGGCAACAATGTTGCCATGTCGAATTTAAATAAATTCGTTTGCTTTTTTATTTCGAATAATGCAATTGACGAACGACTCAGCCAACTGATGCTCATGTGATTGAGCAGATCAAATCTGAGACACATATGTATCCATATCTGAATAAATTTTATTTGACAGACAAAAAATACAAACATAAGCAAATATCAATGAGGTTCTCTTTGGCTGCTGTGCTGCGTTTTTATGAGCCATGAAATTAATTTACGATTACGACAATTTACATTTTTAAGATGCCACTAAAAATATGTTAACAACTCCGACTGCCGTCGCCGCATTGTCGCAACGAAAGTGTTAAAAAGACTTTGCTCAGCCACAAATGTGGCCTGCGATTTATGATAAAAAAAAAGGAAGAATGCGTCTCATTTGATGCTGTTGTTGTTCCCTTCTGCAGCTTGACACATTGTTCCCGTTCGTTATTGAAGTGTTGAGTTTATGTTTCATATTTTGTCTAAAGTCATTTAATTTCTATAAAAAGGGCAGCCCCAAGCTTTTGGGGCGCATCTTGACACATGACACTGACATTTATGCAGCATTGGCAGCCCAACTCGTTTGCCCTTCACATTCCCCTTCCCATTATCGTTCCCATTCACTGTCGCAGTCGCAGTCGCAGTCACAGTCACGGCCTATTGGCAGCACGTTGTGGCAGACAACAAGTTTTAGGGTGCTGCTACTTTATGAACTTATCAAAGGAAGTTGTTTGCCTTTTTATTGTCATAAAAAAAATTGAAACATAAATTTGAATGACAAGCGTGAGGAGAAAATCAGGTGAACATTTATTGCTCGATTCAAGAGTTGAAAAGTTTCATATGCATAGCTCCTAAATAACAGTTAATCGTGTGAATGCTCATGTTATGAATGAGTGAAACAAAGAAAGCATACATTCATTTGAGCAAGAGAATTATCTCTTTTCCATTTCCGTTTTCGTATGAGTACTATTCACTTAACACTCTGTTAAAGGAGTCTTATTTCGAGAGTGATACGATTAACGCTCTCACACTGAGACTTATTCGGAGACGGTTAATACAAACCCTCTCGAAATTGCACACATTATGCACAAAACGTGCTTAAATGAAAAAGACGGAAAAAGTCCAAAACAAAACGTCTCAGTCTGAATGTGAGCGAATTTGTTTTGCAATCCATTACTCTCAGAGATTTTTCTCAAAGTTTAAGTGAAACACACATATTTTTGGACTTTGAGAAATATTCAACGGATATTAAAGAGCTAATAGCTACATAAATAATAGCATGTCGACTGGTCGAGTTTCAGTAAAATACAATTAAAATTATTTTATTACTAACAAATATTATAAGCAGTATCTTAAGAGCATCATGCTAAATTAAATATACATATTAAATTGTATATTATCTGATTAAATGCCATCATCTGGTGTGAATTATGTTAAATGATGAACAATTATTTAAACAAGATATTTAACCCTTTCCAAATTCAATATTTTCAATTAGTTTTACTTTTACTTAACCATTAAATAATAAGCTTTAATACAAATTTCAATAGAATACAAATTGCATTAGAATAAGCTGAAATTACGTGCAGCTCAATGAGCTTTGGGCATTTCTGAAATCAGATATTTAATATTTATTTACCTCACTGGGCCATTGACACCTCTGGGACACAGGAACAATGCCGCCTGATGATAGCCAATCATTAATACAAATGCTCTTCATAATAACATTTCAGCTGCTGCTGCTACTGAGGCTGAGGCTGTGATTGTGTTTGATTTGAAAATGTATTATTAATGGCAATGGACAGTGCTGATGCGAGGCAATTGAGTTTTCGGCTAATGTGGTTTGTCAAATGTAGAAATAAACAAATCATGAAACCGAATGATGAATCGCCATCAACTATATTGATGGAGTCTGTTGAGCTTTGGCTGCTGCTCTGGCAGTTGTTAGGCAGTCAAGCAGTCAAGCAGTCAGGCGGGAAGTCAAACAAGGCGAACGGCGACTCAAAATCCTAAATCCTGACGTGCAACAATGAAGGCGACTTTTCGCTCTTGTACATTGTTGCCAGTACACAATATTTGTAAGGATTATTGTTGTTGTTGCTGCTGTGACTCTTGTTGTTACTGTGGCTGTGGCTGTGGTTATGGCTGTTGGCTGTTGGCTGTTGTTTTTGTAGTGGCTGCCTCGTGCTTTTGTTGCCGCATTGGCTTTAAAATGGATTTTTTTTTTTTAGCGCAGCGCCTCACATTATTTTTATTTTCAACACTTTTTGTGGCGCTGCTTTGTGGATGGCGGAAAAAAGAGCTGAACACGAAAACATTCATGAAATATGCATTATGCAATCTAAGCTCGTGTGAGCATTGCTAAATATTTGATGCGCATGTATTGTGCAGTACACAGATACACTCACACACACACACACACACGCAGACTAAAGTATTTTATTTATATTGGTAGTTTATTGCTTTGTTTTGCAGCTGATTGTCATGTGTGTGTGTGTGTGTTTGTGTGTGTGTGTATGCGTGTGTGCGTGCTCTTAATCATTAAATTCACAGCCAAAAACAAATTAACAAATTTCTTTATGCCAAAAATATTGCACGCTTGAGCGAAGACAAATGGGCTGAGCTCTGCTCCCTGTCTCTACTCACACTAAAATATATGCCAAAGTAAAATAATAATCAAATATTTAAGACGCTTTTAAATAACATGTGCCGTTTAACACATTGCGCTCTGCATATTTGCTCATATATATATTTTTTTTTTGTTCCTCTTTTCTTCTTCTTTAATTTGTGAATACTTTTGTTTTTCATAGGGGCCACATTCATAAATTTCAACTTAAATTGCGCGCGCAGTAAAAAATGTGACACAATAGCCCCGTCCCTCTCTCTCTCTCTCTCTCTCTTTCTCACTCTCTCTCTCTCTCTTTCTGTGGCGCTCTCTCAGTGCCTCTCCTTCAATGCGCCGCCTACTTAGCGCCGCCACTGTGGGTGGCTGAATCGTTCTTTACTTATGCTCTCTCGCTCTCTGTCTGCCACTCTCTCTCTCTCTCTCTGTCAGTTGCTCTCCCTTGCTGAGTTTGCCAATTAGCATTTGTGTGCTCTGCGCTGCTGCTGCTGCTGTTGCCGTTGCGCGTAGTTTATTTTGATTTGCCTAAGCAGTCGGCTTCAAAATGAATTAATTTCAGATTTCGAAACGATTAAATTATGAGCAAAATGTTGCTACCCATTGCTCTTTGATCTGATGCCAAATGTCGCCGGCCCCCATAATATAAATGTATGTATGTTTATGTTTTGTTTTTTCGGTTGTCTTTTCATTTTATTCATTCGTGTTTCATTTTGACGCTGTGTGTGCAGCGTTTACGGCCTTTTAATGAGCATTATGTGCGTTTAATTTATGTCTCAATTTTGCGCATATTAAAAATCTTTATTTGGCATATTTATGTATTCATTTCGACTCGGATATATCTTGCAGTTGCATATTTTGATAGAGATTAAGTTGATATCATATATTTGCAGAGATTCATCTATGCTATGACCCATTGTTATGGCAGTTGTTGTTAGGTTAATAAGTTCGCCTAGCCAAAATGTAAATTTCTTTCGTAATCGAGCCTGAAGTACTTAGGATATCATGAGCAAACAAAGTTTGTTAAGCAGCTGCAACAAGACATTCCAACATATAATGACAATCTGTTATATGTATGTATATGTATGTGCTCGAAGAACTTGTTGTCGTAATGTGTTCTGGCAACACGAGCTTTATTAGAAAAACGCACTCTCCCAGTGCTCAGCTGTCAACGCTGTAGCTGGCGCACCGACCTATGCCATCCTCCTCCGCCTCCCCCTTCTCCGCCTTCTTCAAGCCATGCAGTCAGCACAGCAGACTTAATATCTAAAGCAATTTACAGTTATGAAAATAAGAGACATATCCGCAAAACGACAAGCACAGCAGCAACAGCAGCAATAGCAGCAACAGCAGCCACCGCAACAACAATGGAACGAGGCGAGAAACTTCTGCTAACGAAGTAAGTACCCTCGAGGACACTTAAGCGTGCGACCCCAAGCCCAGACCCCGAAGCTGGCGAGGCGGGCGGGAATAATGCCGCCAACATTTTCCGAAATTACACACAAATGGCCAAATAAAAGGTGCAAAAGTCTGAAATAGTTCCATGCCAGGCCACAGAACAGCGAGAGTGTGCTGGGCAACGAGCCAACATACTCACTCACACTCATACTCATGCTCTCTCTCCCTCTCTCTCTCGCTCTTTCACTCAGCGCTCGAGCGAGTGAGCGAGTGAGCGCAGCTGGCGGCCATATTGGCAAACTGAGCGCAATTTTGAGCGCTTTTGCGTTGATGTGAACTGAGCGACGCCGATTGGCTGTTGGCGCTCGGAGGCGTGGCCAGCAGAAGGCCTCTGAGTGAGTTTGTCGAGATGAGAGCCAGTGAGAGGGCGCCTGCGCTGTGAGCGTCGTTAGCAAAGGGGGGGCTGCGGTTCGTGCGGGTGCCAGAGTGTGGCCAACGAAATGAGGGTTAAATCGCGTGCATAATTTAGCAGTTCATTTCCTTCATTTGAGTGCAATGCTCAGACGTGCGCGGCTCAGCTTCATGCAAAGTTCTTGTCGCAATGTATGTGTGTGTGTGTGTGTGTGTGTGGGCGCTGGCGCAGTAGCAGCGTGGCAAATATCTACTGTCGTTTACCGCTACAATGACAAGCATTTATGGCAATTAACACTTTAGCTGTTTATATGCTGCTTCCTCTGCTGCTGCTGCTGCTGCTGCTGCTGTCTCCGTCGCTGCTTCTGTTTCAGCGACAGCGCAAGCGCTTGTTGTTGTTGTTGTTGTTGTTGTTGTTGGTGTTGCCTCTGCTACTGCTTAAGTGTGTCAGCCATTAGCGCACCACCCACAAAATAACACCGACAAGCCCGAAGCTTTCACTCATTTGCCCAAAATCTAATTGCATTTCATGCAAATCACGTCGTCGGAGCCACTTAGCGCCTTTTTTTTACAAGCTGCGCTCGCCATTTCTAGCCATTTCTGGCCATTTCATCTGGCCATGTCCGGCCATTTCGCTTTGCGTTTAGTGCAAATTCAATATCGTGCATAATTAATTTGCAATTAGCACGTTTCTGTTTTTGTTTTCATTTCACCAGTGCCACGCACCACGTGCAGCATGGAAATTTTCTAATTACAGGCTGAATGCAAACTAGTTTTGGGCATCTAGACGCTTGCCCGGCCGACACATAAGCCGGCGGCAATCGGGACAGCGTTTGGGTTTTCGCACGTACGAAGCCCAGCCAAATACGTTGGCATACGAAATGAGCTGCAAATTGATGGAGGAATTAGCGCAGCATATTTAATTTGCCTGTAAATGCTTCGGGCAACAGCAACATCAGCGATCCTCGAGAGAGGTCGATAGAAAGAAAGAAAATATTTTGTAATATGAGAAATCAAAATATAATTCTATAAGTACATTGCACACGAGATATTATGAAAATTTTGTTTGCTAAAGAATGAGATGAGATACTTAAGTTATCAACAATTAATTATTATGGTTTAATATTTTTTTATGATATAATAAATATGCAACATATTTTATAAATATATATAAATTAAATATTTAATAATTTTTTTTTATTTAATTATTTGATTTAATTAACTCTTTATAATATTACAATGTATTGTCAGTAGTAGTAGAAAACAAAATTATATAAAAAATATAATATCTAATATAATATTATAAATAATCATTTCGTATTATATTATATATATCTCTCAGCTGCCTGCCTTTAAAATATTGTTTATTTTTAAATTTTTTAAAAATTAATTCTTTAAATATATTTATTTTATTTATAATTTAAGTAAGTCAACAATATTGTAAAATATTTATCAATATATCGAACATTTATTTATTTACAATAACCGAGTTATAAAGCCTTTAACCGCAAAGCCATAGGCAATTAATTGGAAAACCGTAATCAAAATTGCAATGAGCTTAGTCAACACACAGCTGCTGCTGCGAGGCTCGATAAGCCACTCCCACTGCCCGCCCCCATTGGCCGCTTCCTGCTGCTGGCAGCTGGGAAGGCTCAACTGGCTGACTAATTTATGTATTAACTTTGAACGCTCATTAGTTTAATTAGTCAAACAAATTAACGTGGGGCGCTCGGCAAGTGGAGTGCAAACAACAAAATGGCCGAATAAACAGAGAGGCCAAACATGAGAGTGAGAGCGCCAAGCTGAATGCTTGCCATCTCGCTCGCACCTGGACAGTGCACGTCATTAAATATACAAATACTCAAATATGCAACAAATTCGTACAATTTAGGCCCACGAAAATTGGCGAGAATCCGCGAATAAATGGAAAATAATTCAATTAGCGCATAATTACGCGTCTGACCGCAATTGTAATTTTTATTTTATTTTATTTTTTAATTGCTCGCTTGTCGCGAGGTCAGCAGCTTTGTGCCGATTATCGATTTTCCTTATGCACATTCGCCTTTTAATTAGCTGTAAATCTTTCGAAAGCTTGTTGAAAGCCATTGCAAAGGGCGTCAGACAGTGGAGCGAGTGGAGTGGGATTGAGTGGGGTGAAGTGGGGCAGACGCAACTACTGCCTTTGCATGCACTATTTATTTTAACAAGGGCTGCTCATTTAATACTTATTTTCACTAATTAAATGTGCGAATGAGATGGCAATATCATGGCCAAAGTGCAACAAAGACAGCAGCAGCGCAAGAGACAAAGATAGAGAAAGGAAGAGGGAGAAGAAGAGAGAGAAAGAGAGGGAGAGAAAGTGATACGTATACAGCAGCTGTGGAAAGAGGCAGATATTTTTCGCGCAAAAGTTTCATGTCTATGTAAACAGCGGCTTGTGTGTGTCTGGCAGGCAGCCCAAATCGTTCTCTCCCTCTGTGTGTGTGTGTGTGTGTGGTGTACATAATATTTTACACAGACAAACATACACAGAGAGATATATGTACATTGCAATGTCGCCCTCGCACACAGTATGTATATGTGTATCGTCTGTTTGGGCGCACTTAAATAATGAATAATGACGAGACAGGCAATTAAAATAATTTGCGGTTTTACCGTGCGTATGCGCATCATTTAATTTTGCATGTAAAAGGGTAAAGCGCTTAATACACTGCCACAAAATGATGTGTGCATTCTGAAACGAAAGCCCTTGCCATTGCTGTAGCCTACTTTCTGGCTATGCTTGGTCAGCGAAGCATCAAAAGCTGCTTAGCTGCGTTGACTTCTCGACTAAACTAAGCAAAACGCACAGCCAATTTGCACAGTGTGCCACACACACACACACAGAGACATGCACGCACATATATGTCATACACTCAGCTTCATCAATGGACCAATTACAGCGCTGAGCTGCCGCACTGGTGTTGGTAACAAGCATCTTAAAAGTAATTAAAACGAAAATGGCATAACAAGCTGCTCATTAAGAATGCCATCTCCCCTCATTTTGTGGTTAATTATAGAGGAGCGAAGCCGAGTAGCGCTAACGAGCGCCCAGCTCCGTCGGCGTTGGCCCCGCCGTTGACGACAAAGTCAACGGAATGAGCAGAAGAAAGAAAAACATGCTTCAAAATGCCGGCAGCCGACAAGCGTCTGAGGCTGAGTCCCGACACACACACACACACACACACACACAGAGAGAGAGGGAAGATCGGACTATGAGCAACTGTGTGGAGGGCATGCCGTTGAAGTTCATTAAGCAGCATCCTCGCTGTCCTGCGTCCACTTAACGATGTCACTTATACGCCCCATTGTGCGCTCAAACCCACGACCATGGTGGCTGGGCCACCACTAACCAACCAGGCTATCAGCAGGCTATCCACTTAGCTTCTTTCTTCTTTACATGTCTCTCTATCTCTGTCTTACTTTATCGCACTCACTCATGCTCGCTCTCTCACAGTCTCTGCTTCTGCTTCTTCTTCTTCTTCTTCCGCATCCACACTTGATGTCCGTGCGGGCCGATGCTACGATGCGTATAAACCGCAAATTGGATGCGATATTAAATTGTCTGTGCAAAGCGCATATAAATTTTTGTTCAATTTAAACCATTCTGTAAACTGAGAAGCGAAACTCTCAAACACACACACATACAAACAGAGAGAGAGAGAGAGAGAGAGAACGAGAGAGTAAAACAGAGAGAGATGAGTATAGAGTGAGTAGGCCAGCCTGAGCGAGAGTCAAGCTAATATGGGATGGCAGCGTCTGCTTTGATAACTTTGAGTTTAACAAGGAAAAAAAAAAGAAAAGCATCAACTGAATATCAAGAGTCAACTTATTGAACCGACAATTTTGAGCAATTATTAACAACTAATTAACAAAATGATTAGCAACTAGAATGTGCCTCAAATTCTATTAGGCATTGTAAAAACTGGCAAGCGAAATGCTTTTGCCTGCATTGGCTGTGCCAATGCTTGCCAGCCAGAAGAGCACAAAGCATTCATGCATATATGAGTAAGAACAAACCAGGCATAAGCAAAGAAACCACAACAGAAATCAAATATACATACATGCATATATCAAAGAGCGCACATTTGAAATATAAAAAGCTGAGATCCATTTCGAAGCCAACGGAGCGCGTAAGCAAACAATTTTTGCGCTAAATAATTTGACAATTACTCACATCCTCGAGCGCATATTTGGATGGCAATTGAACTGAGCGGGGGAGGGCGAATGGCAACAGAAAAAATAAAAAAGGTAAAGCTGGACAGCAGCTTTTATCCGTGTGTGTGTGTGTGTGTGTGTGTGAGAGAGAGAGAGAGATTGAGAGATTGAGCTGGTTGAGGAGAAGAGCAAGATAGCTTGCGTATGTTGTTGGCACTTGGGTGAGTATGCTCAATGGCGGGCGAGACCTAAGAACAGACCATTACGCTTGCTAACGAGGACAAGGCAAATTAAATCATTAGATGCTAGTCGAGATTAGGTTCAGCCGGTGCATGGCGAAAGGGAGGAGCTAGCTCACTCAAAACCCAACTCACTCAAACTATCAGCTGGGGGCGTGTGCAGCGTGTGCAAAGAGAGCAGCAGCAGCAGCAGCAGCAGGAGAGAATAAGAGCGCAATGCCGAACCACTCAAAGCAACCACCACCAGCATCAGCATCAGCAGCATCAGCAGCAATACGACAGACGCCGCAACAGATTTGTTCACTTTCCATTTAGTTGACTTGCCACGGGCCAGCGGCAGCCACAGCATCTGGACTATCACGCGACTCAAGACTCACTCGACACCGACACCGACACCGACAGCGACAGCGACTGCGACAGCGACAGCGACTGCGACAGCGAGCGGGCAGCAACCCTCAAACACAGTGCTCGAGCAATCGTATTGACATTACCATTACCATTTCCATTTCCATTTCCGTTTCAGCCCCGGCTGCGAGCAGAGTGTCGCACGCGCGGATTACGCTCAAAAGCAATGCGATAAGCGTAAATGTACAACAACAACAACAATAAGAAGAAAGAAGCAGAAGAAGAAGAACTAATAGCATCAGCAGCATCAGCTAGAGATATTGAGAGATACGCGCCGGCATCAGTGACAGTCGATTGGCTGCAATCAAGGTGACAACACCACGGCGCGGCAAGCGAGCATTGAACAGATCAAGTGCAAGTCAATTAACAGTGAATAGAGAACTAAAAGTGAACTTAAGCAGAGTGCAGTGAAGTGCCAATAGAGAGAGAGAGACAGAGAGAGAGAGAGACAAGTGCAGTGAGCGATATGGTGATGCTGCAGTCACCAGTGCAAAAGCCTAGCGATAGCATCGGGGCACAGCCCACAGCCGTCGGTGGCCTAATGAGTCCCCAATCGAATCCCGATTCACCCAAGTCCAACACCTCGCCCGACCTGGCCAATGTGGGCAGCAATGTGACGGCGAGCGGCGAGCTAGTGTCCGTGTCCAGCAATGCCACCAGTGCAACGACATCCATCAGCGCGCCCGTTGCCAAGTTGCCCAAGTTCATTATAGCCGCCAGTGGCCAGACGGTTAAGCAGGAGCAGGATTTGCGCTATTCCATTGAGCGCTTGAAGCAAATGAGCAGCGAGTCGGGAATGCTTAGTCGACTGACGCCCACACAGGAGGAGGCCGACAAAGAAAAGACCAACAACAACAACAACAACAACAATAATAATAATAATAATAATAATAACAATAGCAACTTGGCCAACAACAACAAGAGCAGCAGCAACAACAACAACAACAACAACTTGCGCTGCTCACAGTCACCGCCTGCGTCGGGCGTTGGTGTCGGCGTCAGCGTTGGCGTCGGCGTCGGTGTCTTCCCTTTGCCAGCGCAACAGCGCAAGCTGCTGGAGCTGAGCGCAGTGCGTCATTTGGCCAGGCCGGAGCCATTGCAGCATCCACATGCCGCATTGCTACAACAGCATCCGCACTTGCTGCAAAATCCACAGTTTCTGGCCGCTGCCGCCCAGCACCACCATCAGCAGCAACAGCAGCAGCAGCAGCAGCAGCATATGCACCACCATCACCACCATTCAACACATTCACATCCGCATCATGCAGCAGGTGCCGTATTCCATCTGCGTGCACCTGCAGCAATGCCCAATGCCAGCAACACCACTGCACCACCCTCGCCTGCCACATCGCCACTGTCGCCACCCACTTCACCCACTGCTGGCAGTGGCTCTGGCACTGGCTCTGGCACTGGCCCTGGCTCAGGCAGCAGCCAAACGACACATTCCGAGCCGCAGAGGGAGTCGCCCTTGGGCAGCGCCGCCACAGCATCATCAAATCCTTCACACTCAGCTCTGGCAGCACAGCCACAGCTTCCACAACCACCACCACCGCCACCACCACAGACAATGCAGCTGCACTTGGGCGCCGTACCGCATCCAGTGATGGCCAGCATTAGTCCCACATCCGCCACTGACATGGATCTGGAGCGCATTAAGCTGGTGGCAGCGGTTGCCGCGCGCTCCGGCCAAAGCCAAGCGCCCAGCACATCCGCCGCCGCCTCGACCAGCTCCGCCTCCGTCTCGCCCCCTGGCCGCGACTTAAGTGATTACGGTTTCAGAATACAGCTGGGTGGCCTTGCGGCAGCGGCAGCTGCAGCGGCGGCCACATCTCGCCAGATTGCGGCCGCTAATTATGCGCGCAGCGACACCAGCGAAGAGCTCAATGTCGATGGCAACGATGAGGACAGCAACGATGGCTCCGGCTCGCACAGCACGCCGTCGG